>CM038681.1:428400023-428732905 GCA_021605205.1 Aegilops longissima | reverse complement strand
TGCATGGTTGGTAGCGGCCTTTAGCAAGGCGTACAACCACCAAGCAGACTATGAAGCTGGTTAGGCGAACCTGCATAATGTGTCACACTTATGTTCCTTTGCCACACGATATATGTTGTCGGGCTCAAGGCAGACTGTCATCCTTGTGCTAGCCCGACCTCTTCTCGCTCCAAAGGATACCGACCACAAACCGGATTATCTCATAATCCTTGTTGCATGGCCATGCTTATCCTAGTCGGATCACACGAGGGCCCCAGTATATATCTCTCCGATCGAGGGCAATCCCATCTTGCTCGACCATGTCTCGCAAAGATGGGACTGGACAAACCCGAAACCTACCTTTGTAACTACCCAGTCACGGAGTAGCGTTTGGTCGGCCCAAAGCAAGTCTGTCAACATCCCGAGTACATGCGTCAGCTCAGGTCTTAGGACATAGAACATTTGTTGTACTAGAGACTCACAGATGACATATCGTTGCGTCTCATAGTTGGGTATGTCCGACTCGGACCTTATCTCGACTCGAACCGACTACGTCGAATCCGACCAGACCTTTCCATGTCCATATTATCCGGTTAGCATCCAATGCTCCATGGCTAGTGAGACTAAGGGAGTCCTGGATTAGGGGGTGTCCGGATAGCCGGACTACCATCATCAGCCGAACTATCATTTGCCGGACTATCATCATCGACCGGACTCCAAGACTATGAAGATAGAAGATTGAAGACTTCCCCCTGTGTCCGGATGGGACTTTCCTTGGCGTGGAAGGCAAGCTTGGCGATACGGATATGTAGATCTCCTACCATTGTAACCGACTCTATGTAACCCTAGCCCTCTCCGATGTCTATATAAACCGGATGGCTTTAGTCCGTAGGACAACAATCACAACAACCCTTACAATCATACCATAGGCTAGCTTCTAGGTTTAGCCTCCTTGATCTCGTGGTAGATCCACTCTTGTAAACATCCACAATATCAATATCAATCAAGCAGGACATAGGGTTTTACCTCCATCAAGAGGGCCCAACAGGTAAACATCGTGTCCCTTGTCTCCTGTTACCATCCGCCTAGACGCACATTCAGGACCCCCTACCCGAGATCCGCCGGTTTTGACACCAACATTGGTGCTTTCATTGAGAGTTCCTCGTGTCGCCACCGATAGGCTTGATGGCCTCTTCAATCAACAACGACGCAGTCTGGGTGAGACCTTTCTCCCGGACAGATCTTCATATTCGCGGCTTCGCGATCGCGGGCTAACTCCCTTGGCCATCCGGAGCAGATCGAAGCTACGCTGGCCGCCGAGTCAGGTTTGAAGCCTAAACTTCACGGCCGATATCCGCGGGACTTGATCCTCGATGGATCTGAGCCGCAGCCGAAGCGTGCTGCCGCTGTCACGATGGGCATGACCTAACTCGCCGCCAGACATCATCTTGAGGTCAAGATTCGGTCCGCTCCGACTCATAGTCCGGAGCCGATCGTCAATCGAGGATGGATGGCTAGACACCGCATCGAAGCCGCAATTCCTCTGGCGATGGAGCCAACACTTACCTTGTCCCACGAAACCCATGACTCCGAGGTGCCGGACTCCGCCGACTCCGAACCTCCTGCGCCCCGCCACCGAATCCGATTGGGCGCCGATCATGGAATTCACCGCTGCGACATCTTTTCAGCACTCGCCCTTGGCGATATCATAAACTCATTGAAGCATCTCTCGCTATCCGAGAGCCTGGCCGAACTCACGCCAGGACGGTTGGGACGCGGATGTCAAAGAAATTCAGATCCCACCCACCACCCACTTCGTAGCCACCGCCGATTTAACCGACGACTCGACTACGACTCCAAGACATCGATGGTATGGACGACGATGCCGAGACTACTAAGAACCAGTGCCTACAGGACACCGGAAAACCACCTCATCATCGACATATACATGGTGGACACCCCAAAAGATGGGGACGGCGAAGAAGCGGCGGAGGCCGATTCCTTAAAGAAACAGCCCAAGCGCCGACGTGGCGCCGCTCTAAATCCCGCCACAGCAATAATGGAGATTCCGGCACGGAGATAATAACACACCGAAAGTGCCGAAGACAACTCCCTCCAAAGACGATCCAGCAGAGGAGGTAAGCAAGCCCTCGTGAGAGGGGCGCATTTAAGAGGTCGAGGATGATAGTTACTTACCTCCCTCCGGAGACGAGGCAAGCCTCGGCGACGATTTAATTTGTCGTGCCTGAGGATCCCGCCGAGCAAGAGCGTTTTAGACGCAGGCTAATGGCCACGGCAAACATCCTAAAGAAAAGCAACAACAGCTTCAAGCTGATCAAGACCTCATGGCCGACAGATGGACCGAGGTCCTCGCGTCAAGAGTATGAACTCGAACGCCTCCAAAGTTACCCAAAACGCAAGTTGCTCCCCGATTAGAGGAGGCAGCATCACCAGCGCAATACGGGCAGACCGACCACCTCGTGGCGTGATAGAGAGGCGCAAGCCCTCCACTAAAACCGCACCCGCATCGCTCTAAAAGCAGGAAGCCACGGGAACGCCCGACTTGCATAGATATATTGAGGACAAGGCAAGACAATCCAGATCTATCTATGGATCACGTGGACGCCTCACGACCCACGCATTTAATACCGTCGCACGGATACAACTACTCGCCGGGCGAACACAGCAGATAACGCCTCTCGAGCTACGCCGTGATATTGCTCAATACTGAGGCGCCAAGACACCCACTATGCTTCACCGACGAAGTAATGGATCATCAAATCCTCGAAGGGTTCAAACCCGCTAATATCGAATCCTACGATGGCACAACAGACCCAGGGTCTGGATTGAGGATTATCTCCTCCATATACACATGGCCCGCGCACGCATCTTCACGCCATCAAATATCTCCCTCTGCTTAAAGGACCAGCTCGGCATTGGCTTAACAGCCTGCCCGCAGAGTCAATTGGATCTTTGGGAAGACACGGAAGCCGCATTCCTCTACAACTTCCAGTGGCACGATAAAGCGACCACCGGACGCAGATGACCTAAGCCACATAATCCAGCAGCCGCATAAATCGGCGTGCAATTCTCGACACGGTTCTTAACAAAGAAAAATCAAATCGCCGATCGTCCGGATGCGAAGCACTCACTGCCTTCAAACATAACATCCGCGACGAGTGGCTGGCCCGCACCTAGGACAGAGAAGCTGAAATCTATGGCAGCCCTCATCCCTCATGACCCGCTTCATGCGGGAGAGGATAGCTGGCTCGCTCAGAAGAACAACCTCGGCAAAACGCTGGCAGTCCGGATACTAAGGACCGCAATGGCAAGTTGCGCCGAAACAAAAACAAACACCGCATTAACGGCGCGAAAGCAATGAGGATACGGCAGTCAACGCCGGATTCCGAGGCTCCAAACCCGTCAACGGAAGAAGCCATTCAAAAGAACCACTCCGCCCGCCCAATTTGGACCGAATACTCGACCGCTCTTGTCAAATACATGGAACCTCGAAAAGCCAGCTAACCATACCAACAGAGATTGTTGGGTATTCAACAGGCAGGCAAATTAATCGCCAAAAACAGTGACAAGGGCTACACAGCGATGACGAGGAAGAGACCGGCCGCCGAACAACAGAGGACAAAAGGGATTCCCCCTCAAGTTCGGACGGTAAACATGATATACGCAACGATATTCCCAAGAGGGAGCGGAAGTGCACTAAGGGACGATATGCGATGGAGCCATCGCCTAAAAATTAACCCATGGTCCTCTTGCCCGATCACTTTCGATCGAAGAGACCATCCGACCAAGATCCGCCATGGCGGATTCGCCGCATTGGTTTTAGACCCAATCGCTGATGGATTTCACCTCACGAGTCTCGATGGGACGGCGGCAAGATCTGAACCTGCTTTATCGGGATACAAGGCGCAAGATGGGCATAGACCCTTCAAGGATTAAACCTACAACGCACGACCTTCAAAGGCGTCATACCAGGTGTAGAGGCCAATTGTACAGTGCTCGATAATCGAAGTGGTCTTCGGATCCCGGATAATTTCGAGCGAGAGTTAATCTTCGACATAGTCCCGCTCCGCGGCTATCACGCCTCGCTCGGACGAACGCGTTTACAAAGTTCAACGCGGTGCCGCATTATGCATACCTTAAGCTCAAGATGCCAGGCCCTCGTGGAGTCATCACGGTCAATGGAAACACGGAACGCTCCCTCCGAACGGAGGAACATACAATGCTCTCGCGGCAGAAGTCAGATCAGCCTTTTAAGGCAATTCTCGAGTTCGGCCGTTAAACGACCGGACACGACCAAAGCGCCGGAGCAACATCAACCAAGACCACTGGCACGTTCCGGCACGCAGTAGCAATGCGGCCCCAACCCCAGCCCTCGCAAAATTGCAAGACAAACTCTCACGTACATAATTATGCCCTGGAGATACCATGGGCATAGGGGAAGGGCACCACCACAACAGACCCAGAGTGCGGTTCGACCACACCGGGGCTCCCAAGTGTGTCGCTCTTTTTGTTTTATTTTTTCTTTTTATACAGAACTTAGTCCAGCGGCGAACCGGCCGAACTCATGATGCAACAGCGAGGGAAGGACAAAGGCGCGCATTTAACACTCAGTGGTCTCCATCACGAGCATTAAATTTGTTAAAATACAACATTCCGCCGGCCTACCCTCGAGGGAGACGCCTTTAATTCGCCCAATCCCTTGCTTTCCGCACTATTTGTATCATTCCGCACTGATAGCATATCTTCTCTAATAAAATGCAGCACTTTTTGCCTTTAATTGCATTACTTTATATATATATATATATATATATATATATATATATATATATATGTTCATTTATTTACATGTTGCACCGTGCATCTTGGTACGGCCAAACACACCAGGGGCTTATGTCCTCCGCTTTATGGTGTGATAAAGTCCGCACACTTTCACAAGTGCGGCACCCCGAACTTATAGCATTATATGAATCAGCTCCGAATCATGTCTTGGGTCAATAGTTGGGTTTGCCCGGCTCCCATGTTTGGCACCTTACGTTTCCGTTCTATCGGCTAAGGTAGCACTGGGAGAACCACTGCGATTGCGCCCCGGTTGAGCCGGGTTAACGCCTCAGTGGAGAAAGCTAAACTGACCGGCATGATAAGGCGTGAGACTGGTCGCTGTTCGAGAGGTCCTTTCGGGTCCTTAAAGACCTACGCTGCTTCGAGCGAAGTTCCGGATTATGTCCGATGAAGGCGTGGATAGCGCCCCAATTCGGTCTTCCGAATACTAGGGGCTTCGCCGAAATTTAAAATTATAGAATTCTATGGCTAAGTGAGAGTGTTCAAGCACTATAAGTCCGGTTGCCTTGTTCGTTGTGTTGAGCGCCTCCTAGATGGACCCAAAATGGGAACAAGAGTGCTCAAGTTTATCCCAACACCCCAGCACTTTTCGTGGCATGGGGGCTGAAGCCGACGACTTGCCATCTCTCAGATTTAATAAACGGCCGCATGTAAGGTAATATTTTAAATTAAACAAGCGTTGCTTAGCGATATGAACAAAGTTTTCAGCGCATAGGATAACACATTGCGAATTCACTCAATAATTACATCCAGGGGCACTCATCCGCAATCTTGCGGGCACCCTTCAGACAGCCTTATAGTAAAGTTGGGCGACGATGCTCCTTGCCCGCTGGTGGCGCATCGCTGATTAGCTTCTCCGCATCCAGCTTGCCCTAATGCACCTTTTGCGCGGGCAAGGGCCCGACGAGCACCTTCAATACAAAGCGGAGCGCTTGATAACCTCCACCCAGGGGCACGCATCCACCAGCCGTCGACGAGGCGAAGTAGCTCCTGTGCATGGCCTCTCCGGCCACACCGGACTATGAGCCCTTCATGGCCTGCTCGCCCACCTTGTGAAGCTCGACCAGCTGCTTCACTGGTCGCTAGGGGCACCGGATGGCGGCCTCGGCATCTCGAGACCGAAGACCTTCTCCGCTGAGCTCCCTCCTCGGTTCGGTAGAATGCGGCGGCATCGACACGCGCTGAGGCAGATCTGCAAACGCCTCGGAGAGCTCCGAATCGGGTAAGTATCACGTAATTTACATTCACATGCTTGCTTTGCATGAAAAATGCCTTACCCGCCGCTATCTTCTTCATCAATTCAACCTCCTGAAGGGACTTATGGGCCTCGGCCTTGGCAGTTTTGGCACTTTCGAGAGCCGAGGCAAGCTCGGACTCTCGAGTCTTTGAGTCACGCTCCAAACTCTCATGCTTTTCCATGAGAGCCTGGAGCTCTTGCTGAACCACCGCCACCCTCGCCTCTTGCTTTTCTCGCTCTGCCTGTTCCGTGGCGTGATTATGCTCGTCGCGGACACGGCCTCCTTCAGCCGCCACCTCGCTCGTGGCCCCCGCAGCACCCATGTTATCCTTGTTATTTTTTGTCGCAACCTAAATCCTTTTCTCAGAAGGTACAAATTCAAAGTGGTGTTACTCACCTTCTTTGTCTTGAGCTGCTTCTGGCGCGCCGAGCTCTTGCCGGACCGCCGAGCTCTGCTTCAACGCACCGACCTCCATGAGTCGGTCGGAGAGGTCAGCAGCAGAGCCTGCAACCCATATTGACATAATTTTTAGCAACCCTGCGTGATATCTTTTTTAGATCCTCGGTCCGCTTTTCTTTCCAACACCGAACCGAGCATCGGGGCTACTGTCTATGCGGTATTACTTTGCATATTTTTAACTTCTTACCTCAAAGCGATAGAAGGCTATTGCAGGTTTCGGTCAGCCCACCTTTGGCGAAGCTGCACCTTTTGAATCACCGCACTCATAATAGTGCGGTGTTCTTCCTCGATGGAAGCGCTGCAGCGCCTCAACAAATTGCCCGGCGCCCGGTTGGGCGGAAGGAAGCCCGGCGCCACGGTCTTGCCCTTCGATCGAAGGGGCCGCCTGCCGGACTCCGGAACCACTGCGGGTTCCGTTGTGGAGTCCGGCGCGAAGTCCGGGAGGGCGCCTTGTGGCGCCTCCGGAGCCTCCCCCTGATGGGTCCCTTCTGGGGATCCCACCTCGGCGTCTTCGGCGTCGCGAGGGGTGGAGGCGGTCGGGATGGAGTCTACATCCGACGAAGCCAACGACCCGCTCGATGAAGCGGGGAGATCATCACTGGCCGGACTACAGGCAGTATGCGGCATTAGAATGACACTATGTGACGCAGAAAAAGAAATTATAAATCATTCAGGAATCCGGATACTTACGATCTCGCCGGAGGCCTGGCCCTCGAAGGCCATTCTTCCTCGCCAACGTTGATGTTGGCGGAGCTGTCCGGGGGAATAGTCCTTCCCTCTTGACCCTTCGCCCCCCTTGTTGGGGAAGCCTTCCTCTTCCTCTCTCCTCCTCGAGAGAGTCCTCTTCCTCCTCCTCATTTTCGGGAGGAATCCGCCCGAGTCGTCGGACACCTGAAAACGGGCACTCTTTCGAGCATCCGTGGCCTCCTTCTTGGTTTTCTTCTCCGCACCACGTGCGGTGCGGAACCAGCAGCCTCGCTAGACGAAGGCGTCTCTGGATTTTCGGCATAGGAGCCGGACAGGTAATATGCTCCGCCTTCTTCATCTAGTCCTGTCAAAGGAAAAGGGAAATTAAAACCCGATAGAGTCAAACTATGGAAAACAAGTGTCCCGTAAAGGGTAGAATCACTTACTCGTCACCAAGGCCTGCGAGCGAAATCCGCGATCTTGATCGCGGATGCGAAACCGGCGCCCTTGAACAGCACCTTCCAGGCGCCTTCGTACGTTGTGTCGAAGAGCTTGTTCAGCGCCAGGTGCTGTTCCGGATCAAACTCCCATAGATTGAATGCCCGCTCTTGGCATGGGAGAATCCGGCGGACGAGCATGACTTGGACCACGTTAACCAGCCCGAGCTTCTTCACCAGCTTCTTGATACAGGTCTCGAGTCCCGTCAGCTCCTTCAAACTGCCCACAGCAAGCCCTTCTCTTTCCGGGAGGTGAGCTGCGTGGGGATACCAGATCTAAACTCGGGGCCGCCGCCCATTTAGGGTCACGCGGCTCGGTGATATAGAACCACCCGATGGCCACCCTTGACGGATTCCACGAAGGCCCTTGAACTAAAGGACGTTGGGCATCTTGCCCAACATGGCGCCTCCGACTCCGCTTGAATGCCCTTCACTACCTTCGCTTGACATTGAAGGTCTTGAGCCACAAGCAAGTGGGGCTGGATGCAGAGGAAGGCCTCGCATACCACGATAAACGCCGAGATGTTGAGGATGAAGTTCGCGCCAGATCATGGAAATCCAGCCGTAGTAGAACATGAGCCCCGGACAAAGGGGTGAAGTGGAAAGCCCAGATCCGCGGAGGAAGTGGGAAAGAAAGACAACCCTCTCATGGGGCCAGGGGTGGGGATGAGCTGCCCTCGTCGGGCAGCCGGTGCGCTGATGTCGCCGGAGAGGTATCCGCGCCACGCAGTTTGGCGATTTGCTCCTCCTTAACGGTGGAGGCCAACCATTTACCTCCCGCCCGGACATGGTCGGAGAAGGTTGAGACGAGATGCGCGAACTTGGGCGCTGGAGCTCGAAAAGCGGAGATGGATAAGCAAAGGAGGAAGAAGGCGTGGGTGAGAAGGTGAATCTTATCCCTTATATGGGCGGGCGAAGTCTTACGCGGCCCCCACCGCCTGGTAAAACTCGCTTATCTCCCGAGCGTCACCATCAATGACGCGTTGGGTTACCCACGCCGTATTGATGAGAATCCGGATTAAGGGGAAACACGATCTCCGCTCGACAAGACGTGCCAAGGAAACCGCTTCGCTAAATGCGCCGAGGTGGTAAAGTAAAAACAATTCGAGTAATGGCTTGGTGGTGGTGTGACGTCATGCCACGGAAAGCGTCGCAGATTGAACTTGTGTATATATTATTATTCTCTCTACGGTGGAATGTGGAATTTATTTTGCGAGCGGACACTATCCCGGTGTTCACAATCTTCTATCATTTGGAGGAGGAACCCGCCTTGCAATGCCAAGCAATATACACGCCGGACTTATCGTCATGGAAGCCTGGTTCGTGGGCTATTGAGGAGTCCTGGATTAGGGGTGTTCGGATAGCGGACTACCATCATCACCGAACTATCATTTGCGGACTATCATCATCGACCGGACTCCAAGACTATGAAGATAGAAGATTGAAGACTTCCCCCTGTGTCCGGATGGGACTTTCCTTGGCGTGGAAGGCAAGC
Source organism: Aegilops longissima (assembly GCA_021605205.1). Classification (NCBI taxonomy): domain Eukaryota; kingdom Viridiplantae; phylum Streptophyta; class Magnoliopsida; order Poales; family Poaceae; genus Aegilops; species Aegilops longissima. The sequence continues at coordinate 428,723,690 of CM038681.1, read as the reverse complement.
TTGGCGATACGGATATGTAGATCTCCTACCATTGTAACCGACTCTATGTAACCCTAGCCCTCTCCGGTGTCTATATAAACCGGATGGCTTTAGTCCGTAGGACAACAATCACAACAACCCTTACAATCATACCATAGGCTAGCTTCTACGGTTTAGCATCCTTGATCTCGTGGTAGATCCACTCTTGTAAACATCCACAATATCAATATCAATCAAGCAGGACGTAGGGTTTTACCTCCATCAAGAGGGCCCGAACCTGGGTAAACATCGTGTCCCTTGTCTCCTGTTACCATCCGCCTAGACGCACAGTTCGGGACCCCCTACCCGAGATCCGCCGGTTTTGACACCGACAACAAGCCATCGACCTTGTCATATGCTAGTCTAGTCGGCTGCGCGTCCACACAGCCCTTTCGACTAGGGACCTTTTAGGACAGTCATCATACAATGCATAGTCCCACAAACAAGTCACGTACTTGCTGATACACATCATTGATAATGTCCAAGGACTATCTTTATTCATAAACACATAGGAAATATCATCATACATGATTGCCTCTAGGGCATATCTCCAACAGAAGGCATGTCATATTCAAAGGTATAGTGTCTAAGCTAAGAAGATGCAATTTAACCAAAGTGGAAGCAATACAAGCTAGAGATCTGGCTGGAGTGGTGAGCATGATCATCTAGGACCCGAGAGCCTTGTGGGAGGCGGGCTGCTTCGCCACCATCGTGGCTTTTTAGTTGGCTTCCAGGTGATGCCTGTCTCTGTCTTTGGGCTTGTCAGCCGGCTCGGCAAGGCTACGACTAGCTATTTGACTTCTGGTGCTCCCGGGATGGTGGTTCATGTAAAAAATATCTTTCCTTATCTTAATAAAGACCGACTTCGGCATTTTGAATACAAGCTAGACACCATAGGCAACATGCAACCACATATGACACTGCGAAGTTAAAGCAAGCACCTGGGATGGTTGTGTGTGGTAATTGAGATCATCAACTGCAGAGCTACGTTTACCGTCTCCATCTGCTGACACTGCACCCTTTACAACGCTGAAACGTGTCTGGCCTAGCCGCGTACCACGCTGGAGCGACTTCTCTCTTTTCTTTTCTACTTCTATGAAGGCTGAGTCTGAAATACCCTTGCATAAAGACACAATAGTGAGAGTATGGGTGAAGTGTGTGTAGAACTAGTGCACTGTGAAAGTAGCAGATAGCAGGTGGCTGAAATAAATGACAGGAGACATATGATAGCTCTACAACATTGCATGGCAAACAAATTAGATTCTACTCCGTATGATTTTGTAATATATGAGGACAGGAAATGCAGGTACTCCTCCAGCACACCACCACATGTGGTCCTATCAAGATAACAGTCGACTAAAAATAAATAGGCCAGTCGATTGTTTTATGAACCGTCCGATCTATAAGGAACGGGAAGATGGCCTTCGTCTACCTCCCGCCAGTCACTGTTGACGATCTTTCTTGAACCGCCAGCGACCACCGGCCCAGACCCCTGCCTCCGCCGCCCCACCCTCCCCTTGACCTCACACCACTGCCATGCTTGGCAGCGCCCCCATGCCATCCCTTTAATCTCGGCCGACCTCTAGATCGGGCGCTAGCAGCTCTAGGCCCCACACGCCCCTAAGATAAACACCGAGGCGCTGCTTCCCCGGCGTAATAGGCGGACTAGCGCCTGTTACACCGGGGAATGCTTCCGTTAATTGGGAATCAACTGACCAGGAATTGAAATCCAGGGGGGCAACGAACCTCTAGCTAAGGTGAAATAGTATATGAGGAGAAACCTTGTGCATCACGAGTTACTATGAACATCTAGTATCAAGAAGAAGCGGTCAACTAGTGTCTTCTGTGGGATGAATACCGTGCAAGAAGACACGTAAGATTTGCATGAATAAGGGAAGAGGAGTACAATTTCCGGTTGCCAGTGTGGTTTCCTCCATATGTCGCAGTGACCGTCTTCTTTTTGCCAGGGGAACCGATGTTTTGGAGGAGGGTGCAGCCTTTGACGAACCCATGGCCAAATTGTTGACTGTGTTGGCATGGCCATATATCGGCGGAGGGGAAGCAGATCCGAGGCGGTGAAGGACGGCGTAGCAGGAAAAGCTCCGATACGATGGACGCTGGCGAAGTTGGAGTGGCAGCGGCGAGGCGCAGGACGGCGTGGTTGAACTGGCTCGGGTACCGACGGCTCGGCCTCGACTTCAACTACTAACTGTGGAGGGCGTTGCAATTGAGGTTGTGGTGGACGACGACGTCGGGGTATCGGCTCCTGCATGATGGAGGAGGGCGGCGGTTGATGGGTGGGATGGGGTGGTGGACGGAGGACGCCAGGGTTCGCGGCTGGTGGAGAGGTAGTTTTGGCGCCCACGGAGTACGAATGGGGAATCAGACCGGGGGGGGGGAGCTAAGGGAGAACCATGTTTCGGTCTGGGATGTGCTTGTTTTTGCCTTTTTTGAACAGATGGGGCGTGCTTGTTTGAAATTTGGGGAAAGTACAAACTTTTCCCCCTCTTAAATTTTGGACCTACTGCGGGTTGGGGGTAGGATGGTAATCCCAGGTGTCCCAAGTGGGCGGGAGCGATTTCGGCCGCGCGCATGTGTGCTTAGGCGGCCATAGTGTATGAATGTTTTTTGGAGGTGGTTGCGTGGTGTCTAGATGAAGCTACAAACCTACCCCGGTTTAGACTTTTGGACGTCGGGCCGGTAGGTTTCATGGGTCGGAGTTAGAAAAGTAGTTTCCTTCTACTACCAAACATTGGTCTCATGCGGTTTTGGGCGAGTAGAGGCTCTTTTGGCACTTCGTTCGAAATTTTGAAACAGAAACGTTCACGTTTAGAGTACTCTTGAACTTTGAGGATTTACCTAAATAGACAACATTAAATTTGACCTTGTATGTTTGAAAACCTCATTAAATTATCCGCTTCTTTTCGAAATTTTGACACTTGAAAATCCTATAACTACGATTATTTTGGAATGGAGGAGCTAAATTTGAATCTATTTTGTACACGACTATATATGCTATTATGTACAAATCAGAGCAAAGATTGGTGCCCCCATAATTTAGGTATGATCTACAAATGCCATGATGTTGAATTCAAATAATTGAATGGACTTCATGTTGAATTTGAATTTTTTAAACCACCTTAAGTTGAATTCAAATGTATGCTAGTTCATAGCTAGCTATTTATAATGTTCATTATGTAGCTTTCGTATGTATAATGTGCTTTACACACACAACATGAACTATACTAACGTTTATATTTGATTGCTAAAGCGATGCATTGTCTGGAGTTCAAAATACTAACTATGTGGATCAATTATGTCGAATAATAACATAGACATGCTCAAATTCGATATAATCTAGATGTCTGATGGATCAATGACCGTTCCTTACGCGAATTGCAAATATCATTATCCATCCTAATATTTGGATACAATTTATATCTTTAATCAATGTGTACATCAGTCTTTTAAGTGTAGTTTCACTCTCCATCGGTGGTCTCTCACACATGCTCACACACACTCTCTCTCGAGGTGTCTTTCTTGCAGGCATGCTCTCGATATAACCCTCCCTCCCTCTCATAACCTTTTACGACTGTTTTCACTAACCTTTATCACAAGCACTCTTCCTCTCACAAGCATACACATACACAATCCCCATCGACCCTTTCTATATACATAGACCTGCCTATGTGTCTCCTGTACGCACATTATCATTAGGCCTATCTCTCACGCATTGTCTCACACCTCTCTTCCCAATCGACGAGTATGATTCTAGCAGAGCATTCTGTAGGATGCCCCTTAAAGTTAGGTTGGATGAATAGTAATATCAGAGATAAGGGGTTACCTTACTCCGAGAACCTAGGGTTACAAATCCTAGCCGACTTTGTCAGTGGACACAGAGTCCTTCACAATTCTGCTATATTTGTCTTGTACGACTAGTCATCCATGGGTCTCCCTAAATGCGTCACGGGCCGACCAATGTGGCGCAGGACAGAACCGAACCAAGGGCCTCACCTCGACCCACCGGACCTCACGCGGTGACACACCCTCTGCCCCCAGGTCTCGTTATGTTCTAACACGCACACATACCAACACAGACACCACAGAAAAAAATTCTCCTCGTGCCTCTATCCCCTCCCCTTGCATATACACACTCAAGGGAATCTCTCACCATGACATCATATTCGTCTCTCTCTCTCTAGACCTCTCTCATTTCTCGTGCTATCTCTCCCACGCCCCCTCCCCCCACAGGCCCCTCTATCCATACCTCTCTCAAATACGTAATACACACACATACCTCTCTAGGCCCTGCCAAATACATCAACTACACATTCACACATGTTACATCACGTACCCCATTAATCTAAAAAGCCCTCTCTTTTCACGTTTATTTCGCATACAACATTCCTTTTGAATAAAGTGTGGCCAAAAAATTATTTTAGAATTTCTACATATATACAACATTACAAAGTTATATGGAGGAGTATGAACGTTAATTTGCATTGCATGGTGCCCACAATGATATTTATTCCGCACTGTGAATTTTTATATTTTTATACTATATATAAAGTTAGTCATAATAAAGAGAAACGAAGAGCATCTCTCTCTCCATCGCATACACCCCCTCTACGCCCCTTTCACGTAGGCACACAAACTATCTCCAAGTCCTCTAAAAGTAAGCCCCCAGCACATTCACGCATGTTTCATCTTTCTCTCGTGATATATATAGTGACGGTCATTGTATTTGAAGCAAAAGCACGATACGTACATTGGACTTCAAAATCCACTCATTATGGTCACCATTTATGTTTTGTGGTTATTATACAGTCACGGGCTCACCGTACAGCTCTGTATTTGCTCAAGACACGACTAGTTGACCAGTTAAACGCTCCACGTGGCACCTCTAGTGTTGCATCACATTATCTCACTACCATTGGGCCCACCTGTCGGCTTGTATCTACTCTACATCTATCTACACTCTTATAAAAAACAGAGTTGGTGATGATGGAATGCCTGCCATCCTGCAATATAGGCCGTCCGATTTATATCTGACGGATAGGAAGGAAACTATGTCAATTTTGCAAAAAGGTACCCACACACCTCTCCACATTTGCAAATAAGGCCTTCCCTCGTTCATCCTTTTCTCTCACAAGATAAACTAGTCATACAAATGCATCTTGATGTTACGTGCAACGCACGGGCATCTTGCTAATAAGAATGAAAATAAACGACAAAAAAATATTAGACGGTGGTTCGAAGACATGACCGTGGGCACAGCGGACAAGGTGGCCTTGTATTGGTATGCTGAGCCATCTGTTTGAACACACATGAGCTGGTGTGGTGATTATACACACATGCACGCATACACATGAACTGCATGCACGCAACACTCAGACGAACACATGCAACCACGCACGCACGCAACACTCACATGTACACACACAGCCACACGCGCACGCAACACTCACACGCACACACGCACACATGCATGCACACACCACACGACCAACACAGACTCTCACGCTTAAGTGCTCAACCTACACGTGCATGCGCACACATCAGGCCCTGACAGACACATACACAACTAGGTGATTCCCGCGCACGGGTTGGTGTCTTGTCGCGCCTGCATAAATTTGTGTTTATCTGACCTTTTTCCTATGTGAACTGATAGGTGGGACCCACAAGAAACATGGTCAATTTAACTAGTCAATATGGTGCCACGCAGACTATTTGGCCGGTCAACAGAGTGCCATCCGATGCTGAACGGTGAGCAAGTGACCATATAATCACCGCAAAACGTATATAGTGACCGTAATGAGTGTATTCTGAAGTTCGGTGACCATATTATGCTTTTCTCCCTATAGGCCCTCCAAAACTACATCTCTACACGTTCTCGCATGTTACATCTAACAACTATGCAATAAAGCACTACTACTACACTCTAACACAATAAATCATATGTGTTTTTGGTTTTCCTAGATATCATATTGTTACTTAATTATTCAGTTTGCATATATTAAAATTGCCTTTGAAATGTATGGCCAGTATCATCTACCGCACGGGAAAAATCCCGCCCTTTCCTGTTTAATCGGGTTTGTATCGATGGATCGTGCGAAACAACAAAACTATAGTACTATACAGTAAAAGTGACAGTTCACTGGGCCGCTGTGTCGTGTACTCCTCCATCGTAAGAGTGGAGCGATTGCTTTCATAAATGTTCTAGTCCCTTTCGCCGACATGTGGGACATCAAGCTATCGGGACCACGTGCCGTACCAAAATACAATGCAGAGCAGTAGGGGTGAAGCACCCCAGTCATGGCGCCGGCGTAGTAATGAGCAATGAGGCGCCAAATCACAAAGCTGCACCTTTCCCGTAGTTAAGTTGGAGGGACGAAGTAATAATAATGCTAAAAAATAAGTTGGAGGGACGAAGCAACCATCAATTCACTCGTTGCTGAATCCGCTTCTCCCTCATCTTCTTGAAGTTAACCACGTGTTGCTTCTGCCGTTGTTCTGCCTCATGTGAGACGCAGATCGACTTGGTAAAGCACTGACACATGGGACCGCATGTTAGCAAACCGCCAGGCCAACGTCCTCTAAAAATAAGAAACCTCCCCCGCCATTCGCGCGGCAAAATCACCTCCTTTTTATTAATCTTGATTCTATAATTTTTTAGATCAATATAATTGAGATTTGTATAGATAGCACACAGTAGCAAAACCAAGTGGTACGGTTAAGGGCATCCACAATGTGTAGCCAAATGTGAAAATAGCTTTTGGCATCGATGGGAACCATTGTGGATGGTGCTGCCAAAGCCAAAAAGATGGAACCGAAGCTCCCTGGTTGATTGATTGAAGGAATAGAAAAATGCAACATCTCTCCTCTTTCTCCCGTGCTTGGATGCATGTACAGTATACAGCACAGAGTCTACTCCCCTGTCCTTTCTATCACAAATCACAAAGCAGTGAGGCATCAAATCACAAAGCACGGACAAAGCAACCATCATTTCACTCTTCGCTGACTCCGCTTCTCCATCGTCTTCTTTGAGAAACCACCTCACCGCACTAAGCTGGTCGGACGACGCTATTGTGTACTAGTAGTACTAGTACATTTACGCGTCCTTTGGTTCAACGGACTTCCTGGATGCAAATAAGGCGGTTGTCTCGGCTTGCAGGCGGCACTTGCGAACGACTTACCGCGGTCTCCTGATGTCTACTACGCAACCTTCTCCTTGTAGACGTTGTTGGGCCTCCAAGTGCTGAGGTTTGTAGGACAGTAGCAAATTTCCCTCAAGTGGATGACCTAAGGTTTATCAATCCGTGGGAGACGTAGGATGAAGATGGTCTATCTCAAGCAACCCTGCAACCAAATAACAAAGAGTCTCTTGTGTCCCCAACACACCCAATACAATTGTAAATTGTATAGGTGCACTAGTTCGGCAAAGAGATGGTGATACAAGTGCAATATGGATGGTAGATATAGGTTTTTATAATCTGAATATAAAAACAGCAAGGTAACTATTGATAAAAGTGAGCGTAAACGGTATTGCAATGCTAGGAAACAAGGCCTAGGGTTCATACTTTCACTAGTGCAGGTTCTCACAACAATAATAACATAACTGGATCATATAACTATCCCTCAACATGCAACAAAGAGTCATCCAAAGTCACTAATAGCGGAGAACAAACGAAGAGATTATTGTAGGGTACGAAACCTCCTCAAAGTTATCCCTCCGTAGTAAAATAACATGAAGCTATTCTTTCCGTTCGATCTATCATAGAGTTCGTACTAGAATAACACCTTAAGACACAAATCAACCAAAACCCTAATGTCACCTAGATACTCCAGTGTCACCTCAAGTATCCGTGGGCATGATTATACGATATGCATCACACAATCTCAGATTCATCTATTCAAACCAACACAAAGAACTCCAAAGAGTGCCCCAAAGTTTCTACCGGAGAGTCAAGACGAAAACGTGTGCCAACCCCTATGCATAGATTCAACTGAACCCGCAAGTTGATCACCAAAACATACATCAAGTGAATCACGTGATATCCCATTGTCACCACAGATAAGCACATGCAAGACATACATCAAGTGTTCTCAAATCCTTAAAGACTCAATCCGATAAGATAACTTCAAAGGGAAAATTCAATCCATTACAAGAGAGTAGAGGGGGAGAAACATCATCAGATCCAACTGTAGTAGCTAAGCTCGCGATACATCAAGATCGTACCACCTCAAGAACATGAGAGAGAGAGAGCGATCAAACACATAGCTACTGGTACATACCCTCAGCCCCGAGGGTGAACTATTTCCTCCTCGTCATGGAGAGCGCCGGGATGATGAAGATGGCCACCGGTGAGGGATACCCCCTCCGGCAGGGTGCCGGAACAGGTTCCCAATTGGTTTTTGGTGGCTACAGAGGCTTGCGGTGGCGGAACTCCCTATCTATTCTACTCCCCGATGGTTTTAGGGTATATGGATATATATAGGCGAAAGAAGTCGGTCAGGGGAGCCACGAGGGGCCCACGAGGGTGGGGGCGCGCCCAGGGGGCAGGCGCGCCTCCCTGCCTCGTGGCCACCTCGTTGCTTTCCTGACGTGCACTCCAAGTCTCCTGGATTGCTTCCGTTCCAAAAATAACTCTCCGGAAGGTTTCATTCCGTTTGGACTCCGTTTGATATTCCTTTTCTTCGAAACACTGAAATAGGCAAGAAAACAAGTATTTGGGTTGGGCCTCCGGTTAATAGGTTAGTCCCAAAAATAATATAAAAGTGTTTAGTAAAGCCCATAAAACATCCAAAACAGATAATATAATAGCATGGAACTATCAAAAATTATAGATACGTTGGAGACGTATCATCACCCTCAATGGTGTTCTCCGTCGAACGCACTTCGCCAAACCACAACGTTCGAGATATCATCGACGTCACCGCAATGGGGAAGGAAGTCAAATAGTTACTACCTCCATTTTTTGTAACAAGGCCAGTATATCAAAATTACTGCAAAAGGCCACTAACACTAGGCAAAATTGATGGTGTTTGCCTCATACTAGCAAGCAAGGACATTAATATACCCTTGCATACATGCAGAAGTGAGAAGGTTGGTTTGCATGGCGCTGCATCAATCAAGCGATGAGGAGTGAGATGGTAGCTCTTTGGGCTTTGGAGAAAAAAAATATGCATTAATTGACACGTCAAACGAGGATTTGTATCGATTAATCCCGTGAAGGAAAACCCCGCCTTTGGTTTTTAACACTAGTACTTCTAGTACGTACGTACTTATCCTGTTTGAGTCTAGGCCTTGCATTGCCATACTTCACCACCCATTTTTGCCAAGCTTGCTTAAAGTTTTCAAAATGAAAAGGAGGTACACTTGCGCACGGCTGTCGTGGTCGCACCGCACCCTCACACGGTCGCTCCTGCACGCCGCGGTTGCACTACACCTTCACACAGTCGCTCCTGCACGCCGCAAATCCAACCAAGGGAATGCACCCTCACTGACACGTGCTACCGCATGTGAACAAACCAAACTCAGCCATCCTACCGCTGACACATAATTTTTGTTCATACAGTATGTTTATCCAACCGCATGTTGGGGAGGATCCATACGGCCCGTGCGGTGGTCTGTTGGGGAAGAAGAAGAGGTGAGGAAGAAGGGTTAGGAGACGTAGGATATTCATCCAACTGCCTGAAATGGTAGACTGACCCAAATGATGAAAGTCAGGCAACTTTCATACCAATATATGTTTTTACACAGCAAAAGATCCCTTAAAACAACAACATAATGAAAAACTATCATTGCTCGTTGAACGAGACAACCTCGCCGTCTTTGGCTGCCGGTGCGAACCAGCCATAACTGTCGACGTGTGTCTCCGCACCGTGGTTGTCCTTGGCCTCTAGCTACTCGTTCACGCGGAGCGTGCGGGCGCTCTGCACGGACGAGAGCACCGCCCGGTTCACGTCGAGGACGTCCGGTTTCGCCTGCAGGAGAGCCTCGATGGCAGCGGCATCCACACGCTCCATGCCGAGTTAAGCCTCCGCCGCCCGGTTCAAGTCCAGGACGTCCGGTTCCTCCTGCAGGACGGCCTCGATGGCAGCAGAATCCGCGCGCTCCATGTCGAGTTGAGCCTCCACCGCCCGGTTCAAGTCTAGGACGTCCGGTTCCACCTGCAGGAGGGCCTCGATGGTAGCGGCATCCGCGCGCTCCACCTCAAGTTGAGCCTCCGTCGCCCGGTTTTCATCGACGACATCCGGTTCCGCCTGCAAGAGAGCCTCGATGGCAGCGGCATGCGTGCGCTCTGCGTCGAGTTGAGCCTCTGCCTCCCGGTCCTCCTTTAGTATCGCCAGGTTGAACTGCTGGTTCGCCTACACCATGGGGGACCCGGATGCCGGCACGAAGTCGATGTCCATCATCTCTTACCCATCGGGGGCCTTCTGCGCCGCGACCTCCGCCATGAACATTGGATCAGCTTCCTCCTCCTCGTAGCTTGGCTCCAGAAAACTCGGGGAGTGGCTCGCCGCAAAGCGAACTTAGGAACGAAGGTCTGTGGCGCCGACCGCCGCCACGATTTCTGTGCGGCGCTCCGGCGTCAGTATCTTGTAGTATGTGATCTTGCGGCGCACCATGGCTTTCTGGCGAACTAGGGGACGCTTGATGCGGGCTAGGGGATCGAAAGGTGGGGGAATGGGTTGGAGAGGACGTGTGGCTTTGGGGAAGTGGCTGGCGTAGGCTGAGCAGCGAAGGTTCTGGTGTGAATAGTGGTTCCGGTGATGACCAGTCAATCGGTTTTGACTGTACATCGCTCTTGTCGAATTCGCCTTGCACCCTGGCATGCTGGACCCTTCAGGTCGCTCACCGAATGGAACACACTTTGTCTTGCGTTTTCGCTCACTTGTGGGACCACAGTTGAGAGCAAACCGACGTCCCTCCCCCTCCCCAGCCCGTGTCACTTATACTACCACTCCCTCTGTTTTATGCGGAGTAAATAAAAACAGAGGGACTATACTACGGATGAGGATCCCCTGATGTGGCCAAACCCATTAAGTAACTGACATGCGGGGCCTAGCAAGCATGGGGTCCACCAGTGAGTGACCAAAAGGGAGGTTAAGGTAGGGATACCTACGTCAGAGGATCCACTTCCACTACTACTCCCTCCTTCCATCTACAGGGCCTAATGCGTTTTTCGAGGCTAACTCTGACCAAATGTTAGAGCAATAATATACGACATGCAACTTACTCCCTCCATCCGGTGAAGAGCGTACATCTAGCTTCAAAATTTGTCCACAAAAGAGTGTACTTCTATCTTCCCAATGCACTTTAAAGAAGAAAAAAAATACTTCTCTCTCATCACACGGTAATCAAGACCAATAGACACATGGTCTTCTTAATTTCTACATGTACTTAGCTCATTGGAGGTTGGGTAATTAAAGATGAGAGAGATGGTGGCTTGCACATTTCCAATGCATTTTTTACTTAACTCCATAATTTGTCCTAAAATTTCTAGATGTACACTCTTCACCGGACGGAGGGAGTACACAAAGCATACGGTCAAATTCGTATGTGAAAGGAGCTTCCAATGATATAATTTTCACATTATACATCTCATGTACTATTAATCTTGTCAATAGTCAAAGGCGGTTTTGAAAAACACATTAGAGCATGGTTAATAATATAGCCAGCCGATGGCTATAAGGAACTGCCATGTCATCTATAGCCATCATCTATATGCACTCATACAGTAGTGTGGGCTATAAGGTTGGCTATTTCCCGCAAAAAAAGGTTGTCTATTGTATTAGTACTTTTTTCCGTCTCCTCTCTATCTCTTTCTTCATATTTATTATATTTAACTAGGAATTCGTATATAGCTAGGCTCTTGCAAGAGAGCTCACTCCCCTTACTTTTTCACATCTCTCTCCTCCACATAGGCCCTATATAAATGGAAGGAGGGAGTACTATGAGCATTGCATACTCTACTACATATGTTGTCAGTACTCCACTAGTACTATTGGACAGGGAGCTTAAAAAAAGTTACTATTGGACTGGCTATACGTGGCAAAATCCTTGTAGGAAGAGCATGCGCGAGAACAAGCACATTCACGTGGTTGAAAACAAATTGGAAACCATGTATGTTTGAATACGAATCTAGGAGTACGTACGAATCTAACAATATTGGTTGGGCATTGTTGAATGTTGATACTTTTTCTGTAAGTTTGATCAAAGTAGAGATACTTTGACTACACATAAAACTTATATGTAAACTAGAAAGGATCAGAGGGAGTATATTGTACGTTCAAGGGCGAAATGAACATTGAATACCCTTTATATATGATTTGTGGATGCTATGATCACCGGTTCAAATTTTTTGAATCCGCCTTAGGTATCACACATGCACCCACTCATTCTCTCTCGATTTCATCTCGGGGTCCGGAGATCGATTGAAAGAGGACTAGGGTGGGTACAATACGTTCGTTTTGCTTATGAACATACAATATACTCCCTCTGATCCCCACAGACCCCGCGCTGGTCATTTCTATCATAGAAATAGACCAAACCTTTATCTCCTTGCACGACACGCAATTGATCTCTCAACATCAATCGATCTCGTCAAGATGTGTCGGGGCATGAACCGAATGGGATGTCAAAACTAAGACGGGAAGCGACACATAGTGGAGGCAAAGTGAAACTTTAAATGAACCGTTTGTTTGTATACATGTCAGACAAATTACAACATTGGAAATACAAGCATGGTCTAGGCCCACATGCGAATGATACTCGGCGGAATGTTCAAATGAGGCATGCGGGAGCGACACGCTCATCTTCGCTTTACACGGTCGGTTTCAGTGTGCCGAGGGTGGCGTTAGCGCTGTGGCACGACCAGTAGATCAACAACCGGCTCATCGAGGATGCACGGGGCGCTGAAGTGCGTGCGCGCCACGACGCGTCCATGGAGTGGTGTAGCACGACCAACTGCATTCCCAGGACCTGAGACCATGCCGGGTCGTCTTTCTTTTTCAATGACATGTGGGGTTGCATGTGAGCAAAGGGCATCTCCAACGTTGCCACGACTGCAGCTGACTACCCTGGCACACCTGAAACCCTTGTCCCTCGCACCGTCGCGTGGTGCATTCCCAGCCAGCGCCAGCTGCCCGCATTCATGCCGTCCGTCCTTATGCCGTCGTTAAGAGGCCCGTTGCCCGAGGAACCAACTCCGGTGACTTAATGACGCACCCGGACGCTTGGCCTCACCGGGATGCGCTACTTAAAGCGACAACGCCCAGCTAACCTCCACACCATAGTGTATCGTCCTGCTACCTGGCACCACATCCGCCATGACCGCGAGCGTGAATGCTCTGCGGGAGAGCTTGTCTTAGGGGATGAAGCTCGAGGTCGCCACCCTTTCTCAAGTCGCCGCTCGCGACGCAATAGCGGTGTAGCCGGACGCGGACGCGACCACACAAGCGGTGGCCATGCTGGCGGCCGACGACGGGAGCACCGTCAGCCACGCGTCCTAGTTGCCACCATCCAACGTCCGGCACCGCCGAGGTCGGGGACTCCTCTGAGGATGAGTAGGGCATGCGAGGCGGCAGGGCATGGTGTGCCAACTGGCCGGTCCGTCTCCCGTGTTCTACTCTTCCTCGCCGGAGACCGCACCTTCACTTCACGGGTCTTGAACCCCGCCCCCGTACATGGAGAACACAGATGGAGGACGTCGGTCGCCGCCATAGAATAGGTTTAGGGTCGGGTTTATTTTATTTTTCTGTCCTATAAAAGTTCAAAATGTAATGAAAATCTACCGTGTTTGCATTAATCTCAGCCGGTGTATATGAACTTTCACAATAATATAGTATATTGTAGGAATATTAGCAAGATGCCCGTGCGTTGCACGGAACATCAAGATCTTATGGGAGAAAAGGATGAACGAGGGAAGGCCTTATCTGCATATGTGGACTGGAGTGCAGGTAAATTGTCATAGTTTCTTCCTATCCGTTAGATATAGATCGGACGGACTATGTTGCAGGATGGCAGGCACACCATCATCACCAACTCTGCTTTTTATTGAACCGAGACAAAGCTAACATGTGAAGTAAATAAACACATAGGGTCTACATACACAATTTATCTTAGGCACTCCAATAATACGTCCACTACACATTCACGCATTTCACATCTTTCTACATCTACGGGAACCAACAAAAGGGTTAACGTAAATTGCCTCTCTCTCTCCTACCTGATTTTCATGGTGGTGGGCCACTCCCTCCCCCAATCTACAATCAACAGCTCACACGTTTCACATTACGTTAATTACGTAACTGGAATTACGTAGGTGTAGCATTACTTGTCCGAATAAACCCAACTAAGCCAACCTCCCAGCATATCACGCGGGAAAAGACCCGTCCGCGCCGTTTTAGTCGGGATTACTGGATTACTAGTAGTAGCATCGATGGATCGCGTGAAGCACCAAGTTTTTTTAGGGGGTGAAGCACCTAGTTTAAAAGGAAAAAAGGCAGTACACTCACAGCACCCCTGTCGCGGTTGCATTGCACCCCACACACGTTCGGTCCTGCACACGGCTCACGCAAACGAAACGCGCTTTGGCTTGCCTCTTCACTGACACGTGGGACTGTACTTGGAGAAACCGACCATGCGCTAAACTCCCCCCACCCACCGCGCAAAAATCCCCCCCCCCCCAAATTCCCTCAAATCCCAAATTCAAGTTCCCTTCGGCCAACTAGCCAATAATATTCCCCAAATCCCCCTCCCCCCGGCCCCCTCCACTCCATTCGCTCCGCCAAAGCCGCCCTACTCGCCGCGCCGATACATCGGCGCCGCGATTCGTCGAGGGGACGCACGGCGATCCTCTCGCTCCCACAGTACGCTCTCATAGACTATCGTCCTCTAGCCGTGCCGCCACCGCTGGTGACGTTCTCGTGGAGGCGCACGACGATCAGCGCCGCCACCGCTGGTGATGTTTGTGTGGAGACCCACGGCGGTCAGCTTCTCCCATGGTACGCGCATTCTAGACTGAGGCCCCGTGCATGTCGGTGTAGCGCTATATGTTAGCTGATAGACATTGTTAATCTCACTTTTTCTCCGAAGTAGTTTACAGTCAGTATGCTCTGCTTAAGAAGCTTCCTTGCCCTGTTCTGCACTCAATCTGCTTAGCTGAGAGGGCATGCCAAGCCCGATTAGTTGCTAAAATATCCTGCCATATATTTATTGTGACATAGATTGCCATGGTCTAGTAGCCAATCTGTTAGGTGAAATAGCTGTACACCGTTTTATACATGATCTTTGTTGCTGCGATGGCCTTCATAGTTCGATGGGTGTGTGCTCGGCCTCATTGACTGCTGAAATAGCCTGCCATAATTTAGCACTCAAATCTGTTTGTTGAATTAGCTTTACATATATTTCGTTACTTATATCTGCTCGTCCAAATATCTTGCCATAGCTTTACACATCGACCAGGTATTTTTTTCTGGACTTCATAAAAAAACATATATGTTTTTCCTGTAATATCTAGTATAAGAACTAATTTGTATGTCTAACAGATGGACATGACTTGGATAACTTCTGCTCAAAGATTCTCCGCTGCATATGTCGAGGGGGTTTAAAACTTCATGGACTTTATCAAAGCTGAGTACGGTGGTCCAAAATCAGATGTGCTCTGCCCGTGTAGCAATTGTATGAATTCAGTTGCAAGACCCCAGTCAACTGTGCAAAATCATCTACACTTGTATGTGATGTTGGTCACATATACTAGGTGGGTTCATCATGGTGAAGCTGTGAACATCAATGTTACTGACTACGTAAAAGCAGCAGATCACCATCTTGATCTGCCTGATGCTCAGGTGGAAGACGGGGAGGAGGTGGAGGAGCCAGTGAGTTTGACCAACATTGAAACAATGATACGAAATGCTCGTGCATTTCGTGAACTTTCACCTGCAGAAGAAAAATGGTGGGCCCGCATGTTGGAACAATGCAACATGGTTGTCACCCTAGGAAATAAGCTGCCAGTATTCTCAGCTATGGTCACCTTTCTTCAGGTGAAGACATCTGAGCGGATGACCAACAAATCATTCGATGCGATGTTGGCTGCTTTCCACAAATCTTTCCCAAATGCGTCTGAGCCGCCACACACGAAACTTTGCAAGGAATTTATATATCAATAAAGAGAATTTCTGGAGCCAAGATCCACCGGAGGGGCGCACCTGGGTGGGCACAACCCACCAAGGCGCGCCCCCTCCTGGCACGCCCAGGTGGGTTGTCCCCACCTGGTGGCCCTGCGGACCCTGAAACCGATGCTATAAAATCCTATTTTTCCAACAAATCAGGGAGAAAGAATTATCGCGATCCACGAGATGTAGCCATCATCACCTCCTGTTCTTCATCGGGAGGCCAGATCTGGAGTTCGTTTGGGGTTCCGGAGAGGGGTATCTTCGTTCTTCGTCATCACCAACCCTTCTCCATCGCCAATTTCATGATGCTCCCCACCGGGAGTGAGTAATTCCTTCGTAGGCTCGCTGGTCGGTGAGGAGTTGGATGAGATTCATCATGTAACCGAGTTAGTTTTGTTGGGGCCTGATCCCTAGTGTCCACTATGTTCTAAGATTGATGTTTCTATGAGTTTGCCATGCTTAATGCTTGTCACTTTGGGCCCGGGTGCCATTATTTCAGATCTGAAATGTTTATGTTATCACCATTATATCCATGTTCTAGATCCGATCTTGCAAGTTATAGTCACCTACTACGTGTTATGATCCGGCAACCCCGGAGTGACAATAGTCGGGACCACTTCCGGTGATGATCGCAATTTCAGGAGTTCATGTATTCACCGTGTGTTAATGCTTTGTTCCGGTTTTCTATTAAAAGGAGGCCTTAATATCCCTTAGTTCCCAATTGGACCCCGCTGCCACGGGAGGGTAGGACAAAAGATGTCATGCAAGTTCTTTCCATAAGCACGTATGACTATTTATGGAATACATGCCTACATTATATTGATGAACTTGAGCTAGTGTCGTATCGCCCTAGTTTATGACTGTCACATGATGAATATCATCCAACAAATTACCGATCCAATGCCTATGAATTTATCTTATATTGTTCTTGCTAAGTTACTACTACTATCATTACTGTTGCAGTTGCTACAAAACTACTGCTATCAGTATGACCGTTACTATTGCTGCTGTCACTACTATCAAAACTATCATATTACTTTGCTACTGATCACGTTTCTGCAGATAATTAATCTCCAGGTGTGGTTGAATTGACAGCTCAGCTGCTAATACCTTAAAATATTCTTTGGCTCCCCTTGTGTCGAATTTCTAAATTTGGGTTGAATACTCTACCCTCGAAAACTGTTGCGATCCCCTATACTTGTGGGTTATCAAGTACTTGTTGGATTCACCCTTGAGCTTACTCGTGAACTTGGTGAATGCATTCTCACCAACTTTCACCACCTCACTATCATCAACACAATCTAACAATGAAGGAGTAGTAATGATGGTGGTTTTGATGTTAGGAGTTACCTTTTTTATACCTTTGGCCATGAGACACTTGGCAATGGTGTTCTCATTGGTGGTGCCGAAGAGAGACACCTTGTAGGGGGAAGATGTAGCAATGGAAATGGTTGCCATTGCCATTCCTTCTCCACTTGTATCTTCCTCCTCATCATCGGAGGGGTACTCTTCATGTGCCACCAAGCCCTTTGGAGGTGTCTTCTTGGTGAAGTTGTTCTTGCTTGGGAAAGACTTGGCTTTGTCTTTGCGAATGAGCTTGCCACCATTGTCTGCCCTCTTCTCATAAGGGCACTCTGCCACAAAGTGGCTCACATTACCGCAATTGTAGCAAGTCCTCACACGTTGCTTGTTCTTTGAGCCACCTCAGTTGTTCTTGGTGAAGTTGGACCTTGAGTTCCTCTTGTTGCCCCAAAATTGCCTTGACGCAAGAGCCATGTGCTCATGGTAAGCATATTTGGTGTCCTCGAGGCAGCTCTCCTCTTCTTCCTCTTATTCTTCTTCCGGAATGGCCTTGGCCTTCAAGGCAAGAGTAAGTGGGCTTTTCTTTAACCGGACACGAGAAAGAGCATTGTTGGCGGTCTTGTTCATGATGTTCATGGCAATAAACTCATCCAACACTTCACTTGAGGTTAAGGTGTGGAAGTCCGGCCTTTGATGAATCATAGAGGACATGGCCTTGTTGAATGGCATGATGGCCTTGACAAACTTGTAATTGATCCGATTTTCAGCCATATCCTTGCTCCCATGGTCTTGGAGAGCAACCGCAAGAGCCGTCACCCTCCGATAGAGATCACGTGGATCCTCATCTTCTAGCATTATGAATTCATCGGCCTCATCAAGGACCACTTAAAAGTTGGACCGTTGAATGCTTGAGCTCCCCTTGTACAAAGATATGATGTGTTCCCAACAATCCTTTGCACGAGTGAAAGGACACAAGTGAGATAGATCTTCCGGAGGAACCACATCTTGAAGGATGAACAAGGCGAAGTGGTTGTATTGATTGTCCACTTCTTCTCTTGGGGTGAGATTGCTTGGATCATGTGGGTAGAAGCCTTGCTCAATGATTCTCCAAAGGTTTTTTGAGCTATGATTCAAACGAGACTTGATGCGAAAAACTCAATTAGAAAAATCACCCTTAACAAGCTTAAGAGGAGTACCAAGATGGTTAATGCACGGTGTAGAGACCGGTCCTCCATAGACCGGGGGAGGGGGAACCGAGGCAAAGGTTCCCGTCCCATTCTTGTTGTGAGGGGAAGAAGTTTGAGTGCCTTTAGCCGCTTCCTTGCCGGAATTGGCCTCCGACTCCAATGTGACGGGATTAACCACAAGCAACGGATCGGGAGTAGTTTTCAACCCCTCAAGTAATTCTTTAAACACGGGTTTGACCTCGGTCATCATAGACATCTTAAGTGAAGCCATGGCTTCATTAAAGTCGTCCTGAGTAATCGAAGTTAACTCCACGGCCTTGGGGACTTCCTCCTCGGTGCCAACCCTACTCTTTGGGCGGTGAAACCCTTGATAAAGAGAAGAGGCTTTGATACCAATTGAAAGGATCGATATGGTTGACTAGAGGGGGGGGGGTGAAGAGGAAACTACCAATTTTTAGCTTTTCTTCACAAATTAGGTTTAGCAAAAAATAGGTTGTCCAGATGTGCAACTAGGTGAGCAACCTATGTGATGCTAATAACAACAACAACAACAGGAGCAAGCAAATAATACAACACAAGTAAAACTTGCAAAAAGTAAAGGTAAGAGATAACCACAAGTGATGCAGGTGATGTCGGCGTTCTGGGAACGGGGGTCCCCAGACTTGCCTGCCTGCGGCCTGCAGCGCGGCTCAAGTGTGGGCCCAGCGTGGCCTAGCTTCATCAGCTCAAGCTCAAGACCCTCGCGAGGGGCCAAGCCTCGTGGGGTGGACGACAGGAACCTTCCTCAGGAGCAGCCTCGTCAGGCAGGCTCACGAGGAGGCGGAGAGATCAAGGCAGGGTACCTCACAAGGGTGCCCCGTGATGCAAACCATGACAATCGAGACCAGGCGGGCGCCAAGCGGGCGCCGGCCTGCGTAGTGTCCTCGTTTCCCCTTTGGTGCAAAGGAGGCAAGCACAGGCCAAGGCATTAGGCAAAGGTTACCGCTTCGGTTCAACAAGACCAAGACCAGCAGAGCGGCAGGACGGAGGTCATCATGGAGCCCAGGACGGCGTCACCGTCAGAGCCTTTGGCAGCCGAAGACCAACTTTAGTCAGGATAAGTGTACTAGATGTTCCCCTTCAAAATGGCCAATTGTTGGCGCCCTTCCCGCTCATTAGTGGGGAAGAGCCCTAGGGCCTCCATCTATAAATAGGACTAGCCACCACAGAGAGAGGGGGAAGGTCGAACCTACCAGAGAGAGAGAGAGAGAAGTTACTGGACTCACCCAAGCAGTCCATCGCACCAGCTCAAGAACAGCCCCTCGCGACGCTGTTCTTCCTTTGTACTGTTCATCATCCGCCCCTGAGGCAATCCACCACACCACAAACTAGAGTCGGGTATTACACCACAATGGTGGCCCGAACTAGTATAAACCTCGTGTCCCTTGTGTGTTCTGCTTCATAGTTTAGATCCCTTGCAAACCATCAACGCGTGAGCTGGTAGGGGAAAGATCTCCGCCCGCACCCCAGCGTTCGAACCTCAAGGGTCTGCCGGAGCCTGAAATCCGACATTTGGCGCGCCAGGTAGGGGTGCGCCGGAATCCTTCCTCCGCCACCTCGCGTTTCGTCGCCTCGTCGTTCGATGTCAAGCGACCCGGCAGCCGACGCCGAATGCTAGGCGACGTGGCCTGCCCACGCCGTGCCGCCAGCCCAGGGCGACCTCAACCTTGCACCTCAGGCAACTCGCGCTCCGCAAGGCGCTGTGGGGCGCGGGCGACGCGGCCAGACGCCGCCTGCCCTCACGCCACGGCAGGTGTGTTCAGCTGCCAGAGCCTCAAGCCACGCCGTGGCCACGGCGCCGCACACCCGATGGGAGCAGGCGAACTCCAGGGCCGCACTCACGGTGGCCCGAGAGCTGTTACGGTGCCGGCTTCTAGAGGCGGCGCGACATCTTTGTTGAGCGGGTGGCCGAGCTCCTGGACGCCGCCGCCTCGGGAGCACCTCCTTTCTGCGTCTGGCTGCCACCTCTGGCCCAGAGTGTGCCATATGGCGGCCCCATGCGCGCCCATACAACCTCAAGCAGGCTCCAGGGCCTACTCGATGCCAACCTGGCCGGCAGCACCAGGCGACAAGCCGCGCAGACCCCATCTCCGGCCGGCGAAGGAGCGCACGCCATGACCTTGGGCCCCGGTGGACCATCGCGCCACCACTCTAAAGACAACGCTCCGGGCCGGACTGCGTGGCATGTGGGGCACTGCAGCGAGACCTATGGGGCATCGTCCCCAAAAGCTTATGTGCCCCACATGATGGATCAAGAGTGCGCACAGGAAGAAGACCATGGCTCGTTCCTTGGGCCAAGCTGGGGCGAGGAGACACCACAAGCTGAGCTCTTTCAGGAACCCCAAGAGGGCCTCGACGACCGTGCCTGTGGCAACAACTATCTGGTACCGTTAATTCCTCAGGAGCAAGCTTATGCTAACCATGTGCCGCAGGAGGTACAGGAGGAGGGCACCGGGGGCTGCAGGAGAGGGGCGAGATTCGGGTTCGTCCCCGCGGAGCTTGATGCAAGACGTTCTCAGGAGGTAGGCCCTCTGCAGGGGAGGTGCCTCAGGGCCTGCCCCCGGCAGAGGACCCGTGGTCATCGGGGGAACCGCTGGCGACCGCTCTACCCCATTGGCGTCGTCCTTGGTCTCTGGCCGCCGTCAGTGGCGGTAGAGTTTGGCGCAAGGCGGGGCCCTCATCTGGCGATATGAAGCAAGGACGGTACCTGTGAAGAAGGCCCAGTGCCTGTGAAGCTCACCGCCCCGTGACACTCTCACATAATAATGAGTGGGGCTGTACATGCCCCGGAGTCTCAGGAGCGCCGGCCTCAGGCCTTGGGGCTCCCTCCCACGCCCAGTGGTAGCACTTAGCTCCGTGCTGGTGAGAAGACGTCGAAGACTAGACTAGGTGCCGGACGCGGCCTTTTGCGTTTCTGCCTTTTCCTCTGTTGACAAGTTTCTTCGATTTGAATTTAAGTTGGATTTGAGTTCCAGCCTTCCGTGCGTTTGGGGAAGGGGTGTTTAGTCTCATTCGAGCAATCTCTCATGTTCTGGTTTCGGCTTTGCGTCCAAAGCTAGCGTCAGCTGCCTCCCCTCGCGAGCCCCTCGCGAGCCGGGCCGGGCCAACCGCGTCCACAGATCGGGCGGCTGTCGCCACGCCCTCTCCGGAGGTTCTTATCGCAAGATCAATGGGTTCACCCAGAAGACACATATGGCGTTATGGCCCTCACAGCCCCGCTTGGGGCTCACCAGGGTCAAAAGGTAAACAAGCCAGCTGACCCACCACCAGGCCGGCCGTTAAGCTCACATGCTGCGTTAAGATTACGGGACATTTACATAAACCTTTACATGAGGGCTTCCCTCCCAAAATGCTCTCACGTCTTGAGGCCAAGCCGAACCTCCTTCATGCAGGGTAAGCAGCGGTGACAAGCAATCGATCGGACATGTCGCTCGCGCGCCTTCTAGGTCACCTTCGGGCGTGTTGGCGTCGGCCGACATCATCGTTACGCCAGCGCCTCCGCCGGCACCAGGACCGTCCACCACGCCGCCTTCGCCGGCGGCCCACGATCACGCCGTCATCATCGGACATGAAGGCCTACGACAAGGTCGTCCACGTGATCCTCCACCCATTGCGCCGAGTGCGCCCGGGCGGCTATGGGCACGGTGCGATGGCAGCATCAAAAGTCGAAGTGTGGATCCTGTCCCGCGAATGGCGAAGACACGAGAAAGCTGCGCCCGAGCAAGGCTCGGCTCCTCTCCTCGACGTGCCAACGAGACCTCTCGGCGCGGTTCTCTAGGAGCGTCACCACGTCAGTAAAATACTGGAGGTTGCCGGCATAGTTGGTCTCGTGCGGCTCCTCAGCGGCGGCCTCGCAAATATTGCCCAGGGCCGCGTTAGCCCGTTCCCTGAGCGTCTGGAGCATGGGGGCGTGCTCGTGCTCCAGAACCTGCCGCCGACGAATCTCGTCCTCGTTCTGCCGTGCAGTAGCCTCGGCGCCATCAATCCTCTGTCAAAGAAGAAGCAGCTCGGCACGGGAGGAGGTCAGCTCTGCCTGCGCTGCGTGAAGGGCGGCTGCGGAGGAGTCCGCACCCCACGTCACTTCGTCCAGCTTGGCCTTCAGGGCCGCGGTCCTGCCCTCGGCCGGCCTACGACCAACTCCAACCTCAACTCATACTGGCGCTCGAGGCCTGAGCGAGCTTCCACTACGCGGAGGTCGACCTCTTCTTGGGCTCGGGCCTCGCGCGCAGCGACATCGTCCTCCGCCTGAGCCACCAGGCGCTCCCTCATCTCCAACCACTCAAGGTCAAGGATGCGCTCGGCGGCCTCCAGCGTCAGCTCTTCCTCGTGCTTCTGGAGCTCTGCCTGGTCGACGGAAGCCTCCTTCAGTGACACAAGTGCAGCCTGGAGCAACTCTACTTGCTGCTCCAGAGAGTTGCTCCATGCTTGGAGCTCCCACGCACGCTCCTCCGCGTCCCTGCGCCGCCAATCGACTTCTAGGGCCTCCTCGACGGCTCGGGAGCAAGCCTCTCGCGAGGCCGCCAGTGACGCCTCAGCCTTCACATTGTCAAGATCATGCTGGTGACGTGCGAGGGCAACGGCTACCTTCAGCTTGCGCCTCTCCTCAGCAAGGCGCAAACCTTCGGCCTCAAGACGCGCATCTTCGCCGGCGAGCTCCGCCCGAGCAGTTCACGCGGCCGTCGCCCCATGGAGAAATTCTTGACGAAGGGCGCGGCGTTCGCGAGCACGCCTGAGCATGTCTTCCGCATCGCCCTCTGCTGCTGGTGTATGCAGAGGGCCCAGAGGCGGCGTGCCTCCTCCCACAGGGCAGGGGACTGGCGCCCCGACTATCGCCGGACGGGCCTCGCCAGGAGCCAGGCCTGGCGCCGGTCCGTCCCCAGGAGAAGAGCTCAAGATCGACTTCCACCAATCAACGTCCACGATCAAGGAAGGAGCATGGGGCAAGCTGGCTGCGCCCCAGGAGAACTCGTGAAGGGAAGACAACAGGCGCAGAGGCTCGGGACGTTCAGCTGAACGGGCCACCTCTCCGACCGGCTGAGAGATAAGGGCGCCGCTTGAACCCGACGCACCAAGGACCAGCAACGAGGACGGAGCTTGAGGAGATGGCTGCTCGGCCGTCTCCGCGAATTCGGCAGGAAGGGCCCTGAAAGGCCACAGTCAGCTGCAAGGACCGGGAAGATTAGGAGCAGAGAGAGAAGAGGACTTACTCGTCTGTGGCAAAGTACCCCCTGCACATCAGCAGGCGGCAAGGGCGATCGTCACCGCCCGAGGCCTCCTTCCTCTTGCGAAGGGCCGCGAAGTGTACGAGAAACCGGCCAAAGCGCTCGGCGCAGGGGGCGGTTTGTGGCATGGAGGAGGCGTTAAGGTGATCAACGCCAATGGGACCAGCCTGGGGGACGCCACTAGGCGCCGCCTCATGAGGGACGACCGGGGCCTCGGGAGCCCCAACCTCGGGAGCCGGAGGCCGTGACTCCTCACCTGTCACCATTCCGGAACGAGCTCCGGGAGATGCCGCCCTCAGGGCTCCGCGCGGCGTCACCACCTCAACGTTGTCCCCTTCAACTCCTGACGGTTCTCGTCTCCCAGCTCCATCACCTGAGACAGAGCCACTTTGGTCGACCGGAAGAGCGACCACGACAACTGGGTTCTCACGAGGCCCCCTGAGGCCAGCCGGGCGCAACCCCCACTCGTCAAAGCTGGGCATCTGCTTCACGAAATTGGTCCTGCCCAAACAGAGATACAAGAGGGCACCATCATGTCGAAGGTTGCCTGGGGAAGGATCGCCAACCAGGACACTAAGCACCGTCCTCAGCACTTCAGGCGCCAGGTCCCCCTCCTGAAGTCGCATGCGGTCTGTGCGCCCCACAAAGTCCCACATCCGGTGAGAGTGGCGCTGGAGAGGAGCAATGCGACACTGGAGGAACTCCTTCACCACCTTGGGCACCGTCACGTTGAGTGTCCTCAAGCTCTCGAAGCGGCGCCACACGAATGCAAGCCGGGTGTCCGCGAGCGTCTCATGACCCCAGCCTAAGTTGGGAACAGCAGGCAAGGTAGGATCTCGAGAGCAGGGCTGGGCACCCCAACATCCACATACAAGCGACCGCTCTCGAACCTGGCCTCGGGGAGGAGTCAAAGTGATCCCGAAGCAGCCGTCTCGGCTTGCAAGGAAGCTCACACACCGAGCATTGGTAGGATCCTCGGTAGCGAAGAAGAAGTGGCAGCAGCGAGACAGCGGAAGGAGGGATGCCCACCATTGCCTCACAGACAAAGCGAAGACAACCAGGAGGTAATGGACTCGGGCCGAGATGCATCATGTGGATTTGATAGTGGGAGAGCACCGCATTGAAGAAAGCGGAGAAGAGAACCAAACCCGCCCGCGGGGCATCGATGAAGAACGGACCTCCGTGACAATCCTGTCGAAGGAGGCATGGGGACCTGAGCCATGCCGTGGTCTGCCGCTTTTCGTTGAAGATGGTGGCAAGAAGAGAGGACCTTGCCCAAGGCCTCGGGGTTGAGTATGATAGATCGATCGGCGATGGGGGCCACCGCCGGGAAAGGCGGAGACGGGCGCGAGCTTCTTCACCTTTTCCTTCTTCGTTGGCGCCATGGCGGCAGGAAGGTGAAGTCCGAGTTGGATCAAGGCGGAAGTTGGAGCAGAGGAAAAAGGAAGAGCCGGAGTCTGCAGACGGCGAAAGAGAATGGCTGTGTGCAACCCAGGTCCGCTTAGCGGGCGTGTAATGAGGCATCGTGGGGAAGTGGAGGCGCCCATGACCAATCAATGCACACGCTGCACCCAAGGCGCGAGCTGTTGGGGCCTTGGCGGTTCGCACTGCCCTTCGCTTCTCTGCTAAGCCAAGTCTGGCGCGCCTTGGGCCAGGGGCTCTTGTCGGTGTTACAGGAATGGGGGTCCCAGGACTTGCGTGCTGCGGCTGCTGGCCGCGGCTCAAGTGGGCGCCAGCGCTGCCCAGCTTCATCAGCTCAAGCTCAAGACCCTCGCGAGGGGCCAAGCCTCGTGGGGTGGACGACAGGAACCTTCCTCAGGAGCAGCCTCGTCAGGCAGGCTCATGAGGAGGCAGAGAGATCAAGGCAGGGTATCTCACGTGGGTGCCCATGACGCAAGCCATGACGATCGAGACCAGGCGGGCGCCAGGGGGGCGCCGGCCTGCGCAGTGTCCTCGTTTCCCCTTTGGTGCAAAGGAGGCAAGCACATGCAAAGGCATCAGACAAAGGTTACCGCTTCGGTGCAACAAGACCAAGACCAGCAGAGCGGCAGGACGGAGGTCATCGTGGAGCCCAGGACGGCGTCATCGTCAGAGCCTTTGGCAGCCGAAGACCAGCTTTAGTCAGGATAAGTGTACTAGATGTTCCCCTTCAAAATGGCCAATGTTGGCGCCCTTCCCGCTCATTATTTGGGAAGAGGCCCAAGGCCTCCATCTATAAATAGGACTAGCCACCACAGAGAGAGGGGGCAGGTCGAACCTACCAGAGAGAGAGAGAGAGAGAGAGAGAGAGAGAGAAGCTACTGGACTCACCCAAGCAGTCCATCGCACCAGCTCAAGAATAGCCCCTCGCGAGGCTGTTCTTCCTTTGTACTGTTCATCATCCGCCCCTGAGGCAATCCACCACACCACAAACTAGAGTAGGGTATTACACCACAATGGTGGCCCGAACTAGTATAAACCTCGTGTCCCTTGTGTGTTCTTCTTCATAGTTTAGATCCCTAGCTGGTAGGGGAAAGATCTCCGCGCGCACCCCAGTGTTCGAACCTCAAGGGTCTGCCGGTACCCGAAATCCGACAGGTGAAGACGAGGATGTGTTACCGAAGTTCCTTCCCTTTGAGGGGAAGTACGTCTCCGTTGGAGCGATGTGGAGGCAGAATGTTCCCCAAGAAGCCACTAGGGCCACTGTATTCTCCTCACGCCCTCACACAATGCGAGATGTCGTGATTCCACTAGTGGTTCCCTTGAAGGTGGCGACCAAACCTTTACAAACAAGGTTGGGCCAATCTCCACAACTTGATTGGAGGCTCCCAACAACACCATGTAGCTTCACCATAATGGAATATGGCTCCAAGGTGACCTCAACCATCTAGGGTGCTCAAACACCTGAGAGTAACAAGATCTGCAAGGGATTAGTGGGGGGAATCAAATTTATCTTGGTGGAAGTGTAGATCCGGACCTTCTCAACCAATCCCTAGAAAATCAACAAGTTTGATTGGCTAGGGAGAGAGATCGGGCGAAAATGAGCTTTGGAGCAACAATGGTGTTTGGGAGAGGAAGAGGTAAGTCTTCTTGGGGAAGAAGACCCCCATTTATAGTGGGTGACAAATCCAACCGTTATGCACCTCTCAGCCTGCAAGCAAGCGGTACTACCGCTCCAGGCGCGGTACTACCATTCTGGGAGCGGTACTACCGCTTCTTGAAGATGAGCAGGAGATTTAGAGGAGCAGGGGAGAAAGCAGAGGAACATGCGGTGGTAGCCGTGGTGGTAGGGGTGGTGCTACCGCCTATAGGCGGTAGTACCGCTTCTACTACCGCCAGTTTTCTAGGGGCGAACAGGTAGCACGGTAGAGACCCGGAGGTACTACCGTAATACCTGACACAAAAAAGTTGAGGCCTCAACTACGAGCGGGAGTAACAGCGGTACTACCGCTGCTGCCCGCGGTACTACCGCTTGCGGCTCTTCTCCCCTTCTTCGGTGCAAATGAAGGACAACTCCAATGAAGCTGAAAGGGGCGATGGGTGCAATATGACTGTGTACGTGTTGATTCCACCCGAGCCTTTCCGAAGCGGACCCCCTCTTGATAGTACGGTTTTCCCAATGACTAAAAACCACCAAAAAGAACCGAAGGAAAGAAAACTGTCTTCACTTGAAACTCTGAGTGGCACGAACCGCATTGTGCCATATGCTTGATAGTATGAGATGCTCCATGCACACGATTAGTCTGCAAACACATTGTCATCAATCACCAAAACCACTTAGGGAGAAATATTTCCTAACACATAATTATTAGAGGAATTTCCAGGAAAAGGCCTAGGATTAAAATTACCTCTATAAGCATTGTTATTAAAATTGTTTCACGAGACAAAATTCACAACTACGGTATCACTATTTTGCTCAATCAAAGTAGACAAAGGGACATCATTAAGATCATGGGAGCATTTTTACTAGCAACCAATTTCATAAGAGCATCAACTTTTTCACTCAAGGAACTAATTTGTTCAATGGAATTAACCTTTTTACTAGTAGGTGCTCTTTCAGTATGCCATTGTGAATAGTTAGCCATAATATTATCAAGAAACTTAGTGGCTAAGTAATTTCCATAAAAATACCACCCACGGTGGAATTTAGAAGATTTCTAGAAACAAAAATCAACCACGCATAACTTTTTTGTATAATCATCCATAGATTCAAACCATAAGTAGGACAATTTCTTAGCATCAATTTCATTCTTTCCCATGATTGGGCAACATGCTCATGCTCAATTTGCTTAAAATTCATGATTTGATTTCTAAGGGAAATTATTTTTGCGGGAGGAAAATCATTAGTGATAAAAGCATCTTTGAACTTTGTCGGGGAAACTGATCCACGAATACCTATGGGACCGGCGGACCGAGCCCTTTTAGTTGGTAGGCGGAGATCGCACAAAAGCGGATCGGCGGCATACCAGCAGTTACCCAGCTTGGTGCCCTCGGAGAGATAACACTCCTCTGTTGCATGTCGAGTATATTGAGTTCTTGCTCGGGGCGCTGAGTGCTCTGGTACACACTAGCTGCTACGAGACCGGCGTGAATGTTTTTCTCCTTCGGACCCCCTCTCGTTGCGCATGGGCCTCCTTTTATATGCTAAAGGGGTCTCCGACAGGTGCTTAGCGTAGACAAGGGTAAAATGGAAAAAATTGCGGTTGGTACAACTACACACGATGTACCATACCTAACCGTGGCGGCGGGGACAAAGGCATTAAATGCCCGTCTACATCGCCCAAATAGTGCAAAAAGGACCGTCGGGGGCGCCACCGCTGCCACGATGGCAATCTTGTCGTCGCTTGCCACCGCGCACCGCTGGCGCACTGACCTCTTGCCACGCGGCGCTGGAAAGGTCCCGAGCGACACGTTGGTGGATGTCTTTGGGGCCGGAGTCTGAAGTGGTAGTTTGCGCGGCAAGCGCCTTGCATGATCGTAGTCTTGTCGCGTCCGGAAGCTTGTCGCTCACGGGCCTCGCCGGGGCAGCGTGGCGCGTCGCGGCAAGTTCCTTGAGATGCCTTGGTTGGCCTTCCGGCAAGCTCCTCTTGCGGGGCCTTATCTCCTTGGCTTGAATACTTTGTTCTTGAATGGCTCAAAAGGAACCACGGAGGACCTTGGCGGTCACCCGGCAAGCCTTGCCACGAGGGCTGCAACTGCCCGTGCACAAGTTCGGGATACTAGGGTACCCTACTCTACTACACCGGCAGAAGCCCCGGGCTGGGCCACACTGCGGTGCCGGCGCTGTTGGGCCAGGCCCAAAACAGAGCACGAACACAGCAGCGTCTGGGATTCGCCCGTATCTCCTCTGTATCCACCGCGCCCTCCTCGAGCGGCCGCGTCGAATGCGGCGTCGTGGGAGAAGATCGTGGGTGGTTTCTTTACTCGGAAAGGCGGGCGTCTGCCCCCTATCTCTTTATAGCGAGAAGCAGGGCAGTTCGCCCATCTCGCGGTTGCTATTCGGTCTCAAAAACCTCCGCCGCTCCCCTTCTTCCCAAAGCTGAAAGGCAGCGCTCCGCCCCTCATCGCCACCGGCACCACCAACACCGTCGATCTTTCTCACCACCTCCTCCATGGCTCGGCCGGGAAGGTTGTGAAGTCGGCGGCGCGCGGCTTGCGGCTGCTGCGAAAAGGAGCAACCTTCCCCCTCAGCTACGCCTTGAAGGAGCTGAGGGAGTATTACTACCTTTCCTGGTTGAGGCCGGGCTCCTCCGCGCTTCTCGATGTCCACTCCTGCCTTGGCGACAAGCGCTTCTCGGGATACCAGCTTGGCCTGTCGGCGCGGTAGAAGCGACAACAGCTTCGCGGCAGCTCCTCCTCCTCGGGCTCGTCGCTGCTCTTTGTGTCGGCGCGTCGACCAGCGTCACCCAGCGGGCGAGCAACTCTTCATCAAAGATTTCTCCTTGATCAGCGCCACAGGCTCGGCGCCCGAGGAGCTTGATGAAAACGCCATCGCCCGACCTTCAAATAAGGCGCGGGTTGGGGCTCTTGAACTGGCCTTCTGCAGCGGCGAAGGATCGGCGGTCGGCGTGGCGCTGGCAGCTCCTGCGGCCTCGGGGCCGTCGGTCGTCGCCCGGACCCTCGCCCGGCTCTGCGGCGGCAGCTGGCGACCTCTCCGTGGCGGGATCATCAGCGCCCGGCTTCTTCTTGGTGACAGCGGCGTCGTTGGTATTGCCTTGTAGCGTCCTCTCGCCGGCGACCTCGGTTTCCATCGGCTCTGTGGCGAGATGGACTGACGACGAAAAAGGAAGAAAAGTCAAGCAAATATTCAAAAGAAAATCAGAAGAAGAAGAACCCAGGGAAGTTTTCAAGCAAGAGGATTACCTGTACTAGGATCTCTGATCGTGGTATCCATGCCCTTGAAGTCATTGGTCTTGTCCCTTGGGAGAACTGTCCCTTGCGGAGACTTCTCCTTTACAGGAAAATTCTCCCTTGCAGGGAATCCTCCTTGGCGGTGTAGTCGAAGCGAGATGGCATGTCGGGAGGCGGCTTCCGGGCACTCTGGTGAGACTGCTCTGCTCCTCTCATAAACAAATAGTCAAATGTCGACAAAAGAAAAGAGCACCCATGCGCGCCTAACAGGAAGTAAACCATATACTTACTGCTGGGGCTGCTGCTGAGGGGCTCTGAGAATAGTTGCGGGTCCGACAGGAGGTCTCGGACACACCCCTGCTATCGCGGTGGGTTCGTCCTCGATGACAATCACTTTGGGACCTTGGCTCTCTTACGCGCTCTCTGGGCGAGTCACGAAAGGAATGGGTTGGAGTAAAGCAAATCAGATACAAGACAAAACAGCAAAATTGAAGAACTACAAGTCTGACAAAGAATCTTACTCTTCCTCTTCCTCGTCGGAGCTGGCGCGCGGGAGGTGATCGGCCCACCTTCAGCGCGACAAGGCGGAGGAGTAAGTTCCTTAGCCGCTTGGCGGGAGGCGAAGCGGTGGTCGGGAGGCCCGCTCCGATTCCCTGGCGGTGTGAGTGCTCAGCGACCATGATGCTTCCCACGGTGGAAGCGCGTCATGCTGGTGTGGCGGCTGTTGACCCGTCTGCCGCCCTTCGTCCCGACCTTGCGGAGATGCCTTCTTGGTGGAGCTGGGGCTCGCTTGCGGCGAGCTGTGCGAAGGTGAGAAAGGAGAGTCGATCTTCAGCGAGTCGCTTCGCGCCCTCGGCGGGCTCGCTCGACTCAACCGGGCCCAACAAGCTCCTCTCGCTCGGCAAGGCTTGCCGCCTCTGCTGCCTCTGCCTCCTCACGGTGAATCAAACTTCGCCCAGCGGCAGCGCCTTCGCCGCCTCTTCCAGCCTAGTGGCGTCGCGCATCTCCGCGCCGGTGGTGTCGCGGTAAGGCTCTTGTTCGCCGGAGGCGGACCGGCATTTCTACCAAGCCGTCAAGAACTCCTGCGACATCGTCTGCGGGCTCTTATAAGTTGGGACAATTCCATGCGAGTCGCCAATGTGTCATCATTACGCGGATCGCGGTCGGCGAGTTGTTGCCTGCGGAACAACACCCTCGGCAGCTGAACACCGGGATGTTGAGGATCGATGTGAACAGTTCTAGGAGCATCGCGTCCAGTTCGAGATAGTGAAGTTGAAGTTGAGGCCCAGGCGCAGCCTCGCGATATCCGCCGCGTGCGGAACTCCCGGCGGGTCTCCTCCTCTCCTGCGAAGCGTCGTGGCGAAGAAAATCTGCGCCAGCAGCGCTTCTGATGAAGCCCGGCAAGCTGGCGTAGGATCCGGGTAGCGGCAATCTTCAGCCTATCGTCTTCGGGAACCCACGTTGCTCCAATCGTTGCAGCGCTCTCTGAGGCTTAGCGCTAGGCGGTAAATGGCTCGCGGGTTCTCCTCGACAATCCAGCACCGATCGCTCTCCACTCATCCCACTTGCTGCGGAGCTCTCCTCGAGATAAGCTTCCTTCTTGCCGGTTCTCGAGATCGGGTGATTCCGGCCGGATAAAGGCTCCCTCTCTCAACTCGGGGTATAAAGAAGTGGCGAAAAAGAGCTACATTTGGATAGACTCCGACAAAGTTTTTCATGAGATGTCGAAAACTGCCATGGTCGAAACGGCATTGGGGTGAAGTCAAGGAGGCGGAACCGTAGGTGTTCATAATGTCGAGAAAAACTTCGAGAGAAAGCGGGCGAGCCCGCGATAAAACTAGCGAAGAAGGATATCCATTCCGGAGCTAGTTCAGCGGCGGTGAGAGTACCTTCGTCTTGTGGATGCGCTCCGTCTCCGTCGACCAGCGCCAAAAGATGTCGAAGCTGATCCACGAACACATATGGGACGGCGGACCGAGCCCCTTCGGTTCGTGAGGCGGAGATACGCCGAAGCGGATCGAAGCGAAGAACGAGCAGTTTACCCAACCGAGCTCTCGGAGATAACACTCCCTCTGCTGCATGTCGAGTGTATTAAATTCTTGCTCGGGGCGGGTGCTACTGATACACTAGCTGCTAACGAGACCGGCGTGAATGTTTTCTGCCTTGGACCCCCTCTCGTTGCGCATGGGCCTCCTTTTATATGCTAAAGGGGTCTCCGACGGTGGCAATGTAGACAAGGGTAAAAATGGAAAAGGAATTGCGGTTGGTACAACTACGCACGATGTACCATACCTAACCACGGCGGCGGGGACAAAGGCATTAAATGCCCGTCTATATCGCCCAAATAGTCTGAGCGCCACCGCTTGCCATGATGGCAATCTTGTCGGCGTCGCTTGCCACAGCGCACCGCTGGCGCACGACCTCTTGCCCGCAGCGCTGGAAGGTCGAGGCGACACGTTGGTGGATGTCTTTGGGCCTAGCAGTGCTGCAGTGGTAGTTTGCATGACAAGCGCCTTGTCATGATCGTTGTCTTGTCGCGTCCGGAAGCTTGTCGCTCACGGGCCTCGCCGGGGCAGCGTGGCGCGTCGCGACAAGTTCATGAGATGCCTTGGTTGGCCTTCGGCAAGCTCCTCTTGCTGGGGCCTTGTCTCCTTGGCTTGAATACTTTGTTCTTGAATGGCTCCAAAGGAACCATGGAGGACCTTGGCGGTCACCCGGCAAGCCTTGCCACGGGGGGCTGCAACTGCCCGTGCACAAGTTCGGGATACTAGGGTACCCCTACTCTACTACACCGACAAACTTGTCCCAAGAATCAATACTATTTCGTGGCAAAGATGAAAACCGAATTTTTGCACGATCACACAAAGAAAAAGTAAATGGTTTCAATTTCACAATATCATTGCCCACATCTTTTTTCTTTTGCATATCACACAATTCTACGAAAGTGTTTAGATGGGACGCGGCATCCTCATTAGGAGTACCGTGAAAATTGCTCTTTCATAACAAGATTCAACAAGGCGGCATTAATATTATAAGACTCCACACTAGCGGCAGGAGGAGTGATACGTCTACATCGTATCTAGTTTTCCAAACTCTTTAGCCCTTGTTTTGGACTCTAATTTGCATGATTTGAATGGAACTAACCCGGACTGACGTTGTTTTTAGCAGAATTGACTTGGTGTTATTTTTGTGTAGAAATAAAATTTCTCGGAATGACTTGAAAATTTACGGAGAATATTTTTGGAATATATAAAAATATTGGTGAAAGAATCAACCAGAGGGGACCCACCAAGAGACCAAAAGGGTGGAGGGCGCGCCCTACCCCCTGGACGCGCCTCCTGCCTTGTGGGTCCCCTGGACCTCCTCCGACCCTAACTCCAACTCTACATATTCACATCCGTGGATAAAAAATCAGAGAGAAGGATTCATCGCGTTTTATGATACGGAGCCGCCGCCGCCTCCTGTTCTTCATCGGGAGGGCTGATCTGGAGTCCGTTCGAGGCTCCAGAGAGGGGGATTCATCGCCATCATCATCACAAACCTTCCTCCATCATCTATTTTATGATGCTCACCGCCGTGCGTGAGTAATTCCATCGTAGGCTTGCTGGACGACGATGGGTTGGATGAGATTTATCATGTAATCGAGTTTGTTTTATTAGGCTTTGATCCCTAGTACCCACTTTGTTCTGAGATTGGTGTTGCTATGACTTTGCTATGCTTAATGCTTGTCACTAGGGGCCGAGTGCCATGATTTCAGATCTGAACCTATTATGTTTTCATGAATATATTTGTGTTCTTGATCCGATCTTGCAAGTTGTAGACACCTATTATGAGTTATGATCCGCATACCCCAAGGTGACAATAATTGGGATTCTTTCTGGTGATTACCGTAGTTTGAGGAGTCCATGTATTCACTAAGTGCTAATGTTGGGTTCCGGTTCTCTATTAAAAGGAGGCCTTAATATCCCTTAGTTTCCATCAGGGCCCCGCTGCCACGGGAGGGTAGGACAAAATATGTCATGCAAGTTCTTTTCATAAGCACGTATGACTATATATGGAATACATGCCTACATTATATTGATGAATTGGAGCTAGTTTTGTGTCACCCTAGGTTATAACTGTTGCATGATGAATGCCATCCGACATAATTATCCATCATTGATCCATTGCCTACGAGCTTTTTACATATTGATCTTTGCTAAGTTACTTTTCCGTTGCCACTGTTACGATTGTTACAAAACTCCTATTGTTGCTTTTGCCACCGTTACCGTTACTTCCATACTACTTTTCTACTGAATACTTTGCTGCAGATATTAAGTCTTTCCGGTGTGGTTTAACTGACAACTCAACTGGTAATACACTAAAAAAAAGACACATCCGTGACATTTTGGGCCGAACGAAAAAAATTTGTCATACTTATGACACTTCTATGATGATAATTGTGACAAAACCCGGTATCATCATAGATGTGGTGGGGTCCTACTTCTATGACAAAAAATCATGACAGAAAATGGGCTTTTCGTCTTGGGCGGGCCGGAGACGCAGCTGCATGACATTCTTGGGCCATCCATGATGGAAAAACCGTTATAGAAGCTTGGGCGAGGAAAATATCGGTGTTCGGATTCACGGTGGGTGGTTGGGGCGGCGATGCGCGTTTCTCTCGTACACGCGCAGCGGCGTGGAGTGCGAGTGTTGGGATCTAAGCGAACCCGGCGAGGCATTGGGCTCTAAGCGAACCCGGCGATTGCCTTTGCAGGCTCGCGTTCTTGAACCCGGCGATCGATCGATGGCTGTTAAGCGAACCCGATCGGCGATTTCGCCGCATCTTGCTGCTAAGCTGAAGTCGATCGATCTGCCTCTGGATGAGCGATGAAGCGTTCTTTGGGAGGGTGGATGAGACAGTTCCGGTGGGGTGGATGAACAGGACCCGTGGTGTTGCCTCTGGATGAACAGGACCCCGATCGGTCGAGCGGTTGGGGCTGGATGAGCAGGACCCGTGGAGGCTGTATGAGCAGGACCACCCATGGAGAGCAGGATGAGCGATGAGCGGTGGAGGCTAGATGAGCAGTAGCCCGTGGAGGGTGGTTGAGCGAAGCCCGTGGAGAGGGCTGGTTGAGCGATATCCGGTGGAGTGGCGGCGTGGTGGAGGCTGGATGAGCAGGGGCCCATGGATGAGCGATCGCGAGTGGAGGCGGGAGGAGGTCGACGGTGGATGAGCAGTAGCCCGTGGAGGCTGGAGGGATCGGCGGTGGAGATGAAGCAGTATCCGTGGAGTCCGTTTTCGTCGCCACACCCTCCCGATGAACAGGACCCCGTTTGACCGTGGCGCTCAACACAAGTCAGTTTCCTCCATTTTGCGGTATGCCACACCCTCCCGATCAACGGGACCCCGTTTAAGCCGTAGGAGTCTGTTTCCTCCGTTTCTGATGCGCGAGACCCCTCAAATGAACATGATCCCGTTTGGCCGTGGCGGTCAAACACAAAACCCGTTCCTCCGTTCAGCGATGCGCCGGGCCTCATTTCAATCGGCTGTTCCGTCCAAGCCCTCGATGAACATGATGACGCATTCCGTTCCGACCCAGTCGGTTGGCTCCCCATGAACACGACGACGACACAGTTTCTCCGTTCTGACCCAGCCATGTACACGAGCCCTGGTCGTACGTATCCGCGATTACGCATTCAAGACCCTGCCTGTATGTACATACGTGGCCATATTTTCTTTCTTATAGACTTGCCGCTGTACGTACGTGTACATGCTATGTGCGCGCCTCTACTACGACACGTGCGCGCCTCTACATCGACCAGTATGTACGTACACATTCGCGACCGGAATGACAACGCTACGTACGCTTCGACCAGGTGGGTCCCGACTATCAGGCACTTCCTTGCCTGCGAAGATGTAGCTAGTGGGTCCCAGCAGTCAGGGGCCAATCGTTTTTTTGGCCGGACGCACTTCCTTGTGTGTGATGATGTAGCTGGTGGGTCCCGGCGATCGAGGAAATGTTTTTTAGCAATCGGTGGCCCATCCGATGGGTCCCCGCTGTCGGTGGAGGAATAATTATTTTTGCAGCGTAATAAGGAGGCACTTCCTTGCGGCTGCCGTGGACCCGGTATCGGCCTCTCCATGTACGATCCACGTCCGATGGAAGCCATTCCTTGACCATGTTGACCACGCCCGCGCCGAGAGCACCAGAGGCGGTGGACGGCGGCGAGCCTAGGAAGGGAACGGCGCGGAGCTGGGAAAACAGCGATGGATGCCCACATGTAGAGGAGTATGAGGGTTCAGCGGTTGGCTGTAGTGTGAGGCTGCCGTCGCTGCTGAGAATAACGAGGGGTGTGGGTGAGTAGAGGATGGCCTGGCCAGCGGTGGGAGTAGTAGAGGCGGTGAGGCCTCACTTGCATCATAGCCCGGCCATGGGAGGCAAAACACACGAGCACGACCGGGCGCTGGTTTGGGTGGGCTGGAGCAAGAAGACCCGAGCTAGAATCGTGATATTGACCAATTTGACAAAGCCATCGGTCCCCATCAACTTAGTAGGCCCACAAGTCAGCTTGCCACTATACTGGGTCCCAGCTAGCAGGGGAGTATTCATTTTTTGTGCATAATAAGGAGGCACTTCCTTGCGTGCGAAGATATAGCTGGTGGGTCCAAGCTGTCAGCGGTGGTAACGTTTTTTTCACGAAATCTGAGAGGCCCTTTCGGTGGGTCCCGGATGTTAGGTGGAGGAATCATTATTTTGCGGCGTAATAAGGAGGCATTTCCTTGCATGCGGTGTGGACCTAGCTGTCGGCCTCTCCATGTACTGATCCACCGGATGCATGTCGGTCGTTGACCATGTTGACCAGGCAGCGCCGAAAGCACCGAGGCGGTGGGCGTGGCGAGGCCTAGGAAGGAGCGACGGAGGCAGGAAGACTGGCAGTTGTTTCCCACGGGGAGAATCTGTTGTCGAGGTTTCTTGGATTCGTCTGCCATCGCCCGGAGAATAACAGCAGGTGTGGGTGAGTAGAGGGATGGTTAGGCCAGCGATGGGAGTATGGTGGGGCGGTGAGGCCTGCGCGACAGCACAGCCGGCAGTGGGGAGGAGGGAGCAGGTAGTCCCGCCGGTGCTTGTTTGAGCGGCTGGGGTAGGAAGAGCAGAGATTGAAGAAGCACGACGGCCGTTGGATGGACATCCAACAGTCACTGCTTGTGCGTCAACCTCTTTTTTAGGAAAGCCCCAAATCTGTGGACAACATCATACAACCCATCTTCCATTATTTCAAATAATTTACAGCCCATTTGCTATTTCTTAAGGTTTTTTTTGGAGCCCATATTCTTTTTGTTAGCATTACAGCCCATATTGTGGCCACGGTTAAAAATTATCTGAAATTTTGCATATTTGGTCTTGGTCCGAACTGTTTTAATCCGAAATTTGAGTCACATTCAAACTGATTTTAAAAATAAATGTATATCAATATAAAATCCAACAAATTGTCCATGCATAAAAATCAATGCAATTTAAAATCTGAAATGAAAAAAGAAATTTGAAACTAATTGCGGTTTGATGTGTTTTAAAATGTACAACCCATTTCTCATTACTGATAGGCCATTTTCTCGGCCAGCCGAATGAAACTCTCCTCGTCTTGAAAGATTTGCAGCCCAACAGGGCTGACAAAGCGACTTACTTGGCAGATCACAAAAAAGCTGGGCTGTGGGCGTGGACCCGGTGTCGGCCTCTCCACGTCTGATACTCTTCCGATGGAAGTTGGTAGATTAACCACATTGACCATCTTTCTTGAGAGAACCAAGGTGGTGGAAGGCGGCGAGGCCTAGGAAGGGATGACGGAGCCAGGGAAGAGCAGCGGCGGTGGATGCCCTGCGGAGAGAATCTGAGGTTCACTGGTTCGGCTGCAGTGTGAGGCTGCCGTCGCCCTTGAGAATAACGAGGGGTGTGGGTGAGTGGAGGGATGGCACTGGCCAGCGGTGGGAGTAGTATGGGGCGGTGAGGCCTCGGCTGTGCCTGGTGACCACGGGGAGGCTGGGCGCGGCGGCATGACATGGCGCTGCTTTGGGCGGCTGGAGCAAGAAGACCAGATGTTGAAGAAGCACTAAGGCCGTTGGATGGACATCGTGCAGTCCTTTGGAGCTAGAATCGTTTATATTGACTAAGTTGACAAAGCCCTTCGTCCCGTCAACTTAGTAGGCCCTAAGTCAGCCTCCACGATCGTGGGTCCCAGCTGGCAAGGGGTATTCATTTTTTTGTGCGCAATAAGGAGGCACTTCCTTGCGTGGGAAGATATAGTTGGTGGGTCCGACCTGTCGGTGGAGGAATGTTTTTCGTGAAATCTGAGAGGCCTTTCAGTGGGTCCCAGATGTCGGTGGAGGAATCATTATTTCACAGCGTAATAAGGAGGCATTTCCTTGTGTGCGGCCGTGGACCCAGCTATCGGCCTCTCCGCGTCTGATCCACTTCCGATGGATGTCGTTCGTTGACAACGTTCACCACGCGCGCCGAGAGCACCAGGCGGTGGGCGGCAGCGAGGCCTACGAAGGAGCGACACGGGCAGGGAAGACACGTCGATGCTTGCTGCTGCCTGTGATGGAAATCTGAGGTTGACTGGTTCGGCTGCCATCGTCGAGAAAATAACGGGAGGTGTGGGTGAGTATAGGAATAGGCAGGCCAGGGATGCGAGTATATGATGGGGCGTGAGGCCTGCCCGGCAACCACAGCCCGGACGCGGGAAGCGGAGCGAGGCGGTTACGATGGCGCTGGTTTTGGTAATTTGGGCGGGAAGATCGAGAGGCGAAGAAGCACGATTGCCGTTAGATTGACATCTAACGATCGACGACCTTTAGTAAGTCGATTGTTGACTAAGTTTCTTTTTGATAAACCTTGTGTACGCATGAACTTAGTAGGCCCACAAGTCAGCGTCCAAATCTATGGCAGACAACATAGAGCCCATTTGCTATTTTTTAATAATTTGCAGCCCATTTGCTAATTCTTAAGTAATTTACTACAGCCCATTCTCTGCCCAGGACCACGGTCAAAAAGTTAAACCTTATTTTGCATATTTCGGTGGAGTCCGAACTTTTTTAATCCCAAAATGATAAACATTTTTTAAGAACTTATTGATTTGCCAAAATTTTGTTTTTGTTTTTGTAAGCAAATAAGACATGGGACAATTGAGTTGGTTTAAGGGAAAACCGGTGGTAAAAAAATCAGCGCTGGGAGGGAAAACAACAGCAAAAATAAGGATGTAAATATGAAAAGTGAATTTTATGTATTTTCAATATAATGATATGTGTATATGAACTAGTAAACTATAGGTAGAGATTAGAAAACGGATGTAGGACATGCGTTTCGAGAGGAAAATAGAACTGGGCTGTGTGTTTGATTCAGTAAAAAAAGTGCCTGCGGATGTTGTAAGACAAAATATAACTAACGCTGGCGGGCCAAAGGCCAGTAGATACCTGTTGGATCTTTGTGCCCCATTGTCGTCATGGGCTGGGCCTGTTAAAAACAAAACCAAGCCTGGGCAGTCTACAGCCTAGTTGAAACTTGCTCGACCTGAAAAAACAATATACGTGCTCAATAAACGAGAGAATTCTGCAAGTACAGACTGATAACTAGGATGCAGCAGGGATATTGTTTCTTAATCGTGATAATAAGAGCATGCACTTGTTTCAAAAAATTTGGAGAACTGGGAATTCGAACAGCAGGTGCTTATGCTACCCATCAAATAAAAATCTGGTGCCTGAAAATTTGTTTTGAAACAAATGATTCAGGTTTATATCCACGTCCACCCTCGGCATGATGGTTGGAAGCAAATGCCAAGTTCATACCAAAAGATCATTAACAACAATACCAACTTGCGGACGACAAGGTAGTACAAGTACCAATACCAAACTAACTTATAATCTTTTTACTCCTGGCCCTAGTGTTCGTCTGGTAGAAAATCTTTCAGAGGAACAGCTTGCGCTCCTTCTCTTGCTCCAGGTCCCCGAGGTGGTACTGGTGCATCACCCAGTTGGTCCTCTGCTGGTTGAAGTTCTTGTTGGTGTGCATCACCAGAACCTTTTTGCTGCCCGTCTGC
Organism: Aegilops longissima; assembly: GCA_021605205.1. Lineage (NCBI taxonomy): Eukaryota > Viridiplantae > Streptophyta > Magnoliopsida > Poales > Poaceae > Aegilops > Aegilops longissima. The sequence continues at coordinate 428,683,336 of CM038681.1, read as the reverse complement.
CGGCCGTTGACCATCGCCGGCAATGTATTGCCGGTGTTGTGCCACATGGGTGCATGCCTTACTCCGACTGTATCTTGCGACAGCGTCCGTGCCCTTTTGAGCATACAGGAATTGCCTTTGGAAGAAATGCTTGCTTAGGCCACTCGGTGTGATACCTGCGGTATTGTCGAATACAGGTTTTAGTGTACGTAGTTGGCATTTTCATAACATCTTTGGCATGTTGCAGTCACTTGTTTCACTTTTTATTAACTGTCAAATTGTAATTGCTTCACCAGATCTGCGTCTAAAAAGAAAAATAGAGCTATAAACAAAGGAATATGTTTGCGCAAGTAGACGGCCGATCGGTGTCTTACGTGGAAGTTTCTCAGGATGGGTGTAGCATATGCCGTGCTCGCTGCCGATGGTTGGTATGAACAAATCAATGAGAGGGTGAGCTCTCGCGCTGTTAGCACTCACTTTGGCCTCAAGGTGCTCGATCAACGCCAGCCGGCAGCACCGGCCAATCCTTCTTCGACTTGCATCGGTTAATTCCAGTTATATGGTACTCAATGTATGATCAATCGACTGTTTTATGTGAATGATGAAAGATTTTGACAGATAAGTGGTACTCCAAATCTAACGTCCAGAATACCCGAACACGCCGCCGGGATTCTTGTGTCACCTCACGCGCAGTGTGTTGTCACGTCAATTCAATCTGTGGACATGATGAATAATTTGGCCGACGTATACTAGTACTGCTACTGTACTACTTACTAGTCGTATTTAGTGTCACATTTTAACCATAGGTTTAACTAACAAATGCGCACTTGAAGCCTAAGTGATATATATATATATATATATATATATATATATATATATATATATATATATATATATAGGAAAAATCCATCCTACCACCGGTGGTAGTTACCCACATGTCTCATATACTACCATGTGGTACTATATATACTATTTTATTATTTTAAATATGTTCATATAATATATCTAAGATATTTCAAAGCAAGTTACATGAAAAAATTGCATATGAGCCCATAGTTTTTTATATTTGTGAAATACGTACATATTTGTACATAAAAAGAGCACACTCAAAAATGGTACATACTACCTAAAAATTAGTATATATACTACCTAATCATTATTATATACTACATACTACACGTACATACTCGCGGTTTCGACGGATACTACATACAACATACAAAAGCATAAATGGTGGTAACTACCACTGCTTGTAGGAAACATTTGTCCTATATATATATATATATATATATATATATATATATATATATATATATATATATATATATATATATATATATATATATATATATATATATATATATATATATATATATATATATATATATATGCACAACATCTCCATCATCATTATCGGTACATCCTGCGCAGGTGAGTTAGGATGCACTTGATCCCAGAAAGGTATCTATCCTTCAAACCAGAGGAGTGCTTCAAACTAACAACAATACATAATATCCAAGAAAAGAGGGTCGTGCTACAGCAGCAGAATACATGGCTCAGTCTACATATCAGTACGAATCAAGTTGTGCATATTTGTTGTTGGCATGAACCACATCGCTGCATGTCGGGTTTGCAAAAGCCATCCATCGCATGGAAGTTTGATGCCTTTCACACACTGAAGATTATCTGGCAACAAGTTGTGTAGACGAATCTCTGGATATGGTGATTCATGAAACCCATGGTATGATGTGTAAACACAGTCCTCCCTGGCGAATGGAGGTTGCATAGCACGGTAATCATCACCGGTGATATGATCGATGATTGGTTGGATGATCGGATAATTGAGCCGAGGAACATGGAGTGGTTGCGAGGCTGTAAACCGCCTCGATTGAATCGCTGGCCCAATGGAGCTGGGATCTTTCTCGAACATGAAGAAGCCATAGCCATCAACGTCACGAACGCCCCAGGCATTGTATTGCATGTGTTTTGATGAAATGGTTTGGTCAATTTGGTACGTGCAAATGAGCATCAAATGACCACCGTCAGCTGAACGAGCGATAAACCACCACCCATCGGCTGGTTTGATTCCAGGTCCTGGAATCATGAAGGCCAGCGCATTTGTGTCTGCTGCAACAATTCAAATTGGAGACCAAAAGGACAAAAATAAACAATCATGTTCAAAGTATGTTTGGAATTAAGATTATTATAACAATGACACATATCATAGACAGAGAATTGCAATGCCGTGGTCATAAGCATACCCCAAGTTAAAAATAATAAGCCAATGGCTTTCATATTCTAGCAATATATCATGGTTCAAACATCATGTAACAATGAGAGGAAAACAGATATGACAGGGCCTACTCATATTCTACCATAGCACTTACTACAGTTATCATATCAACTCTAAGCAATAACATGTGTTGTTATAAAAATCCTGGAAATGAGAGTAACATATAGCAATCATGAGGTTATACTCATAATATCTATTCTAACAATCATTAGATAACAATTGTTCTCATATCAACTCTAACAATAACATGTGTGGTCATAAAAATCTAGGAAATGAGAGGAACATATAGCAATGATGTGGTTATAGACACACTATATATTATTCTAAATTTGTAACAATGAACAGGCAGTCGTATTCTTAAGGTAAAGATGAGATGAGATAGAACAATTACATGATGATAGATTCCACCAGTATATGCAGCCAATCTGTGCGTCGACCGCATAAACGATGCCATCATGCACTATAGCATCAGACATAAGTGTTGGGTAAAGAGGACCGACGATGAGCCATAACCATGTACGGCGACCGGATTCCAGATAGACTAATCCCATATTGAACACAACAATGAGCTTGTAATCCATGTAGTCTTCTGATGGTGTGGGCACTTCGCAGATTACAACCTTCAGCAAACAGAGGTTGAGCCAAAAGCTCGACGTGTCTCGTGCATAGTAGGAAGGAGTGTCCGGCGGGTCGCGAGGCTCGATGGCAGCGGTATCCAAAGATGGAAGGGTGATCTCTCGCTGGCTGTAGATGTCCACGAGATGCCACGGACTACCAGATTGGTGGATGAGGACGATCCAGTTGGCCTTCATGCCCTCCCAGTAGTGGCCGCATATGAAGGACAGGTGGACGGGTAGTGGTAGCATGTCGAGGGGCACCACGACAACCTCCGTAGGATCATCAAGTCGGTGTCTGGGCCACCTGTAAGGATCGGGCATCAGCAAGGAGGGTGTCTTGAAAAGAGCCGGCCGGTTGCAAACGAGTAGACGGTACAAAGACACCGAGCATGCGGACAGACAGATGGTGCTGAGTAGGTCCATACGATTACAGATCTGCTCCAAGAGAACATCGGGAGGAATTCAATCGCGGTTACGCTGTCGATCGGTTCGCCATTGGGGTTTCGGTGCCTCCGAGCGGCGGGGAAGTGGATTGGTGAGGCGGCGAAGCTTCTCCTCGTGTGGCGAGTAGTGGCGGGGGATATGGTACATGCAAGCTACCAAGGAAGATACGCGAAGGCGGCGAGAGCGAGGGGCGGGGGGAATGGTGTGCGCCGACGATGGGAAGAGAGGAGGAAGAAGAAGAGAGGAGGAAGAAGAGTGGAAGGCGGGAAGAAAGTGCATTAAATCTCAATTCTACTACTACTACCGGGATATACCGTCCTTGAGTGTAAATAGTTACACCGATGACATATGTGTCTACCACAAGAGGGCCCATATGTCGGTTAATGGAGGATGTAAGCGTGCTCTCTTGGCAAACATGATGGCGATCTTGGGTAAGGCTGATTTAGTAACACCAACACGCTGGTTCAGCTTATTAATTAAGTGTCCCATCTGCTGCAGCGTGTATTGTCACTTCACTGCGAAGACTAGTTGAATATTTCTCTCTGACCGAGATGGGGAATAATGGATCGCGAAGACTTCCTTTCTACATCATCCCTATGCCTCTACGCTCACTTCACTCATTTTGATCCGTACGTAGTTACTTGTTGAAATCTCTAGAAAGACAAATACTCCGTATTTGGGAACAAAGGGAGGATTTTACTCCGTATTTGGGAACAGAGAGAGGATTTTACTCCATATTTGGGAACAGAGGGAGTATCACCATATGTAGGGAACAGAGGAAGCTTGAAATATGAACATGTCAATGGGAGGGAGTAAGCCCCATGCATGCATGCAACATTCAACACTCACACGTACACATGGACGCATGCAACACTCACGCACCCATGTGGCACACAGCACACGACGCAACACATACGCTCACGCTCAAGTTCTCAACCTACTCCCTATATCCATGAAAGACTGTACGTTTAGAGATTTACACATTAACCAGGGCATAATTAACGCCCAAAAGTAGCAGACTTATGTGTGCATGCGACCATTGAGAGAAGAAAATTAAATGAAGGTCGTTGCATGCTGTAATTAAGGATAGTCAAGTAGCCTATACCTAGAGCACAGGTTGGTTCATTAGTCAATCAATATCGATTTAGATTAAAGGCTAAATGCATTGGAAGTGTAGATGTACTACATCTTTGTTTTTTAGCTGATTTCTTTGCTCTGCCAACTGACAGTTGGGACCCAGAAACCAGGTGACAATTTAACCAGTCAACAAAGTGCCACGTCGACTATGTGGCGGTCAAGAGGGTGCTGTCACGGTGCTCTATGATGAGCTAGTGATCGTATAATCACCGCAAAACTATATATAGTGACCGTAAAGAGCGTATTGTTACATATGTTGACCGCCAGTGTATTTTTCTCGTTTCAAATTAAGCCATATTAACCGGAAAGAACGCAGTATGGACTAGTACTAGTACTGCTTTGATGTGTCCCGTCAACTCGCCGAATGAGGAGAAGCTTGCTTACTACGCCTCTCCCTTGCCCACGCGCGCGGTGGTTCGCAAGACGAGGAGAGGGTTTTGACTACAACGCCCTCTCCCTCTCCCTCTCCCTCGCCCTCGCCCTTGCGGTGGACGTGTAGCAGTTCAATCGATGTCAGATTGCCAGAAGCATAATGTGTACTGTAGTATCATCATGGTTGGACCTTCCGAAGAGGCGAAGAGCCAAGTGTAAGGTTCACACGAGTATGAACTGTTGAACCTCCCGAAGAGGCAAAGAGCCAAGCGCAAGGTTTTATAGGAGTTGTCGTCCTAGTAGGAGCGTACTACAACTATAGCGAACGATGCTACTGTATGATGCCTCCACGTCACGTATATCCAAAGCTGTGCCAACTATTTTTTTCTCAAATAGCGTGTTGGAGCCCGTGCAACAACCACACAAGTTGCACGTACACATAACACATTTACTAGTAATAAATTCTAAAGGACAAATGCCAGTATGCCACACAAGTTCATCTCCAATTCATGTGATAAATTTTTGCACGACTAGTCTACATATATTCACAGCGCTACCGTTCACAATTTACCGTACTCCACTTACACGTTATAGATGGGCTACATGTCCTCCTCCAGGTTCCAGTCCTAGGTGTTCTTCATGGATGGCACGATCCATAGAGGTGGGCAACGGGAATCATTGTCGCAGCTTTCTAGTCCGGTTCCACATGATGGAGACTCATCCAAGCTGAAGCGACATAAATCAAGGATAGCGTGTCCCAGCATGTCGTTCATCCGGCGGTGCACACTTAAGACACAATCATGCTTCATGAACGGCAGGCCTTCTGTGTCATGCACGGAAGGTGGCATCCGCTTGACAACGGGGTAGCTATCCCTAATGAAAAGCGAGTACTCTCCAAGAGTGTTCCTCGGCACCCACATAGCATCACGGGGGTCGAACTCGACGCCGTTCATCTGGTACATGCGGCATCTCAGATCTAGACACATGGTGACGTACATAGTCAAGGTCCATGCATAATAATGTTGTGCTCAAATATGGCGGTCGATGTCTTGTGCAGCAAATAGTACTACTCGGTATAGAGGAAGTAAAATAACCGGCTTATTATATATAGCCACTCTTGGCTACATGGATGAGATAGTAAGACATGGAAAAACAAAAATGGTGGCAGATAGTGGGTTCAAGTCTTCAAGGGCCTAGCTAGCTATACGTGTCCTCCAAGGTAAAAAGTACTCCTACTAGTACATAAGTAGAGTACTAGTACAACAATAAAAGAGAAGGCGAGAGGGTTAAAAAATGGAATACCTGGGTAGATGGTGACGGTCCGATCATGGTAGATTGTGTGACCATGTTGCACATCAATGGTACCATGGGTAATGACTGCTAATATAGTTGATCCCAATTGCCAAAGTCAGCTACAAGGTTCTAGGTTAGACCGAATCACGGATGCAAATGCACATCCAGGATCGGCGATCTTATTTTGATCGCGGGATGACTGGTCCCTGCAAAATAATGTAGTACCGTTAGGGATGCAAATGATGGTTTGTGCATTCCATTTGTAATCTCCTGTACCGTAGGATGGCAACTAGATGAAACAAGTCCCCTGGCTTGTCACCGCGAAGATGCGGCCTAGATGGTGCACGGCGTCTTCGAACGTGTAGGGGTACAAATCTACCGCCGCCAACATGCGCCAGCCTCTGCTGTTACTGCCTCTTGCATTGATGGCAATCCTTATGTCGAAGACCGCGATGAGATAGTAATTGCCGTAGCTGCGTCGCTTTCTCGGCGGGTCCGCAATTGCTATCTTCTTCAATCTCATGTAGGCATCATCATACGTATTCAAGCCCAGCCAGTCCGGAAGGCCAATCCCAATGGTGGATAAGGGGTCTACCGGAACGGCCGCACTGCTGTGGATGTTGTGCAAAATGATGGTGGTATCCAGCCGGAGGTATGCAAGCCAATCTTCATTGGCACCGACCCAGACCTATATATAAGATGGTGGGCAGCGGAGAAATTACGGGATGGAAATGGAATAACTAAGTACTACATGATCAAACTCCATTACTGACCTGCTCATTGGACAAAATCCGACTACCTCTCAACGTCGGCAACTCTAGCGGAGTCAACGTGCAACCATGGCCAGGGAGCGGTGGACTGTTCGGAGGATTGTCCCATAGAAGAACCTTCTCCTTGAGGACGCATGGAAGACCAACAAGCATGGCCTTTTCCCAAGCCATTTTAAGCACCGTCTCGAAAAAGTTGGTGCAGGAAGCACCGAGTCTTGCGGCGGCGAGGATGTCGGAGTGGCGTGCGATTTATCCCAGAGGATCGTCGTCCAAGGTCTCCCAGCCCCGACGAGGAGGAGAACCGCCTGACGATTCCATGGGAGCAGCGACGAACTGCCTTCTCTTCGGGGGGAGGGGAACTGGCGAGGAGGAGATAAGAGCGTAGTAACCGCAGGGCCTCGCCCCTTCGAACTATAGATAGTTCCTTCCAACTGTAGCGAAGGTGTGAGACTATTATTTACTACTAGTACTAGCATTATGGGACATTATGGGATTGCATTATACTGTAAATAATAGCACTAGTAAGAAATTTTTGGCACTAGCTAGTAGTTTTTGGCGTGGATTAAGAAATTTTGGGTATGTTTTTGCTATTTTTTGTACACGCCAACTAGTGTCAAAAACGTCTTATATTATGTGACGGAGGAGTGCGTACTCGTCTTGTAGCAGTACTAGTACTACTTTGTCAACTAGTAGTCTTGAGGTACTACTATGTCTTGTACTTCTAGTATAGCGCACCAGTTTTGAACTCTTGAATCTCAGGGCCAAGGAGCTACAGTTGGAAGTGGAGGGTACTACTGTTCTCTAGAACCATCGTTGTACTATCAATGCAGGGAAAGTACACCTGCGTAGTGGCCTAGTGGGTACTCTCGGTGCTCTATTCAGTCGCTCCTCTCACGTAGCTTGCCTACTCAGCCGCTCCTCTCACGCACACACTAGCAGCCTGTTTATCAGCGACAGTTACTGCGGGGGGCAGAACATTTGAGTTATTTTATACAGTGAGACTAGGCTTTTCCTTCCATTTTTGGAGGTGTAATGGATCTCGTCGAACTTTGTTAGTAGTTCCTTCTTTATGAACGAGATGAAGCAAAGTTTTTGCCTCCGTTTCAAAAAAACACGTCAAGAGGAATTTCTTTTATAGTAGAGCCGATAATGGAGTAAAGTCCATGCATACAAGCGCCACAAGCTCTGAGTAGTAGTAGAGCACTTTACGTATAGAGCCATATTGCCTGATTCCCAATGCCTCGCCAGCTTTTCCGGCTCCTCGGGCTTTATTGGGGGCGCTAGTTTAAATATGCTACTAGGCGATAAGGAAGCTGCAATCGAGGTGCGGCTAGAAGCGACACGGAAGCCACGAGATCTTTGGGAAGGAAAACCCGTTCACGTGGCTAGGCTATCCAGTGCACCCAGATTGTGGTGCCGCACGTCTGTTTGACTTCAAAACTCAAACTACCCGTGTAAAATATTGGCTCGCAGCGAAGTTACTATTTTTAAAAAAGGCCGCCGTGCGTTCGGCCGGGATCGAACCCACAAAACAAGGTATACACTCCCACGATCACTAGTAGTACTCATTGGAGTACAACGCAACCTAGAATAGCCTTTTGTCGCTAGTAGTACATTGTTCCTTACAAGAAACTCCTAATAATGCAAGAAACCACTAATAATGCCAAGAAACTACTACCACTTGCATACGTGGCATACTTAAGATAAGACTACCTTATCAACCATTATACATGCTCTTACCAACCAGCCCTACCAAGAAACGACTACTCTACAAAGTGCCGTTATAGGCATGTTTCAACCCATGGCCCTTTTTGGATACATTTGTTGTCAATCTAACCCTGCCATCCAAACACCACTTTGGTTAGAGTTAGTTTAGGGTTAGAATCTAACCTCTGACTTAGAGTATCCAAACAGGGCCCATGTCGCCCATTAAGTCAACGACTTCTATTTGACCGAGCATTATGACTTGTGGGACCTACATGTCAGTCTGCACAAAAATCCCCGAGTGACCTCCTACCTCCGGCCCGTCCACCTAGTCATCCTCGGCCATGGGACACATCTACCACCTGTAACATCCCAAAATTCTAAATTTTGGAATGTTACAATAAATAGATAGATTTGATTGTCGCTTGATTGTTGTGTGATTGATTGAGTGAAATTCGAAACCTTTTGAAAGTTAAATGAGAGGGAATAAAAGGACTTTCCCAAACTTTCATTTTTGCATTCGTGATCTCCGTGAATTCAAATTCTTTTCACCACAAAACCCTGGAGAGAAGATGACATGACTTCTTCCATTTATTTAAATGACAAGGGGTGTTGAAAATATTTGAATTTCATTTGGAAAATATTTCCAATTCTGAAACTTTATGCAACTCAATGATTTTCACGAGCGAAGATAAAATGACTTCTTCAAAACATATGAAATATGAGTTGGGAGTTTCAAAGAATTAAATTCAAAATCCTTTTGAAATTATTTTCAATTGGGAGTTATTTGGGTTTTATTCAAATTATTTTGGGCGATTTGCATTTCTGCCCCTAACTCGAACCACCTACTCAGATTTGCCCCTAATTTCAAAGCATGCTCAAATTTGCCCCTCTGCCGTTAAGTCACTACTCAGAAATGCCCTTCCGTCAAGTCAAAGGCCTTTGACCGTCATAGGCCCATGTGTACTGTAGCAGACGGAAAGTGCTATAGTATTGGACGGAAAGTGCTACATTACTGTACGGAAGGGCATTTCTGAGTAGTGACTTAACGGTGGAGGGGCAAATTTGAGCATGCTTCAAATCTGAGTAGTGGGTTCGAGTTAGGAGCACAGATGTAAATGTCCCAATTATTTTTCTCCAAAAATAAAATATACCGAAATTAGGGTAAAATGATTCCCTACATCAGAAAATTGGAGAGAAATAAATTTGAAATCATTTTGGTATTTTGAAAATGATTTTTATTGGATTTTATTAGAGCTGTAGAACTGTTTGAATTATTTGAAATTTTGTAGATTTTATTTGAAGCTAGATTAATGTTCATCTTGTAGAAAATCTTTTTTTGAAAATTTTGATATATAATATGCCTATGTTATATTTTTAGTTTATTAGCCTTTATTTATTTACTGTCTGCAAAATGTAAAAAAAAAACCTTCTCCTCTCGCCGACTGGGCCGGCCCATCTCCCAGGCCAGGCCACGGCCCAGCCCCGCGTGCCGTGCCCGTCATCCCAGCACGACCGACTCCAGGCGGTAGTCCGCCGCCGCCAGGGCTCGCCGGTGCCGTGTCCGCCCCGGCCTCCGTGCCCCCTTCCCCAAGCCGCCGTCGCCCCCCCCCCATCCTATAAATCTAGAGCCCCGGGCCCCGTTTCCCTCTCTAATCGCGTCGCCGCCTCCTCCCGCATCTCGCCGGAGCCCGCAGCCGCCGCCGCCGTTGTCAACCGCCTCCACCGCCGCTGCCCTGCACCACAGCCCCCTCTGTAGGATCTTGAGAAGAGGTGTCTAGAGGGGGGGTGATTAGACACTAAGTACCAAAGTTGCAGTTTTTAACCTTATTAAAGTTTAAGTGCAGTTTAGGCACAAGTTTAACTTTTTCAATACATAACAAGCAAGCATGCAATGAGTATATGAGCAGCGGAAAGTAAAGCATGCAACTTGCAAGAAAGTAAAGGGAAGGGTTTGGAGGATTCAAACGCAATTGGAGATACGGATGTTTTTGGCGTGGTTCCGATAGGTGGTGCTATCGTACTTCCACGTTGGTGGAGACTTCAACCCACGAGGGTAGCAGTTGCACGAGTCCACGGAGGGCTCCACCCACGAAGGGTCCACAGTAGCAACCTTGTCTATCCCACCATGGCGGTCGCCCACGAAGGGCGTGCCTCACTAGCGGTAGATCTTCACGAAGTAGGCGATCTCCTTGCCCTTACAAACTCCTTGGTTCAACTCCACAATCTTGTCGGAGGCTCCCAAGTGACACCTAGCCAATCTAGGAGACACCACTCTCCTAGAAGTAACAAATGGTGTGTTGATGATGAACTCCTTGCTCTTGTGCTTCAAATGATAGTCTCCCCAACACTCAACTCTCTCTCATAGGATTTGAATCTGGTGGAAAAAAGATTTGAGTGGAAAGCAACTTGGGGAAGGCTAGAGATCAAGATTCATATGGTAGGAATGGAATATCTTGGCCTCAACACATGAGTAGGTAGTTCTCTCTCAGAAATAGGATGCTGGAAGTGTAGGTTCAGTCTGATGGCTCTCTCCACGAATGAAGAGGAGGTGGAGGGGTATATATCGCCTCCACACAAAATCTAACCGTTACACACAATTTACCAATCTCGGTGGGACCGAATCAACAAACTCGGTCAGACCGATTTTAGTAAACCTAGTGACCGTTAGGATTTTTCGGTGGGACTGATTTGCATCTCGATGGGACCGATATGGTTAGGGTTAGGGCATAAAGTAATCTCGGTGAGACCGATTACACAAACTCGGTGAGACCGATTTTGGTAATTAGCTATCCAGAGAGTTGGTCAGGCAAACTCGGTTGGACCGATTACTCTAACTCGGTAAGACCGATTTTGATAATGAGTCAACTAGGAAGTTTGCATTGTAATCTCGGTAGTACTGATTACACAAACTCGGTGGGACCGATTTTGGTAATGGACATACACAGAGAGATTGCAATCCCATCTCGGTGAGACCGAGATCCCTATCGGTAGAACCGATTTGCCTAGGGTTTGTGGCAGTGGCTAAGACATCCAAACTCGGTGGCGCCGGATAGGAAGAATCGGTGAGACCGATTTTGGCTTTCGGTTTAGGTCATATGTGGAAGTGGGAAAGTAGTTGAGGGTATTTGGAGCATATCACTAAGCACTTGAAGCAAGAGGCTCATTAAGCAACACCTCATCCCTCTTTGATAGTATTGGCTTTTCCTATAGACTCAATGTTGGGGAACGTAGTAATTTCAAAAAAATTCCTACGCACACGCAAGACCATAGTGATGGCATAGCAACGAGAGGGGAGAGTGTCTGTCCACGTACCCTCGTAGACCGAAAGCGGAAGCGTTATAACAACGCGGTTGATGTAGTAAATGCGTCTTCACGATCCGACCGATCCAAGCACCGAACGACGGCACCTCCGAATTCTGCACACGTTCAGCTCGATGGCGATCCCGGACTCGATCCAGCAAAGTGTCGGGATGAGTTCCGTCGACCGACGGCGTGGTGGCGATGATGATGCTCCACCGGCGCAGGGCTTCGCCTAAGCTCGCGACGATATGACTTCTCCGGCGCAGGGCTTCGCCTAAGCTCATGACGATATGACGAAGTGGAATATGGTGGAGGGGGCACCGACACGGCTAAGGAACGATCCGTAGATCAACTTGTGTGTTCAGGGTGCCCCCTGCCCCGTATATAAAGGAGCAAGAAGTGCGGCCAGCCCAAGGGGCGACTGGAGGAGTCCTACTCCCACCGGAGTAGGACTCCCCCTTCCTAGTTGGAATAGGATTGGGGAGGGAAGAGGGAAGGCGCCCCCTCTCCTTGTCCTATTCGGACTAGAGGGGAGGGGGGCCTGGCCTGCCCTGGCCGCCCTTCCTCTTCTCCCTATGGCCCATTAAGGCCCATTGACCCCCGGGGTTCCGTAACCCGGTGTTCCGTAACTTCCTGTTTTCATCCGGAACCTTTCCGAAGTCAAACATAGGCTTCCAATATATCAATCTTTATGTCTCGACCATTTGAGACTCCTCGTCATGTCCGTGATCACATCCGGGACTCGAACAACCTTGGTACATCAAAACTTATAAACTCATAATGAACTGTCATCGAAGCGTTAAGCGTGCGGACCCTACGGGTTCGAGAACTATGTAGACATGACCTAGAACCATTCTCGGTCAATAACCAATAGCGGAACCTGGATGCCCATATTGGTTCCTACATATTCTACAAAGATCTTTATCGGTCAAACCGCATAACGATATCGTTGTTCCTTTGTCATCGGTATGTTACTTACCCGAGATTCGATCGTCGGTATCAATACCTAGTTCAATCTAGTTCTTGGTAAATCTCTTTACTCGTTCCGTAATACATCATCTCACAACTAACTCATTAGTTATAATGCTTGCAAGGCTTATGTGATGTGTATTACCGAGAAGGCCCAGAGATACCTCTCCGACAATCGGAGTGACAAAACCTAATCTCAAATCGCCAACCCAACAAGTACCTTTGGAGACACTGTAGTACTCCTTTATAATCACCCGATTACGTTGTGACGTTTGGTAGTACCAAAGTGTTCCTCCGGTAAATGGGAGTTGCATAATCTCATAGTTACAGGAACATGTATAGGTCATGAAGAAAGCAATAGCAATATACTAAGCGATCAAGTGCTAAGCTAACGGAATGGGTCATGTCAATCACATCATTCTCCTAATGATGTGATCCCATTAATCAAATGACAACACATGTCTATGGTTAGGAAACATAACCATCTTGATTAATGAGCTAGTCTAGTAGAGGCATACTAGTGACTATCTGCTTGTCTATGTATTCACACATGTATTATGTTTCCGGTTAATACAATTCTAGCATGAATAATAAACATTTATCATGATATAAGGAAATAAATAATAACTTTATTATTGCCTCTAGGGCATATTTCCTTGATCTCCCACTTGCACTAGAGTCAATAATCTAGATTACACAAGTAATGATTCTAACACCCATGGAGTCTTGGTGCTGATCATGTTTTGCTCGTGGAAGAGGCTTAGTCAGCGGGTGCGCAACATTCAGATCCGTATGTATTATGCAAATCTCTATGTCTCCCACTTGGACTTGGTCCCGAATGGAATTGAAGCATCTTTTGATATGCTTGGTCCTCTTGTGAAATCTGGATTCCTTTGCCAAGGCAATTGCACCGATATTGTCACAGAAGATCTTCATTGGTCCCGATGCACTAGGTATGACACCTAGATCGAAATGAACTCTTTCATCCAGACTCCTTCATTTGCTGCTTCGAAGCAGCTATGTACTCCGCTTCACATGTAGATCCCGCCACGGCGCTTTGTTTAGAACTGCACCAACCGCAGCTCCACCGTTTAATAAAAATACGTATCCGGTTTGCGATTTAGAATCGTCGGATCAGTGTCAAAGCTTGCATCGGCGTAACCATTTACGACTAGCTCTTTGTCACCTCCATATCTGAGAAACATATCCTTAGTCCTTTCCGGTATTTCGGGATGTTCTTGACCGCTGTCCGATGATCCACTCTGGATTACTTTGGTACTTTCCTGCCAAGCTTACAGCTAAGCATACATCAGGTCTGGTACACAGCATTGCATACATGATAGAGCCTATGGCTGAAGCATAGGAACATCTTTCATTTCTCTCTATCTTCTGCTGTGGTCGGGCATTGAGTCGACTCAATCTTACACCTTATGTCTGGTAAAAACCTTTCTTTGCACGATCCATTTTGAACTTCTTCAAAACTTTATCAAGGTATGTGCTTTGTGAAAGTCCAATTAAGTGTCTTGATCTATCTCTATAGATCTTGATGCCCAATATGTAAGCAGCTTCACGAGGTCTTTCATTGAAAAACTTTTATTCAAGTATCCTTTTATGCTATCCAGAAATTCTATATCATTTCCAATCAACAATATATCGTCCACATATAATATCGAAATGCTCTGAGCTCCCACTCACTTTCTTGTAAATCTGAGCTTCTCCAAAAGTGCATATAAAACCATATCTTTGATCACACTATCAAAGCGTTTATTCCAACTCCGAGAGGCTTGCACTGGACCATAAATTGATCGTTGGAGCTTGCACACTTTGTTAGCACCCTTTGGATCAACAAAACCTTCTGGTTGCATCATATACAACTCTTCTTCTAGAAATCCATTCAAGAATGCAGTTTTACATCCATTTGCCAAATTTCATAATCATAAAATCGGCAATTGCTAACATGATTCGGACAGACTTAAGCATCGCTACTGGTGAGAAAGTCTCATCGTAGTCAACCCTTGAACTTGTCGAAAACCTTTTGCAACAAGTCAAGCTTTGTAAACAGTTACATTACCATCGGCGTCGGTCTTCTTCTTAAAGATCCATTTATTCTCAATGGCTTGCCGATCATCGGGCAAGTCAACCAAAGTCCATACTTTGTTCTCATACATGGATCCCATCTCAGATTTCATGGCTTCCAGCCATTTTGCGAATCTGGGCTCACCATCGCTTCTTCATAGTTTGTAGGTTCGCCATGGTCAAGTAACATGACTTCCGAATAGGATTACCGTACCACTCTGTGCGTATTTTACTCTGGTTGACCTCGAGTTCAGTAGTAACTTGATCTGAAGCTTCATGATCATCATCATTAGTTTCCTCACTAATTGGTGTAGTTGTCACAGGAACCGTTTCTTGTGATGAACTACCTTTCAATAAGGGAGTAGATACAGTTATCTCATCAAGTTCTACTTTCCTCCCACTCACTTCTTTCGAGAGAAACTCCTTCTCTAGAAAGGATCCGAATTTAGCAACGAAAACCTTGCCTTCAGATCTGTGATAGAAGGTGTACCCAACAGTCTCCTTTGGGTATCCTATGAAGACACATTTCTCGATTTGGGTTCGAGCTTATCTGGTTGAAGTTTCTTCACATAAGCATTGCAGCCCCAAACTTTAAGAAGCGACAACTTTGGTTTCTTGCCAAACCACAGTTCATACGGTGTCGTCTCAGCGGACTTAGATGGTGCCCTATTTAGCGTGAATGCGGCCGTCTCTAAAGCATATCCCCAAAAGCGATAGCGGTAAATCAGTAAGAGACATCATAGATCGCACCATATCAAGTAAAATACGATTCGACGTTCGGACACACCATTTCTCTGTGGTGTTCCGGGTGGCGTGAGTTGCGAAACTATTCCACATTGTTTCAAATGTAAACCAAACTCGTAACTCAAATATTCTCCTCCACGATCCGATCGTAGAAACTTTATTTTCTTGTTACGATGATTTTCCACTTCACTCTGAAATTCTTTGAACTTTTCAAATGTTTCAGATTTGTGTTTCATTAAGTAGATATACCCATATCTGCTCAAATCATCTGTGAAGGTGAGAAAATAACGATACCCGCCGCGTGCCTCAACATTCATTGGACCACAAACATTAGTATGTATGATTTCCAACAAATCAGTTGCTCGCTCCATAGTTCCGGAGAACGGCGTTTTAGTCATCTTGCCCATGAGGCACGGTTCATAAGTACCAAGTGATTCATAATCAAGTGATTCTAGAAGCCCATCGGTATGGAGTTTCTTCATGCGTTTTACACCGATATGACCCAAGCGGCGATTGCCACAAATAAGTTGCATTATCATTATCAACTCTGCATCTTTTGGTTTCAACACTATGAATATGTGTACTACTACTATCGAGATTCAATAAAATAGACCACTCTTCAAGGGTGCATGACCATAAAAGATATTATTCATATAAATAGAACAACCATTATTCTCTTTCTTAAATGAATAACCGTCTCGCATCAAACAAGATCCAGATATAATGTTCATGCTTAACGCGGCACCAAATAACAATTATTTAGGTCTAAAACTAATCCCGATGGTAGATGTAGAGGTAGCGTGCCGACCGCGATCACATCGACTTTGGAACCATTTCCCACGCGCATCGTCACCTCGTCCTTAGCCAATCTTCGCAATCCGTAGTTCTGTTTGAGTTGCAAATATTAGCAGAACCAGTATCAAATACCGGTACTACTGCGAGTATTAGTAAGGTACACATCAATAACATGTATATCACATATACCTTTGATCACCTTGCCATCCTTCTTATCCGCCAAATACTTGGGGCAGTTCCGCTTCGATGTCGGTTTGCTTGCGGTAAAAACACTCGATTTCAGGCTTAGGTCCAGACTTGGATTTCTTCTCTTGAGCAGCAACTTTCTTGCTGTTCTTTTGAAGTTCCTTCTTCTTTCCTTTGCCCTTTTCTTGAAACTAGTGGTCTTGTTGACCATCAACACTTGATGATCTTTCTTGATTTCTACCTCCATGACTTTTAGCATTGCGAAGAGCTCGGGAATTGTTTTGGTCATCCCTTGCATATTATAGTTCATCACGAAGCTCTTGTAGCTTGGTGGCGATGATTGGAGAATTCTGTCAATGACACTATCATCCGGAAGAGTAACTCCAGTTGAATCAAGTGATTATTATACCGGACATTTTGAGTATATGTTCACCGATGAACTATTCTCCTCCATCTTGCAGCTATAGAACTTATTGGAGACTTCATATCTCTCAATCCGGGCATTTGCTTGAAATATTAACTTCAACTCCTGGAACATCTCATATGCTCCATGACGTTCAAAACGTCGTTGAAGACCCGGTTCTAAGCCGTAAAGCATGGCACACTGAACTATCGAGTAGTCATCACTTTGCTCGCTGAGACGTTCACAACTTCGGCGTTGCTCTGCAGCAGGTTGGCACCCAGCGGTGCTTCCGGGGCGTAATTCTTACGTGCAGCAATGAGGATAATCCTCAAATTACGGACCCAGTCCGTGTAATTGCTACCATCATCTTTCAACTTTGCTTTCTCAAGGAACGCATTAAAATTCAACGGAACAACAAGACGAGCCATCTATCTACTGATAAACATAGACAAGCAAAAATACTATCGGTACTAAGTTCATGATAAATTTAAGTTTAATTAATCATATTAAAACCTCCCACTTAGACAGACATCTCTCTAGTCATCTAAGTGATTCGTGATCCAAATCAACTAAACCATGTCCGATCATCACGTGAGATGGAGTAGTTTCAATGGTGAACATCACTATGTTGATCATATCTACTATATGATTCACGCTCGACCTTTCGGTCTCCGTGTTCGAGGCCATATCTGTTATATGCTAGGCTCGTCAAGTTTAACTGAGTATTCCGCATGCGCAACTGTTTTGCACCCGTTGTATTTGAGCGTAGAGCCTATCACACCCGATCATCACGTGGTGTCTCAAAGACGAAGAACTTTCGCAGCGGTGCATACTCGGGAGAACACTTCTTGATAATTTTAGTGAGAGATCATCTTATAATGCTACCGTCAATCAAAGCAAGATAAGATGGATAAAGGATAAACATCACATGCAATCAATATAAGTGATATGATATGGTCATCATCATCTTGTGCTTGTGATCTCCATCGTGAAGCACCGTCATGATCACCATCGTCAGCGGCGCGACACCTTGATCTCCATCGTAGCATCGTTGTCGTCTCGCCAACTATTGCTTCTCGACTATCGCTACTGCTTAGTGATAAAGTAAAGCAATTACATAGCTTTGCATTTCATACAATAAGCGACAACCATATGGCTCCTGCCGATTGCCGATAACTTCGGTTACAAAACATGATCATCTCATACAATAAAATATAGCATCACGCCTTGACCACATCACATCACAACATGCCCTGCAAAAACAAGTTAGATGTCCTCTACTTTGTTGTTGCAAGTTTTACGTG
This sequence comes from Aegilops longissima, assembly GCA_021605205.1. Classification (NCBI taxonomy): domain Eukaryota; kingdom Viridiplantae; phylum Streptophyta; class Magnoliopsida; order Poales; family Poaceae; genus Aegilops; species Aegilops longissima. The sequence goes on along the minus strand of CM038681.1, from coordinate 428,664,947 downwards.
GCTGCTACGGGCTGAGCAAGAACCGTTCTTACCTCGCATCAAAACCACAGCGATAGTTTGTCAAGTTGGTGCTGTTTTAACCTTCGCAAGGACCGGGCGTAGCCACACTCAGTTCAACTAAAGTGAGAGAAAGCGGACACCCGCGGTCACCTTTAAGCAACTAGTGCTCAAGCGGTGAAACCAGTCTCGCGTAAGCGTCTGGCGTAATGTCGGTCCGGGCCGCTTCATCTCACAATACCACGAACCAAAGTATGACATGCTCGTAAGCGGTATGACTTATATCGCCCACAACTCACTTGTGTTCTACTCGTGCATATGACATCAACGCATAAAACCAGGCTCGGATGCCTTTGTTGGGAGCGTAGTAATTTCAAAAATTTCCTCGCACATGCAAGACCATAGTGATGGCATAACAACGAGAGGGGAGTGTCGTCCACGTACCCTCGTGAGACCGAAAGCGGAAGCGTTATAACAACGCGGTTGATGTAGTCGACGTCTTCACGATCCGACCGATCCAAGCACCGAGCGACGGCACCTCCGAGTTCTGCACACGTTCAGCTCGATGGCGATCCCGGACTCCGATCCAGCAAAGTGTCGGGGATGAGTTCCGTCAAGACGACGGCGTGGAGCGATGATGATGCTCCACCGGCGCAGGGCTTCGCCTAAGCTCCATGACGATATGACTTCTCCGGCGCAGGCTTCGCTAAGCTCGCGACAATATGACCGAAGTGGAATATGGTGGAGGGGGCACCGACACAGCTAAGGAACGATCCGTAGATCAACTTGTGTGCAGGGTGCCCCCTGCCCCGTATATAAAGGAGCAAGGGGGTGCGGCCAGCCCAAGGCGGCGCTGGGAGTCCTACTCCCACCGGGAGTAGGACTCCCCCTTCCTAGTTGGAATAGGATTGGGGAGGGAAGAGGGAAGGCGCGCCCCCTCTCCTGTCCTATTCGGACTAGAGGGGGGGCGCGGCCTGCCCTGGCCGGCCCTTCCTCTTCTCCCTATGGCCCATTAAGGCCCATTGACCCCCGGGGTTCAGTAACCCCGGTGTTCGATAACTTCCTGTTTTCATCCGGAACCTTTCAGAAGTCAAACATAGGCTTCCAATATATCAATCTTTATGTCTCGACCATTTGAGACTCCTCGTCATGTCCGTGATCACATTAGGGACTCGAACAACCTTGGTACATCAAAACTTATAAACTCATAATGAAGCTGTCATCGAAGCGTTAAGCGTGCGGACCCTACGGGTTCGAGAACTATGTAGACATGACCTAGAACCATTCTCGGTCAATAACCAATAGCGGAACCTGGATGCCCATATTGGTTCCTACATATTCTACAAAGATCTTTATCGGTCAAACCGCATAACGATATCGTTGTTCCTTTTGTCATCGGTATGTTACTTACCCGAGATTCGATCGTCGGTATCCAATACCTAGTTCAATCTAGATTCTTGGTAAGTCTCTTTACTCGTTCCGTAATACATCATCTCACAACTAACTCATTAGTTGTAATTCTTGCAAGGCTTATGTGATGTGTATTACCGAGAAGGCCAGAGATACCTCTCCGACAATCGGAGTGACAAAACCTAATCTCGAAATCGCCAACCCAACAAGTACCTTTGGAGACACCTGTAGTACTCCTTTATAATCACCCGATTACGTTGTGACGTTTGGTAGTACCCAAAGTGTTCCTCCGTAAGCAGGAGTTGCATAATCTCATAGTTACAGGAACATGTATAGGTCATGAAGAAAGTAATAGCAATATACTAAACGATCAAGTGCTAAGCTAACGGAATGGGTCATGTCAATCACATCATTCTCCTAATGATGTGATCCCATTAATCAAATGACAACACATGTCTGTGGTTAGGAAACATAACCATCTTCGATTAATGAGCTAGTCTAGTAGAGGCATACTAGTGACTATCTGTTTGTCTATGTATTCACACATGTATTATGTTTCCGGTTAATACAATTCTAGCATGAATAATAAACATTTATCATGATATAAGGAAATAAATAATAACTTTATTATTGCCTCTAGGGCATATTTCCTTCACTCAATGTGATCTTGGATCACTAAAATGTAAAATGAAGAGTCTTGAGCTTGAATCTTTAGCCAATCCTTTGTCCCTAGCATCTTGAAGGAGTTCCCACATCCTTTAGTCCATGCCACTCCATTGTTGAACTTATCTGAAACATACTAGATAAAAGTGTTAGTCCAACAAGAGATATGTTGACATTAATTACCAAAACCACCTAGGGAGCACTTGTGCTTTCAATCTCCCCCTTTTTGGTAATTGATGACAACATAAATCAAAGCTTTAGATAAAGATATAAAGAATAGCAAGTAAAGCTTTGGAAAGACATGTAACAGGCATAGGCTCCCCCTACATGTATGCAATCATGTGAATATGGAATATAGAAGCATGTGATTGCATAACCATGATAGAGCAGGCAATGTGTTACATGTATCTTGGCCATATGCATCAGAGCAAAGAATATTAAAGAAAATACCTTCATGCTCATGAGTCCTTCTTGCAAACAGTATGTACATCAGCAAGAATTCCTCATACACATAATTGTGATGCATATACTTACCTTGTAGTCTTGAGTTGGCTTAGGATGGAATGAACCTGCGTAAACAAGGTTAGATAACACAGATGCACCTACTAGCCAGAGCAAACAAAAGAAACCACAAGAGTACCAATACTGGGATGACATGTAGAGAGTGAGTACTAAGTACTACATTGGATTTGACATGTCCCCAAGAGTAAAGATATGCAATGAATTTAGATGATTTCTTTCCCTTAGATGTCTTGCTCCCCCTGAATCTAGCATGGGATATTGGGAGAAGATAGGGAACAGAAAATCAGAGAAGAAAGATATAAATGAACAGAGCTAATGCAAGCTAATGCAGATAAGCACATATGAACATGTCTTTCCCCTCAATAAGACATGTGGCATCTCTCCTCTTGAACACCAAGCATCTGGGATCCTTGAGAAATACTTCTATCTAGTATTCTATCCCCCTGGAGATCTCTCTTTCTCCCCCTGAAGGATCTCTCTCTCCTTCTCTGAGATGTGATCTCTCTCTCTCTCTAAATAATAAGCTTTGATGTGATCTCTCTCCCCCCTTTGACATCAATTTCCAAGAAGGGCTTGATAAAAATGTGATCTCTCTCTCCCCCATTTGGAATTTGTCGTGAATGGGTTTGAACCTTGAGTCACAACCTAAAGCAATGATAAAAATGTGATTCTTGTAGAGGACAAGATTCATTGAGTGGAGCTGGATCAAACGAAACACAGAATAAGTGGCAAACTAATTTTCCTGTTGTGAAATCGGTGGCACCGAATGGTATGCTTTGGTGGTACCGAAAGTTTTTGGTTGGACCGAAAATAACAAATCGGTGTAACCGAGTTCGTCGCAGAGAAAACACTTGTCACCCCAGCTCACTTGACTAATAAGATCTCACAAATATTTGCAAGAAATTTACTGAAAGATTTGCAATGAATTGGAATGCAGAAAATGCAAAGCAAACAGAAAGAAATCTAGATGAAGTTTTTTTTGAAAGGGGAAACACATATGCATGTGACAAATGCAAAAACTCAGAAAAGAACACAAGGGAACTTCATCTAGAGATGGTCGGTGACAAAGTCACCTATGTTAGAGTATATTGACTTAGGAGTCAAGTGAGATCACTTGATCATAGGTCATACTCATCGTTTAAGCTCAAAATGGGGTTGCCATTTTTCGTTTAAGCATCTTGATGTATTCACATCTTGTCGAGTTGCTTTAACTCATGACTTGGAGTAAAGCTTCTCTAAGATGGAATAACATACCTTGGTTGGTGGTGTCGTCCATGTAGTTGAACTTGTGTGGGTTGCTCAAGGTTGATGTAGCTCATCAAGAATTTGGAGCACCTCTTGGAATTTGAGTCCATCTACCTACATGGGTTAGTTTGTGCAAGGAAGAGCACTTGTGTATCCAAAAATGACAATCATGAAGCTCAACATAGAATTTGTCAAAAGGTTATGTTTAAATGGTTTTGTGCTTCCTTGGCTTCAACCACCTTGTGTAGAGACTTGGTGATGTAGAGATTGCTCAAGATATGAGTAGATTACAACCTCATGGAATTTGATCCAACCAAGTACCTACATGAGTTAGATAACATGCAAGATACAAATATATCCAAGAAATAAGATTTCCATCATAGTTGAGATATCAAGGATTAGGCATAAGCTCATGTCTTGCATGTATCCAATGGAGTTTCTACTCCAAGTTTGAAGCATCAATGAAGTTTAATTCTCCTCTTAACCTGCAAAACACTTTCTCATCAAGAGGTTTAGTGAATATATCCGTTAATTGCTTTTTGGTGCGAACATGCTTAAGATCAATGTCACCCTTAGCAACATGATCTTGAATGAAATGATGACGAACTTCAATATGCTTAGTTCGAGAATGTTGTACGGGATTATGACCAATTTTGATAGCACTTTCATTGTCACAAAGTAATGGAACATGTTTCACATATATCCCATAATCTTTAAGAGTTTGGGTCATCCAAAGTAATTGAGCACAACATGAACTAGCGGCAATGTATTCCGCTTCGGCAGTGGATAAGGATACCGAGTTTTGTTTCTTGGAGGACCAAGACACAAGAGATCTACCAAGAAATTGACAAGTACCCGAAGTGGATTTTCTATCAACCTTGTCACCAGCATAGTCCAAGTCGGAGTAGCCAACAAGATCGAAAGAGGCACTCTTAGGATACCAAATGCCAAAATTTGGTGTATGGATTAAGTATCTCACTATCCTTTTCACGGCCTTAAGATGACATTCTTTAGGAGCAGCTTGATATCGTGCGGACATGCACACACTTAGCATAATATCGGGACGTGGAGCACATAGATATAACAATGAACCAATCATAGAGCGGTAAACCTTTTGATCAACCGGTTCATCATCTTTGGTCAAATCAAGATGTTCACTAGTAGGCATGGGTGTAGACATACCTTTGCATTCTTGCATATTGAACTTCTTGAATAAGTCCTTTGTGTACTTCATTTGAGAGACAAAGGTACCTTCCTTAGTTTGCTTGATTTGCAACCCAAGAAAGAATGTGAGTTCACTCATCATTGACATCTCAAACTTCTCCGACATTAGCTTTCCAAACTTTTCACTAAAACGAGGGTTAGTTGATCCAAATATGATATCATCAACATAAATTTGGCAAACAAATAATTCACCATTAACCCTTTTAGTAAAAAGTGTGGAATCAATTTTCCCAATTTCAAAGCCTTTTTCAAGAAGAAACTTGGTCAAGCATTTATACCATGCTCTAGGAGCTTGTTTAAGACCATAAAGAGCTTTGTGAAGTTTGTAAACATGATATGGTTTCTTAGGATTGACAAAGCCGGGAGGTTGCTTAACATAGACTTCCTCCTCTATTTCACCATTTAGAAAAGCACTTTTAATGTCCATTTGGTACAAGGTGATATCATGATGATTAGCATAGGCAAGTAAGATGCGAATGGACTCAAGTCTAGCAACGGGAGAATAAGTCTCACCATAGTCCATACCTTCGACTTGTGTGTAGCCTTGGGTGACGAGACGTGCTTTGTTGCGAACTACTTGTCCATCTTCATCTTGCTTGTTGCGAAACACCCATTTGGTACCAATGATGTTGTGGTTGTTGTCGGGCTTCTCAACCAATGTCCAAACTTGATTCCTCTCAAAGTTGTGTAGCTCTTCATGCATAGAATTTATCCAATCCGGATCTTCCAATGCTTCTTCAACCTTCATAGGTTCAATTCTAGAGATGAAAGAATAGTTTTCACAAAAGTTAGCTAAACGAGTTTTAGAGCGAGTGATTCTCCCGGTTTGAATGTCATTGTAGATTTGCTCGACGGGATGGTCTTTAGCAATTCTTGCTCGAACTCGTGAAAGCTTTTGCTTGGGTCTTTGTTGAACATCTTATTCATCTTGTTCTTCTTCTTGGCCTTCCTCATTGTTGGCGTTGTCGTTCTCTTGTCGTGGTGGAGAAGGAAGTCGTTGACGTTCATCTTGATGCACTTCCTCGTTTTCTTCATCTTGGTGTGTCCCACTTGTGGATGCTTCCGTATCAACTCTTGGTTCACCTTGTTGTGAAGTAGAAGCTTACACTTGGACGGACGAGGTACTCTCCTTCACCTCCGTTGGACGGACCTTGCCAATAGACAAGTCTTGGATTGCTTCCGAAGGGTCTTTGTCTCCTACATCAATCGGCAATTGCTCTATTTGCGAGCCGTTAGATTCATCAAACTTCACATCTACCGTCTCTTCAACCTTTCGGGTGAAATTGTTGTAGACACTATAAGTGTGAGAGTTTGAGCCATAACCTAGTAGGAAACCTTCATGAGACTTAGGAGCAAATTTAGAACGACGATGCTTATCAAGAATGTAGAACTTTGAGCCGAATACTTGAAAGTATCCAACTTGGGGTTTGTTACCAGTGAGGAGCTCGTATGCCGTCTTGCCGAGTAGCTTGTGAAGATACACGCGATTTGTTGCATGACAAGCTGTCTCAACCGCTTCTGCCCAAAAGTGCTTCGGTGTCTTGTACTCATCAAGCATCGTTCTCGCCATTTAGATGAGCGTCCAGTTCTTCCTCTCAACAACTCCATTTTGTTGAGGTGTGTACGTAGCCGAGAACTCGTGTGAAATCCCTTCTTCGTCAAGAAAGGTGTCCACATTTGCATTCTTGAACTCCGTTCCGTTGTCGCTGCGAACCTTCTTGATCTTTACTTCAAATTGATTTTGGGCCTTTCTAGCGAAGTTTTTGAAGATCTTTTGGACCTGCGATTTATCATCGAGAAAGAACACCCACGTAAATATTGAAAAATCATCAACTATAACTAGACCAAAAGAATTTCCACTGAGACTCTTGTAGGAGTTGGGACCAAAGAGATCCATGTGAAGTAGCTCGAGTGGCCTCTTTGTGGTCATGATGTTCTTCACGGATGCCTTCCTCCAAACTGTTTACCGCTTGACAAGCCTCGCAAAGTCTATCCTTATCAAATATGACATCGTTAACTCCTAGGATATGATTCCCTTTAATAAGCTTGTCAAGGTTTCTCATGCCAGCGTGACCTAATCGTCTATGCCATAACCATCCTTTTGAGGATTTAGCAATGAAGCAAGTTTTAGGTTGAGCCTTTTAGTGAAATCAACAATGTATAGATCACCTCTACGCACACCGGTAAAGACCATTTTATGATTGTCTCGACGAAACACTTGGCAATCAATTTCAGTAAATAGGACATTGAAACCGAAATCAGCAAGTCTAGATACTGAAAGTAAGTTGTAGCCAAGAGATTCAACGAGCATGACATTTTGTATGGAGCTATCATGTGAGATGGCCACCTTACCAAGGCCAACCACCTTACCCTTTGAGTTGTCACCGAAAGTGACAAACTTCCGAGGACTATAATTTTCAGCAAGCTCACGAAACATGTCTTTATCTCCAGTCATGTGATCGGTACATCCACTATCAAGAACCCATTCCTTTCCTCCTGACATATATCCCCGAAGATTTGCCATAAGACCAAAATGTCTCATTGCATCATCAAGATCAAAGTCACTATCATCATCCTCATCATAGTATCCATGTTCAACATCGTCATGTGGTGGATCAAATCCTAGAGAGGGTAATTCATTAGAGTGAGTTTGACAATGATATTGCTTATGAATTCTTATAGCTTCGGAAATGATATCACTAATAATTCCAACATCTCCTTTAGCACGCATAAGGTCGGTAAGTTCAAATAGACGATCACCAAACATACGATCACTAGTATTCATCTTACTCAAAGCAATAGACTTACAAAGAATTTCATCTAGATTTTTCAAGGAATAATTTGGAAAGCGTTCCTCAAGAAATTTCCATATAGTGTAGGCACACTCAAAAGTAGGCAAGATTCTAATCAAGTTTCTAGGCAAGCCTCTAGTGATAAGGTTAACAGTTCTAAGATTCCTAGTCATGTCAATATCTTCATCAAGGGTAGGATGCATAGGATCAACATGAGGTGCACAACGGCTAGCAATGTACTTGTTCAAATGATATTGACTGAAAATTACAAGCATCTCATTTTTTCACTCATGAAAATAATCTCCATCAAGAATAGGCACTCTATGACTAAGACTCCCCAAAGTAGACTCATCCATCTTCCTCCGATGGTGATTAAACCAAGGCAATGGAGACCAATGCTCTGATACCACTTGTAGGATCTTGAGAAGAGGTGTCTAGAGGAGGGGTGTCGGTGTCAAAACAGGCGGATCTCGGGTAGGGGGTCCCGAACTGTGCGTCTAGGCGGATGGTAATAGGAGACAAGGGACACGATGTTTTACCCAGGTTCGGGCCCTCTTGATGGAGGTAAAACCCTACGTCCTGCTCGATTGATATTGATATTGTGGATGTTTACAAGAGTGGATCTACCACGAGATCAAGGAGGCTAAACCCTTGAAGCTAGCCTATGGTATGATTGCAAGGGTTGTTGATGATAGTCCTACGGACTAGAGCCATCCGGTTTATGTAGACACCGGAGAGGGCTAGGGTTACATAGAGTCGGTTACAATGATAGGAGATCTACATATCCGTATCGCCAAGCTTGCCTTCCACGCCAAGGAAAGTCCCATCCAGACACGGGGCGAAGTCTTCAATCTTGTATCTTCATAGTCTTGGAGTCCGGTTGATGATGATAGTCCGCCAATGATAGTTCGGTGATGATGGTAGTCCGCTATCCGGACACCCCTAATCCAGGACTCCTCAAGAGCCCTGAACCAGACTTCAATGACGATAAGTCCGGCGCGTATAGTGCTTGGCATTGCAAGGCGGGTTCCTCCTCCAAACGATAGAAGATTGTGAACACCAGGATAGTGTCCGGCTCTGCAAAATAAATTCCACATTCCACCGTAGAGAGAATAATAATATATACACAAGTTCAATCTGCGGCGTTTTACGGGGCATGGCGTCACACCACTACCAAGCCATTACTCGAATTGTTTTTACTTTACCACCTTAGCGCATTTAGCGGCGGTTTCCTTGGCACGTCTTTGTCGAGCGAGATCGTGTTTCCCTTAATCCGGGATTCTCATCAATACGGACGTGGGTAACCCAACGCGCCATTGATGGTGGCGCTTGGGAGATAAGCGAGTTTTACCGGGCGGTGGGGGACGCGTAAGATTTCGCTTTGCCCATATAAGGGATAAGGATTCACCTTCTCACCTCGCCTTCTTCCTCCTTTGCTTATCCATCTCCGCGCTTTTCGAGCTCCAGCGCCCAAGTTCGCGCATCTCGTCTCAACCTTCTCCGACCATGTCCGGGCGGGAGGTAAATGGTTGGCCTCCACCGTTAAGGAGGAGAAAATTGCCAAACAAAGCTGCGGCGCCAGATACCTCTCCGGCGATATCGCGCACCCGGCTGCTGACGAGGGCAGCTCATCCCACCCCAGGCCCCATGAGAGGTCGTTTTCCTTCCCCACTTCCTCCATGGACTGGGCTTTCCACTTCACCCCTTTGTCCGGGGCTCATGTTCTACTACGGCCTGGATTTCCATGATCTGGCGCGAACTTCATCCTCAACATCTCGGCGTTTATCGCCGTGTGCGAGGCCTTCCTCTGCATCCAGCCCCACTTGCTTGTGGCTCAAGACCTTCAATGTCAAGCGAAGGTAGTGAAGGGCACTCAAGCGAGTCGGAGGCGCCATGTTGGGCAAGATGCCCAACGTCCTTTGGTTGAAGGGCCTTCGTGGAATCCGTCAAGGGGTGGCAATCGGGTGGTTCTATATCACCGAGCCGCGTGACCCTACATGGGCGGCGGCCCCGAGTTTAGATCTGGTATCCCCACGCAGCTCACCCTCTGGAAAGAGAAGGGCTTCTTGTGGGGTAGTTCAAGGAGGTGACGGGACTCAAGCCTCGTATCAAGAAGCTGGTGAAGAAGCTCGGGCTGGTTAACGTGGTCCAAGTCATGCTCGTCCGCCGGATACTCCCATGCCAAGAGCGGGCATTCAATCTATGGGAGTTCGATCCGGAACAGCACCAGGCGCTGAGCAGGCTCTTTAACACGACGTACGAAGGCGCCTGGAAGGTGCTGTTCAAGGGCGCCGAAGCCCCCGCATCCGCGACTGAAGATCGCGGATTTCGCTCGCAGCGCTAGGCCGATGAGGTAAGTGATTCTACCCCTTTACGGGACACTTGTTTTTCATAGTTTGACTCTATGCGGGTTTTAATTTCCCCTTTTTCCTTTGACAGGACTGGATGAGGAAGGCGGAGCAGATTACTGTCGGCTCCTATGCCGAAAATCCGATGAGACGCTCATCTAGCGAGGCTGCTGGTTCCGCACCGCACGTGGTGCGGAGAGAAGAAGGCCAAGAAGGAGGCCATGGGTGCTCGAAGAGCTCCGTTTTCAGTGTCCGACGACTCGGGCGGACTCCTCCCGAAAATGAGGAGGAGGAAGAGGACTCTCCCGGAGGAGGGAGAGAGGAAGAGGAAGGCTTCCCCAGCAGGGGGGCGAAGGGTCAAGAGGGAAGGACTATTCCCGGACAGCCCGCCAACATCAACGTTGGCGGGGAAGAATGGCCTTCAAGGGCCAGGCCTCCGGCGAGATCGTAAGTATCCGGATTCTGAATGATTTATAATTTCTTTTCTGCGTCACATAGTGTCATTCGATGCCGCATACGCCTGTAGTCCGGCGGTGATGATCTCCCGCTTCATCGAAGGGTCGTTGGCTCCGTCGGATGTAGACTCCATCCCGACCGCCTCCACCCCGCGATACCGAGGACGCCGAGGTTGGATCCCAAGAAGGGACCCATCGGGGAGGCTCGAGGCGCCACAAGGCGTCCTCCCGGACTTTGCGCCGGACTCCACATCGGAACCCGCGGTGGTTCGAGTCCGCCAGCGCCCCTCGAACGAAGGAAAGACCGTGAAGCCGGCGGCTTCCGTACAACCGAGGCGCGGGTAATTTGTTGGGCGCTGCAGAGCGCTTCCATCGAGGAAGAACACCGCACTATTATGAGTGCGATGATTGAAGGTCCAGCTCGCCAAGAGCGGGCTGACCAGCCTCGCGATAGCCTTCTATCGGGCTTTGAGGTAAGAAGTTAAAATATGCAATGTAATACCGCATAGACAGTAGCCTCGATGCTCGGTTCGGTGTTGGAAAGAAAAGCGGATGAGGATCTAAAAAGATATACGCAGGGTTGCTAAAAATTATGTCAATATGGGTTGCAGGCTGCGCTTTGCTGACCTCTGCCCGACCGACCGCAGAGGTCGGTGCATTGAAGCAGGAGCTCGGCGGTCGAGCAAGAGCTCGGCGCGCCAGAAGCAGCTCAGGACAAAGAAGGTGAGTAACACCACTTTGAACTTGTACCTTCTGTAAAAGGATTTAGGTTGCAACAAAAAATAACAAGGATAACATGGGTACTGCAGGGGCCACGAACGAGGTGGCGGCCCTGAAGGAGGCCGTGTCTGCGGCCGAGCGGAATGCGGCCATAGAACGGGCAGAGCGAGAAAAGCAGGAGGCGCGGGTGGCGGTGGTTCAGCAAGAGCTCCAGGCTCTCATGGAAAAGCATGAGAGTTTGGAGCGTGACTCAAAGACTGGAGAGTCTGAGCCTGCCTCGGCTCTCGAAAGTGCCAAAACCGCCAAGGCCGAGGCCCATAAGTCCCTTCAGGAGATTGAGTTGATGAGGAAGATAGCGGCGGGTAAGGCATTTTTCATGCAAAGCAAGCATGTGAATGTAAATTACGTGTTACTTACCCGAATTCGGAGCTCTCCAGGGGCGCTTGCAGATCTGCCTCACAGCGTGTCTGATGCCGCCGCATTCTACCGAGCCGAGGAGGGAGAAGGTCTTCGGTCTCGGTATCTTTGAGGCCGCCATCCAGTGCCCCTAGCGACCAGTGAAGCAGCTGGTCGAGCTTCCAAGGTGGTCGAGCAGGCCATGAAGGGCCTCATAGTCCGGTTGTGGCTCGGAGAGGCCATGCCAGGAGCTACTTCGCCTCGTCGACGGCTGGTGGATCGTGCCCTCGGGTGGAGGTTATCAAGCGCTCCTTTGTATTGAAGGTGCTCGTCGGGCCCTTGCCCACGCAAAGGTGCATTGGGGCAAGCTGGATGCGGAGAAGCTAATCAGCGACGCGCCGCCAACGGGCAAGGAACATCGACGCCGAAATGTACTATAAGACTGTCTGAAGGGTGCCCGCAAGATTGCGGATGAGTGCCCTGAGGATGTAATTTTGAGTAAATTCGCAATGTGTTATCTGTGCGCTGAAAACTTTGTTCATATCGCTAAGCAACGCTTGTTAATTTAAAATATTACCTTCATGCGGCCATTTATTAAATCGAGAGATGGCAAGTCGTCGGCTTCAGCCCCCATGCCACAGTCTTTGGGGTGTTGGGATAAACATGAGCGCTCTAGTTCCCATTTTGGGTCCATCGAGGAGGCGCTCAACACAACGAACCAGGCAATCAGACTTATAGTGCTTGAACACTCTCACTTAGCCATAGAATTCTATAATTTTAAATTTGGTGAAGCCCCTAGTATTCGGAGGACCGAATTGGGCGCTATCCACGCCTTCGTCGGACATAATCCGAACTTCGCTCAAGCGGCGAGGTCTTTAAGGACCCGAAGGACCTCTCGAACAGCGACCAGTCTCTCGCCTTATCATGACAGTCAGTTTTAGCTTTCTCATCGAGGCGTTAACCCGGCTCAACCGGGCGCAATCGCAGTGGTTCTCCTAGTGCTACCTTAGCCGATAGAGCGGGCGTAAGGTGCCAAACATGGGAGCCGGGCAAACCCAACTATTGACCCAAGACATGATTGAGCCGATTCATATAATGCTATAAGTTAAGGTGCCGCACTTGTGAAAGTGTGCGGACTTTATCACACCATAATGCGGAGAACATAAGCCCCTGGTGTATTTGGCCGTACCAGAATGTACGGATGCAACATGTCATAAATGAACATATATGTATATATATAAGGTAATGCAATTATAGGCAAAAAGATGCTGCATTTTATTCAAGAAGATATGCTATGAGTGCGGAATGATACAAATAGTGCGGAAAGCAAGGGATTGGACGAATTAAAGGCGTCTCCCTCCAGGGGTAGGCCGCGGAATGTTTGTATTTAACAAATTTAATGCTCGTGATGGAGACCACCTGAGTGTTAAATCGCGCCTTTGTCCTTCCCCTGGCTGTTGCATCATGAGTTCGGCAGGTCGCCACGGACATAGTTCTGTATAAAAAGAAAAATAAAAGAAAAAAAGCGACACACTTGGGAGCCCTGGTGTGGTCGAACCGCACTCTGGTCTGTTGTGGTTGTGCCTCTCCCCTATGCCCATGGTATCTCCAAGGCGTAATTATGTACGCGGAGAGCGTGTCTTACAATTTTGCGAGGGCTGGGGTTGAGGCCGCATTGCTCTGGCGATGCTCGGAGCGTGCGGTGGTCTTGGTTGATGTTGCTCGGGCGCGTTTGGTCGTGTCCGGTCGTTTAACGGCGGACTCGAGAATTGCCTTAAAAGGCTGCTCAGTACTTCCGCGAGAGAGCTGTATGTTCCTCCGTTCGGAGGAGCGTTCCGTGTTTCCATTGACCGTGATGACTCCACGAGGGCCTGGCATCTTGAGCTTAAGGTATGCATAATGCGGCACCGCATTGAATTTTGCAAGCGCGTTCGTTCGAAAGCAGAGCATCATAGCCGCTGCGGAGCGGGACTATGTCGAAGATTAACTCTCGCTCGGAAATTATCCGGGATCCGAAGACCACTTCAGTGTAATTGAGCTGTACAATTGGCCTCGACACGGGTATGACGCCTTTGAAGGTTGTCTTTGTAGGTTTAATCCTTGAAGGGTCTATGCCCATCTTGCGCGACCGTATCCCGATAAAGCAGGTTCAGCTACGCCACCGTCCATCGGGACTCTCGTGAGGTGAAATCCATCAGCGATTGGGTCTAAAACCAATGCGGCGAATCCGCCATGGCGGATATTGGTCGGATGGTCTCTTCGATCGAAAGTGATCGGGCAAGAGGACCATGGGTTGAATTTTGGGGCGATGGCTCCATCGCGTATCGCCCCTTAGTGCATGCTTCCGCTCCCTCTTGGGAATATCGTTGCGTATATCATGTTTACCGTCCGAACTTGAGGGGGAATCCTTTTGTCCTCTGTTGTTCGTGGCGGGTCTCTTCCTCGTCATCGCTGTGTAGCCCTTGTGACTATTTTCAGCGATTAATTTGCCTGCCTTCTTGACTACCCAATAATCTCTGTTGGTGTGGTTAGCTGGCTTTTCGGGGGTTCCATGTATTTGACAAGAGCGGTCGAGTATTCGGTCCAAATTGGACGGGCCCGGAGTGGTTCTTTTGAATGGCTTCTTCCGTTGACGGGTTTGGAGCCTCGGAATCCGCGTTGACGTCGTATCCTCATTCTGTCGCCGTTGATGCGGCGCTTTGTTTTTGTTTCGACGCAACCTGCCATTGCGGTCCTTGGTATCCGGACTGCCAGCGTTTTCTTTGAGGTTGTTGCTGCGAGCTAGCGACTATCCTCTCCCGCATGAAGCGGGTCATGAGTGATGTGAGGGCTGCCATGGATTTGGCTTCTCTGTCCTAGGTGCCGGGCCAGCCACTCGCCACGGATGTTATGTTTGAACGCAGCGAGTGCCTCTCGCATCCGGACAATCGACATTTCATTTTCTTTGTTAAGAACCGTGTCGAATTGCACTGCCGATTAAATGCGGCTGCTGGATTATGTGGCTTAGGTCATCTGCGTCTCGTGGTCGCATTTGTCGTGCCTCGGAAGTTGTCGAGGAATGCGGCTTCTAGGTCCTCCCAGCATCAATTGACTCTGCGGGCAGGCTGTTAAGCCAATGCCGAGCTGGTCCTTTAAGCTTGAGTGGGAGATATTTGATGGCGTGAAGATCGTCGCCGCGGTCCATGTGTATATGGAGAAGATAATCCTCAATCCAAACCGCGGGGTCTGTTGTGCCATCGTAGGATTCGATATTAACGGGTTTAAACCCTTGTGGAGTTGATGATCCATTACTTCGTCCGTGAAGCATAGTGGGTGTCTGGCGCCTCAGATTGAGCAATATCGCGACGTAGCTCGAGAGAGCGTTATCTGCTGTGTTCGCCCGGCCGAGTAGTTATATCCGGCGCGACGGTATTCGTCGTGGGTCTTGGGGCGCCACGTGATCCATAGATAGATCTGGATTGTCTTGCCTTGTCCTCCAATATATCCCCATAAGTCCGGCGCGTTCCCCGTGGCTTCATGCTTTTTGAGCGATGCGGGTGCGGTTTTGGTGAAGGGCTTATACGCCTCTCTGTCGCGCGCCACGAGGTGGCGGTCTGCCGACAGCGCTGGTGATGCAGGTTTGTATGCCTCCTCCTCTAATCGGGGAGCAACTTGCGTTTTGGGTAACTTTTGAGGGGCGTTCGAGTTCATACTCTTGACGCGAGGACCTCGGTCCATCTGTCGGCCAAGAGGTCTTGATCAGCTTGAAGCTGTTGCTGCTTTTTCTTTAGGCTGTTTGCCGTGGCCATTAGCTTGCGTCTCAAACGCTCTTGTTCGACGGGATCCTCGTGCACGATGAATTGCGTCGCCGAGGCTTGCCTCGTCTCCGGAGGGAGGTAAGTAATTGTCATCCTCGACCTCTTAAATCGCCGCCTCTCGTGAGGGCTTGCTTCGCCTCCTCCCGCGCTGGATCGTCTTTGGAGGGAGTTGTCTTCGGCACTTTATGGGGTGTTATTATCTCCTGTGCGGAATCTCCATTCTTGCTGTGGCGGGATTTAGAGCGGCGTCGCCGACGTCGGCGCTAGGCTGTTTCTTTAAGGAATCGGCCTCGCCGCTTCTTTGCCGTCCCCATCTTTTGGGGTGTCCACCATGTATATGTCGATGACGAGGTGGTCTTCAAAGTGTCTCTGTAGGCACTGGTTCTTGGTAGTCTCCGCATCGTCGTCCATACCGTCGATGTCTTGAGTCGTAGTCGAGTACGTCGGTTAAATCGTCGACGATGGCTACGAAGTGGGTGGTGGGTGGGGTCTGAATTTCTTCATCGTCCGTGTCCCAACCGTCCTTGCCGTAGTTCGGCCAGGGCTCTCCGGATAGCGAGAGATGCTTCAGTGAATTTATGATATCGCCAAGGGCGAAAGTGCTGAAAGATGTCCGCAGCGGTGAATTCCATGATCGGCGCCAATCGGATTCGTGGCAGGGGCGCAGGAGGTTGAGTCCGCATGCAGTCCGCACCTCGGAGTCATGAGCTTTATGCGGGACAAGGTAAGTGTTCGCTCCATCGCCGAGAAGTTGTCGCTCGAGGCGGTGTCCAGCCATCCGTCCTCGATCCGAGCGATCGGCTCCGGACTATGAGTCGGAGCGGATTCGTGTCTTGACCTCGTGGTGCTGTCCAGCGGCGAGTTAGGTCATGCCCATCGTGACATCGCGCACTTCGGCTGTGGCTCAGATCCATTGAAGATCAAGTCCCGCGGATATCGGCCGTGAAGTTTAGGCTTCCAAACCTGACACGATGGCTGGGGCGTAGCTTCGATCTGCTCCAGATGGCCAAGTAGGTTGGCCGCGATGCGAAGCCGCCGAATCTGAAGATCTGTCCGGGAGAAAAGTCTCACCCAGACTGCGTCGTTGTTGATTGAAGAGGCCATCAAGCCTATCGGTGGCGACAGAGAGGAACTCTCAATGAAAGCACCAATGTCGGTGTCAAAACCGGCGGATCTCGGTAGGGGTCCCGAAGCTGTGCGTCTAGGCGGATGGTAACAGGAGACAAGGGACACGATGTTTTACCCAGGTTCGGGCCCTCTTGATGGAGGTAAAACCCTACGTCCTGCTCGATTGATATTGATATTGTGGATGTTTACAAGAGTGGATCTACCACGAGATCAAGGAGGCTAAACCCTAGAAGCTAGCCTATGGTATGATTGTAAGGGTTGTTGATGATAGTCCTACGGACTAGAGCCATCCGGTTTATATAGACACCGGAGAGGGCTAGGGTTACATAGACTCGGTTACAATGATAGGAGATCTACATATCCGTATCGCCAAGATTGCCTTCCACGCCAAGGAAAGTCCCATCCGGACACGGGGCGAAGTCTTCAATCTTGTATCTTCATAGTCTTGGAGTCCGGTCGATGATGATAGTCCGGCCAATGATAGTTCGGCTGATGATAGTAGTCCGGCTATCCGGACACCCACTAATCCAGGACTCCCTCAGGGGGTGATTAGACACTAAGTACCAAAGTTGCTGTTTTTAACCTTATTAAAGTTTAAGTGGAGTTTAGGCACAAGTTTAACTTTTTCAATACATAACAAGCAAGCATGCAATGAGTATATGAGCAGCGGAAAGTAAAGCATGCAACTTGCAAGAAAGTAAAGGGAAGGGTTTGGAGGATTCAAACGCAATTGGAGACACGGATGTTTTTGGCGTGGTTCCGATAGGTGGTGCTATCGTACTTCCTTCAACCCACGTAGGGTAACGGTTGCGCGAGTCCACGGAGGGCTCCACCCACGAAGGGTCCACAAAGTAGCAACCTTGTCTATCCCACCATGGCCGTCGCCCACGAAGGACTTGCCTCACTAGAGGTAGATCTTCACGAAGTAGGCAATCTCCTTGCCCTTACAAACTCCTTGGTTCAACTCCACAATCTTGTCGGAGGCTCCCAAGTGACACCTAGCCAATCTAGGAGACACCACTCTCCAAGAAGTAACAAATGGTGTGTTGATGATGGACTCCTTGCTCTTGTGCTTCAAATGATAGTCTCCCCAACACTCAACTCTCTCTCATAGGATTTGAATCTGGTGGAAAGAATATTTGAGTGGAAAGCAACTTGGGGAAGGCTAGAGATCAAGATTCATATGGTAGGAATGGAATATCTTGGCCTCAACACATGAGTAGGTAGTTCTCTCTCAGAAATAGGATTTGGAAGTGTAGGTTCAAGATGATGGCTCTCTCCACGAATGAAGAGGAGGTGGAGGGGTATATATAGCCTCCACACAAAATCTAACCATTACACACAATTTACCAATCTCGGTGGGACCGAATCAACAAACTCGGTCAGACCGATTTTAGTAAACCTAGTGACCGTTAGGATTTTCGGTGGGACTGATTTGCATCTCGGTGGGACTGATATGGTTAGGGTTAGGGCATAACGTAACCTCGGTGAGATCGATTACACAAACTCAGTGAGACTGATTTTGGTAATTAGCTAACCAGAGAGTTGGTCAGGCAAACTCGGTTGGACCGATTACTCAAACTTGGTAAGACCAATTTTGATAATGAGTCAACCAGGAATTTTGCATTGTAATCTCGGTAGTACCGATTACACAAACTCAGTGGGACCGATTTTGGTAATGGACATACATAGAGAGATTGCAATCCCATCTCGGTGAGACCGAGATCCCTATTGGTAGAACCGATTTGCCTAGGGTTTGTGGCAGTGGCTAAGACATCCAAACTCGGTGGCGCCGGATAGGAAGAATCGATGAGACCAATTTTGGCTTTAGGTTTAGGTCATATGTGGAAGTGGGAAAGTAGTTGAGGGTATTTGGAGCATATCACTAAGCACTTGAAGCAAGAGGCTCATTAAGGAACACCTCATCCCTCCTTGATAGTATTGGCTTTTCCTATAGACTCAATGTGATCTTGGATCACTAAAATGTAAAATGAAGAGTCTTGAGCTTGAAGCTTTAGCCAATCCTTTGTCCCTAGCATCTTGAAGGAGTTCCCACATCCTTTAGTCCATGCCACTCCATTGTTGAACTTATCTGAAACATACTAGATAAAAGTGTTAGTCCAACAAGAGATATGTTGACATTAATTACCAAAACCACCTAGGGAGCACTTGTGCTTTCACCCTCCGACGCCACCACCGCAACCGCCGCTCCACGCCGCCCCACCCCGACCTCTCCGTTGCCTTCCTGGACGACCGGAGCCGCCGCCCCGGCCGGACCCGAGCCGCCGCTGCCTTCCCGCCGTTGTCGGAGTTCGACCTCGCCGCCGCCGGTTTTCTTGCGAAAACCGCCAACCCACCTCGAACCGGTATGACCGCCGCCCGATCCGGTTTTCGTCGGTTTTTCTTTTTAAACACTGTTTTCTTTTAGTTAGTTTTAATTAGTGAACGCTCGTCAGATTAGATCTAGAGCGAACGGTTTTTCGTTCATTAACGTTCGTTAGTGAATGTTCGTAAAATAGCCTTTTCGTTTATTTATTTATTTTAGTCAGGGACCTGTTAGTAGTTATTTCTGTTACAGATTAGTCCCTAATCTTAAAACAATCACAACCTTTTACTCGTTAGTCCAAATCCAACGAAACCAACGCCCACTTCTTCGTTATGATCCCCTCTATCCAATAAAACAACTTAAACATGTTTCTGAAAGTTTTAAAATTTGAATTCAAACAGTTTTGTATTTATACTTCGTTTGATCGTAACCTGAGTTTTATAACTCCGTTTGAGTTGATTCTTTTTGCAAATCGAAGCTCTTGACCTAAACTTTCTGATAAGGCCAAATTCATATAATTTTGGTACTGTTAGAAATTTGTTTTATGTTGCAAGAGTTATTTGCTTGGTTTTGATGTTTTCTGAATCGTCTTCTTCGTTATTTCTGATCTTTTGAGTGATTGCTTATGTGTGGTTACTATTGCTTGCTTACGATAGATTGACCGGAGTGTGACGAGTAGAACTATCAAGAGTTATGAGTGCGAATCATCTTCATCAACATTGCAGGCAAGTAACACTTTGATCATATCCCTTTTCATACCCAGTTTTTATGCATTAGTTTCAACCCTCAAACATTGCATGAGTAGGATTGATAACATGTGGGTATCGGGAAGTAGTTGATGAGGTAGGAACCTATTGCCCTGCATTCAAACCTTGGGAGTTACTATTACGTTGCTTATATTGCTATTCTATGCTCATAGACGTGGATTGGGTTTTGAGAGTATTCATGACAGTTGTGAGATTGTTAATTAATGGTTTACTTAAGATGGCAACTTAAACGCACATCTGGGTGGATTGAGGCACCTGGGTATTCCAGGATTGCCTATCTAGGCACCTGGGTAGACCAGGATTGCCTGTTTTTTATGGACCGCCACCCAGGCTCAAAGGGATCATAAGATTATTCATACTAGAAACTTCCGTGTGCAGCCACATGCTATTATGGGCTCTAGCATAGTTGATTAAGTCGTGCGAACTCTTACAGTGGTAGACTAGCAGATGTAGGGGAAAGTAGGTGTACCGGTCTACCCATCATAAGGTGCTAGCGCTTCTGATAGACTATGTATCGGTCATTCGTTTCTCAAACACCATGTAGTGCGAGAAAACCAACGGAGGAGATCGAGTCATGTGGGGAAAAGTGCGCAACCTCTGCAAAGTGTACAAACTAATCATGATTAGCCGTGTCCTCGGTTATGGACATCTTGAGTGTCTAGTACTTGGATTTTCCTGTGAATCTCATCATGTTACTTTAAATTAATATTGTTGGGTTTTAATGATGATGATTAATTGGGATTGAGAATGCTATCAACCATTCTCAATGTTTAACAACCACCATGATAGTTAAATAAATTTATTCCTTTGCAGTAGGGAAAAATTGGCTTTTCGCAAAACCCTTATAACCATAGAGCTTTTCCACCAGCCATATATGCATGTAGTGATAGCCATATTTCAGCATTGCTCTACAGTGTGAATTTGCCAGTACATTCAATGTACTGACCCTTTGTGGCTGCAACGTCTCATGTTGCAGGATCTTACAACGAGTAAGTGATACGTTAGGGTTACGATTTCTACACTCAACTTTGCCGTTGGTGTTGATGGGAATCCACAACCTTGTTACTTC
Source organism: Aegilops longissima (assembly GCA_021605205.1). Classification (NCBI taxonomy): domain Eukaryota; kingdom Viridiplantae; phylum Streptophyta; class Magnoliopsida; order Poales; family Poaceae; genus Aegilops; species Aegilops longissima. Next base: position 428,644,088 of record CM038681.1, on the reverse strand, counting down.
CGCTATTTGGATTGAGGTAATAGTATTTACGTTACTTTATACAAGTGATTTACCTCTGTTATAAATCCTCGAGTACTGTGTGGGTCAGTATACCGATCCAGGGATGAAACTTAAGCACAGAGACTTGATCCATTCGGGTCGGGTCGCTACACCACCGCCGGCAAAAGGCGAGGTCAAAACCACCGGCGGTGCGGAGCCCATCTTGCGGCAGCCTGGATACCAGCTCCGTCCGGCGCTCCGGCCTCTAGCTAGCAAAGATAGCTCCGTCCAGCTGCTTGTATGCAAGGTTTGCTAGCTAGATTGGCACGGCGGCGCGGTGGCTTGCTCGTGCGCGCCGCGCTAAGGCCAGCCATCTGGCTCGAGCGAAGGCCAGTGCAGCGGCTTGCTCGCTCGTGAGTCACGCTCGGGCCAGCCTGCCAACCCGTGCGGAGGCTAGTGCGGCGTTCGGCCCGTCCGGCGGAGCGGCGGCCAACTCGCTCATCACCGACGCCACTGACGTACACGCATCAATACTGTTTGAAGTAATGTTCAGGAAAAATAATGATTTGAGGGGGAATAACAAGATAGAAGGTCAGATGTGGGTCCCTCGTGTCAACGGTCAAACAAAATGTGTTGGTTTAAGTTGCCTCGTCAGCACGGACGTGTGGGCCAACCCTGTCATAAATGGGTTTAAACTAACCTAATCTGTAGGTAGTTGTTTTTGGCATGGATTAAGAAATTTTGGGTATGTTTTTGCTACTTTTTGTACAATAGATTCTTCCTAGGGTTGGTTGAAAGTGGTAGTTTTTTGTTAAATACTCTACATATTGTAAGTAGGAGTGAAAGTTAAGCTTTGGAACCCAATAAGCAAGGCTAGTTACATAGTGCATATATGTACATGATTGAAAGTAAATATCAACCATGAGTGACTAATATCTTGATGGAAAACTCAAAACTATGGAATACTAGGGAAAAAATTGCATGGTTGGAAATACTAGCAATGTTCATGTGCATTGCAACGAATCATAATTAGAATAATACTTATTCATAAACTTGATACAAAACACTCTAATTTTGATATACATATATCACTAGATATATATTATGTTTCAATTAGAATATATTCCTTGGGCTGTTTTGGTGAGGTCAGGGAGGGACGTGGTTGGTTTTAAGATACTAATTATGGGTTTTGCTGCAAATTGGTAGACAAGTGGGATGGTTGTGAGAAAAGGCAACAACTCACCTCACAGTCGTTAGATGCAGATCTAATGGTCACAAACGACGGATAGCAGACACACCATCATCACCAACTTAGTCTTCTGTAGGAGTACTAGCAAGATCCGTGCATTGCACGGAACATCAAGATGCATTTTTTATAAAAACACTCGTTGTGATTGACCCAAGCGGGAGTAATCCCATGTGTAAAAACTAATGATATCTCGAGAAATAGGAGATAAGGTGAAGAGGAGTGGGGCGTGGTGGTGATTGGTGGTCGGACTGAGCGGAGGCATGGGGATTGACGACGCGGCAATGGCCACTGTGCCGCTTTGTTCAGAGGCTTCCTTTCTTAATTTCTCAACAATGAGGTTGTTGGAGATTAGGATGAACGAGGGAAGGCCTTGTCTGCAAATGTGGAGAGGGGTGCGGGTATCTTTTAGTTTAATTTCCATCAGTCAGATATAGATCAGACGGTCTATATTGCAAGATGGCACACGCACCATCATCACCAACTCAGTTTTTCATAAGAGAAGAAATATAAGTATGGAGATACAAACATATTATCGATACTTGTTTCTGTAAACTAGCATCTACATTCTATTCAACGCCTCAGCATGTGAGGCCTTAGCACAATGACTTCTCGACTGTGTAAAACAAAGGTTTTCCCGTCGCCGATAAGGAGGGGTTGACGGCGGCGCGCTTTTTGGCTTGCTCTAGTCCTAGTAGTCATACTAGGTGGTCTAAGCACGTGTAGATTTATTCTTTTTCACGTCTCATGTTCGCTGTACTGCCATGACTGTTGATGAATAGACGGTAAGTTATTCACGGGGAAACCCTTGTTGAGCGTGTTTGCGAGAGAGAGAGAGACAGTGTGCATGTGTGATATGTCTAGAGACTGAGGCAATGATAACAGATTATTTGTGTCTATGTGTGTGTGGAGGATAGAGCGAGAGACATGTACATGGGGCTTTGTGTTGTGTAACGTGGAGACACATATACATAATTAGAGAGTGAGTGTGTGAGATACACATGCGGACATGGGGAGAGATGAGGATCCAGATTAATGGGTGTTTGTGCGTGTCTTTGTGTGTTTGTGCGCGCGTTTGTGTGTGAGAGGGAGTGTGTGTATGTGGAGTAGAGAGACCACTAATGATGTAAACCTAGTATAAGGGAAGGGGGAATGGTGTGACATGTGTAGTAGCGGGATAGCATGGGTGCGGGCGGGGGGAGCAGACTATTTGGAAGAGACATCGATTGTGTGTGGGAGAGGGATGTGAGAGCGAGAGAGAGAGAGAGAGCTAGTGAGAGAGAGAGAGAGAGAGAGAGAGAGAGAGAGAGAGAGAGAGAGAGAGAGGGGGCGAGAGAGGGGGCGTTTGTGTCCATAAATGGCGTATAGATAGGGAGACAATGTTGATGTTGTTTGAAATTGGCCTATGTACGGAGATGCAAGGGAAGCAAGTCATCGTGTGTGTGATAGGGACTTCATGAGAGATCTAGAATAGATGGTGTAGAGAACAATGTGCGAGATCGAGAACTTTGATACATTGGGGAGCTACGGAAAGAGTCACGACATATATGTATACAGGGAGGAGCTGGGGCGGGTCCGCATGTGGGAGAGATAGAAAGAGGAGAGTGGTGCACAAGGAGACAAAGTGTGCTTCTTTTGCAGTGGGGGTGGTGTGTGAGGTGAGTGTGCGAGAACCACATAACTAGGGAGATAGACATTTGGGGGCGACGTTTTGTGTGTATGGGAAAGATACACTCTACATAGTGCGTGTGCTTGGGAAAGAGAGATGCCGGGAGACCTAGCTAGAGAGTGGGGGAAGAGATGTGTGCATGCCCAAGAGACAAAGTGATAGAGACCTATATTGGGGTCCGGACTTTAGAAGAGAGAGGGGTGTTAATGTGCTCGTGTGTTGGTGTTTGGGGGAGAGAACGACTTCTCTGTGTGTGTGGGGGGGGGGCGACAAGGGGGGGGGGGTGGCTTCAGATAAAGACTGAGGTTTCTATATTTGAGGGACTTTAGCATAATTGAGATATACATGGTCAATAGTGTGTGCACTCAATGTTGATCAATTTGTTTCATAGTTTGGACTATGAGATAACGACACTTTTGATCATGCGTGATAAACTTTGATGTACCAGAATTACAAACCTAAGATTGGAATTTTGGAATTCGACTCCATCATTAGCTTTTGTAATTCATTTAAACGGAGGTACGTTTTAAGCCGGGATTTCGTGATTTCAAATTCATATATCAAACCTAGAGATATACACATACAAGCATGTTCAAACTTTATAATCATCCACTTTATTCATACACATACACATTTTTGCTTTTGTCATCATATTTAGGATAAACACATTTGGAATTTCATTTGAATTGGACCATATGATGGTATTTTCTTATAGTAGCTCAATGATCCATATTTGAATTGAATGGACAATCTAAGTTTCGAGTTGGAGACATTGATTTTCAAAACTTGCACTTTTTTTGCATGCAAAACAAACAAATTCTCGGCCATGATATCATAATCGGTCGTACAAGAGCAGAATATAATTTCAGGCGCCAAAAGCTTTCAAACTTCCCGCTCACATCGAAATATATCGCGCTCGAAAGTTTAGCCCTGCGATATTCCTGTTTTACCCCTGCCACATGAACGGAAAAGGGCTACTTTGGTAACTCCATTTTTTCCCCTCTTTGCCCCCAACATTCTTCCCCAGAGCCCCTCCCCTTCCCCTCCTCGACCCCCCCCCAACCACGGCAAGTCGCCGAATCTAGTCCTCCACCGCAGTGGTGGACCTCACACCCCGACGGATCTACCTTCCGCATCTTGGAACCCCCAACTGCCAACTCACCACTTCACCGGAGCCGCTTCAGCGACTGGCTTGTACACCGCTCTAGATCTCCTTGACCACCATCATGGTCCACCGCACCAGATCTGCTTAACCGGCGCCCTTGTCCACCACAGTGTAGGCCCTTCGCTGACTCCCTCGTCCATCCCTTCGCTGTCCCTTCATACAAGCCCTCGTCCACCGCAACAGATCCGCCTCACCGAAAGCACTGTACAGCACGCCCGCCGAAGCCTTCATCCACTGCACCAGACCCGCTCCACGGACGCCATATTCAACTCCACCAGCCCTGCTTTACCGACGCCACAGCCTCTTCAGGTTATTTCAATCTGTACTCCTTCGATTTTTCTCTTTATTGTGCAACTGTTCACTTACCACACATGATCTTTCTTGTATGTCGACAGGCGCCGCAACCGTAGCACCGGAGCCGCTTCAGCGACGGGGATAGCCGGCCCAAACTCAACCGCAACACGAGCACCATCGACGATCCTTAGCTATCAAGTATGCCAACGATACCCATACGCCGCCGAGAATCAGGTACTATTATCCAACGGTCGGCGCCTACGTTCACTTTCTTAGCATAAGAAGCGCACCTTTGAATTTCTTCAGGGCATCATTCAATTTTTCATGAGATGTGTTATTCTGCTTGCACCTGTAGGGCCATACTTCTGGCAGTGAAGATGTTACATGTGCTAAATTACATACCAGTGCACATATAGTTAATGTGCTTTAGTTTTGTCCTAAGTATTATTGTACTTCCTAGATATCACTGCCTACTATTTTACTTCTTGCATGCTATATTTATGATAATGGTGTTGTTCTGATGCCACCTGTTGGTTCCATCAGACTGATTCATGTTCTCTATGCTTAATTACACATCAGCAAACTAGCATGTGGTTCCGCTGGTTTTTGTTAGTTTTACCCTACATTTTCTTATGCTAGCTATTACATCACTGCTACGAGCCTCTGTTCATTACTTTTTTGTGTGTTCTTGATCTTCTCAAGTTGCATGACTAATTTGATGCTTCTATTAATTATGGAGCTGCCAACCCCATCAAGCAAAATATTTGTTCTTTTGGGGTTGGCACCTCGAACAAGCATAAAAATAGAGGGAAGCAGATATATTGTCGTGTATGCACACACCCTTCTTTCATTAGTTTATATGAACCATTGATGATCAATTCGAACCAGTGCATGCGATTAAAATTAAATTTACCAAAATAGAGGGTGCAGAATAAACGACAACAAGTAGATTTGCAAACACGGGATGCCGACGATATCTTCAAAGAACATTGCAATAGCATCGAGGCTTCACAACAACATATGGTAAGCCAGTGTGTTTTAGTACATGTGAAACGTAATGCGTGTGGGCTGCTTTCTTGGCTTGTGCCCTCAACCTGTAATCCTACAGAATAACAAATAGTTCAGTTGTCTACTTTGCTATATTGATTGATTCGAATGCTTGTTTGTTACTTGTTACGCTATACCTGATTTGGACAATATGTTAGCAGTGCCTGCTCTACTATCGTAAAGAAATGCATGCCTAGTTCATTTGAGTCCTTAACTTTTCCTCTGAACTTCATCACAAGACTGTCTTCGTAGTTTATATGAGGCCACACTGTTAAGTGCTTTCTCAGATTATTTCAACTGCTTAGATGCCTTGGCAACTTAAATATAGCGGTGGTACACTCCCTTTCAACTAGGGATGTCAACTGGGTCCCGTTTAATCCCAATTAAAGTCCACTAGTGGTATGATAGTTCAAAAGAGTTTTTGTTTTGTGAGGAAAATGAACTAGGGAGCTAGCAAAAACTAACTAGATGGGACTGGCGGATGTCGTTTATTTGCCACTTACATCCCTAGTTTCATCATACCATTTTAATTTCTTTTCGGCTGATGCTACTTCGAACCATTTAAATATAGCTTGCCATGCTCGGCAATAATTCGTATGTCGTTTACCATGTAAGCTTACTGCCTGGATCATGCGATAACTATCTCTTACTTATGTCCAGCGGAACCCTTTCAGGATGCCGTTCACACTAGGACACAATGTACAACCCCAGAATCTATTTTTGGAAGCAGTGCGCCATCCATGTTACCAGATGGTAGCAGTTCAGAGGCAACACTGCCGGAGAGCAGTCTGAGCACAGATATTATAGTTCTTGAAGCTCTACTAGAGGTAGAAAGAGATGGTGTGGCTGCCATGAATGAGGTAATCTCGATCTTGAAGCTGGAAATTATGCAATTAGCTGCACGCATTATGCAAGCAACCCAAGAATTGGAGGAAGTAAGAATGTTGCATTTGAAGACGGAGGAGGTCCTGCTCCTTCTGCTATCTGAAGCCCAGGGTAATACTAGTTCTTCTTTAGATAGCAGTTGAAATTGTCATTAGATTATTGTACTTGCATGTTGTGTCATGTCTCTGAATGGATTATGTTGTAAGACCCCCTATGTTGTCCATGTGTTGTAATTATTCGAATTTTTTAGGCGAGGTAATCCTCAGTACTTGTATGATTGACATAAGGTGAACTATTTTTCGTATGAGCATATTGTATTGTATGAAATAACTGTTTGACTCAAAGTGTATCCAACCTACTGAATTTGAAGATCACAGCATTTCTAAATCATAATAATATATGAAGGTGGAATAAATCTTTGTTGTGGTATTGAAGAAATAAATAACAAAACGTAGAATTATTTGTGGATATTCGTAATCGAATAAAAATTGGATTTGGATTTAGTTGCTAGGGCCCAGGGCAAACGTGAATGCTAATTCTCCCAAGTTTTGAAAGAAGCGGCTAAACACCCACTATCATTTGTGGGCTTCCCGAAGCAAGTGTTTGCGAGATGGAAATTACTGTCTACCCCTAACAGTACTTGACATCCTTATCGACCGGATTTACACTATTGTCGATAGGGGTAGACTAGTAACTTCAATCAGACGTGACACGACTGCCTCTGAGCCCATTCAGACACGGTGGGCGCCAAACGTGGGCGGCAGAACACATTTGATTCAAGCTCGTCCAAAATACATGTGTCTCTCTGATGACCCACAAGTATAGGGGATCTATCGTAGTCCTTTCGATAAGTAAGAGTGTCGAACCCAACGAGGAGCAGAAGGAAATGTAAGCGGTTTTCAGCAAGGTATTCTCTGCAAGTACTGAAATAAGTGGTAACAGATAGTTTTGTGATCAGGTAAATTGTAACGAGCAACAAGTAACAAAAGTAAATAAGGTGCAGCAAGGTGGCCCAATCCTTTTTGTAGCAAAGGACAAGCCGGAACAAACTCTTATAATAGGAAAAGCGCTCCCGAGGACACATGGGAATATCGTCAAGCTAGTTTTCATCACGCTCATATGATTCGCGTTCGGTACTTTGATAATTAGATATGTGGGTGGACCGATGCTTGGGTGCTGTTCTTACTTGAACAAGCATCCCACTTATGATTAACCTCTATTGCAAGCATCCGCAACTACAACAAAAGTATTAAGGTAAACCTAACCATAGCATGAAACATATGGATCCAAATCAGCCCTTACGAAGCAACGATAAACTAGGGTTTAAGCTTCATCACTCTAGAAACCCATCATCTACTTATTACTTCCCAATGCCTTCCTCTAGGCCCAAATAATGGTGAAGTGTTATGTAGTCGACGTTCACATAACACCACTAGAGGTTAGACAACATACATCTCATCAAAATATCGAACAAATACCAAATTCACATGACTACTAATAGCAAGACTTCTCCCGTGTCCTCAGGAACAAACGTAACTACTCACAAAGCATATTCATGTTCATAATCAGAGGGGTAATAATATGCATAAAGGATCTGAACATATGATCTTCCACCAAGTAAACCAACTAGCATCAACTACAAGGAGTAATCAACACTACTAGCAACCTACTAGCACCAATCCCGGACTTGGAGACAAGAATTGGATACAAGAGATGAACTAGGGTTTGGAGATGAGATGGTGCTGGTGAAGATGTTGATGGAGATTGCCCTCTCCCGATGAGAGGAGAGTTGGTGATGACAATGGCGATGATTTACCCCTCCCGGAGGGAAGTGTCCCCGGCAGAACAGCTCCGCTTGAGCCCTAGATTGGTTCCGCCAAGGTTCCACCTCGTGGCGGCGGAGTCTCATCCCAAAAGGTTGCTTATGATTTTTTTTCTCATCGAAGGACTTCATATAGGAGAAGATGGGCGTCGGAGAGCCACCAGGGGGCCCACGAGGTAGGGGGTACGCCCAGGGGGGAGGGCGCGCCCCCCACCCTCGTGAGCAGGGTGTGGGCCCCCTGGCTTCATCTTTGGCGATGATTTTTCTTTATTTATTTTAAGACATTCCGTGGAGTTTCAGGACTTTTGGAGTTGCATGAATAGGTCTCAATATTTGCTCCTTTTCCAGCCTGAATTCCAGCTGCGGCATTCTCCTCTTCATGTAAACCTTGTAAAATAAGAGAGAATAGCCATAAGTATTGTGACATAACGTGAAATAACAGCCCATAATGCGATAAATATCGATATAAAAGCATGATGCAAAATGGACGTATCAACTCCCCCAAGCTTAGACCTCGCTTGTCCTCAAGCGAAAAGTCGATAACAATAAATATGCCATCATGTTTAGAGGTAGAGGCATCGATAAAATAAAATACGGACATGAAGGCATCATGATTATTCTCATAACAGCAACATATATTGATTTGTCATATGATTACTTATGTTCAAATGATGATCTTTTCACACAGCCAAAGTATGAATCAGAAACCTTATTGAGCACCGACAAATTATACCCTTAGTCATTGAAACAATTGCAATTTATCATAACATCGGAAAGAGTCTATGTCAGAGCTTAAAAGCAAGTCCACATACTCAACTATCACTTAGTCTTTCATAATTGCTAACACTCACGCAATACTTGTGGTTACGGAGTTTTAACCGGACATAGAGAAAGATAGGGGCTTGTAGTTTTGCCTCACAACCTTTTACCTCAAGGGTAATGTCAACAATAATAATTCATGCTCCCCTACATCCAATTAGATACATATATCATGTTATTTCCAACATGCTGGGCTTGCCAAAGGATAAAATGAAAAAGGAAAGGTGAAGATCACCGTGACTCTTGCATAAGGTAGAGGATAATAATAAAAGATAGGCCATTCGCAGAGGGAAGCAGAGGTTGCCATGCGCTTTTATGGTTAGATGCACAAAATCTTAATGCAAAAGAACGTCACTTTATATTGCCCCTTGTATGTGGAACTTTATTATGCAGTCCGTCGCTTTTATTACTTCCACAACAAGTTCGTACAAAGCTTATTTCTCTGCACTAATAAGTCATGCATATTTAGAGAGCAATTTTTATTGCTTGCACCGATGACAACTTACTTGAAGGATCTTACTCAATCCATAGGTAGATATGGTGGACTCTCATGGCTAAACTGGTTTAAGGGTATTTGGAAGCACAAGTAGTATTTCTACTTGGTGCTGAGAATTTGGCTAGCATGAGGGGGAAAGGCAAGCTCAACGTGTTAGAGGAACCATGACAACATACTTTATCTCAGATATAAGAAAACATAACTCATTATGTTGTATTCCTTGTCCAACATCAACTCTTTAGCATGTCATATTTTAATGAGTGCTCCCAATCATAAAAGATGTCAATGATAATATATCTATATGTGAAACCTCTCTCTCCTTATTACTTCCTATTAATTGCAACGATGACCAAAACTATATTTGCCAACTCCCAACAACTTTTAATCATCATACTCTTTCTATGTGAAGTTATTATTTTCAGTAAGATCAATATGAACTCTTTGTTTCTTTTTATTCTTTTCTTTTATTCACCCCAGATCATGGAAAAGCAATCAAGCCCTTGACTCAACACTAATCTTTATTATATATATAGCTCACGGACTCGATCACATAGAGGGATCATAAAGCAAAACTCGAAACTAGATCATGCCATAAAATTTATTCTACTAAATCAAGATACTGCTAATAGGATCGAACTAAGAAAAACGGTAAAGATAGGAGTTGTGATGGAGATACGATACCGGGGCACCTCCCCCAAGCTTGGCAGTTGCCAAGGGGAGTGCCCATACCCATGTGGTTATGTCTCCTTTGTTGTTAGTGAAGAAGGTGGAGTTGTTGTCGATGATGCAGGCTTGCCCTTCTCTTTCTCCAACTTGCGATTGAGGGTGAAATTATCAATCCTCAACTCATCATTCTCGATCTCAAGCTTTATTATCCTTTTGCATAATGCCTCTTTGCTTTCTTGCTTGAGACGACATGTTGATCTAACCTGCAGTAGGACAGCTTGAAACAAAAACAGAGGACATTTGCGTGATACGGGAGTCAAAACCTTCGGGAGAATATATAATGAATTTTTACTGACAAAAATACGTATCGTGCAAAAAAAGGAGTCCGGAGGGCACACGAGGTGCTCACGAGGTAGGGGGGCGCGCCCAGGGGGGTAGGGCGCGCCCTCCACCCTCGTGGAGGCCTCGTGTCCTCCTCGGACTGCTACTCATTTTTCTATTTTTCTAAATATTCCAAAACGGAGAAATATTGCCTTAGAATTTGTTTTGGAGTCGGTTTACTTACCTTAACACATACCTATTCCTTTTCGCAGTCTGGAATGTTCTGGAAAGTGTCCCTTATGTATTCCTCCGGGGTGACGATTTCTATAATATTGGTTTCAACATTTATGGGATTACCTGAGATATAATGTTTGATTCTTTGACCGTTTACCACCTTTGGATTTGTGCCTCCGAAGTTGTTGATGTTTATGGCACCGGAACGGTAGACCTCCTCGATAACGTAGGGACCTTCCCATTTAGAGAGAAGTTTTCCTGCAAAAAATCTTAAATGAGAGTTGTATAGCAATACATAATCACCTACATTAAACTCACACTTTTGTATCCTTTTGTCATGCCATCTTTTAACTTTTTCTTTAAATAACTTGGCATTTTCATAGGCTTGGGTTCTCCATTCATCAAGTGAGCTAATATCAAATAACCTCTTCTCACCGGCAAGTTTGAAATCATAGTTGAGCTCTTTAATAGCCCAATATGCCTTATGTTCTAGTTCGAGAGGTAAGTGACATGCTTTTCCATAAACCATTTTATACGGAGACATACCCATAGGATTCTTATATGCAATTCTATAGGCCCATAATGCATCATCAAGTTTCTTGGACCAATTCTTTCTAGACCTATTAACAATCTTTTGCAAAATTAATTTGAGCTCTCTATTAATCAATTCTACTTGACCACTAGACTGCGGGTGATACGGAGATGCAATTCTATGATTAACATCATATTTAGCAAGCATTTTACAGAAAGCACCATGAATAAAGTGTGAACCATCATCAGTCATTAAATATCTAGGGACTCCAAACCTCGGAAAAATAACTTCCTTAAGCATTTTAATAGAAGTGTTATGATCAGCACTACTAGTTGGAATAGCTTCTACCCACTTAGTAACGTAATCAACAGCAACTAAAATATGAGTGTATCCATTAGAAGCAGGAAAAGGTCCCATATAATCAAAGCTCCAAACATCAAATGGTTCAATAACAAGTGAATAATTCATAGGCATTTCTTGACGTCTACTAATATTACCAATTCTTTGACATTCATCACAAGACAAAACAAACTTATGGGCATCTTTGAAGAGAGTGGGCCAATAAAAACCGGATTGCAATACCTTATGTGCAGTTCTATCTCCAGCGTGGTGTCCTCCATAAGCTTCGGAGTGACACTTATGTAGGATCATTCTGTTCATGCTCAGCACACAACGCCTAATAACACCATCTACTCCTTCTTTATAAAGATGTGGGTCATCCCAAAAGTAATGTCGCAAATCATAAAAGAACTTTTTCTTTTGTTGGTATGTGAAGCTAGGTGGTATAAATTTAGCAACAATATAATTAGCATAATCAGCATACCAGGGAGTGCTATGAGAAGCTCTTATGACATTTAATTGTTCATCAGGAAAGCTATCAACAATAGGTAGTGGGTCATCAAGAACATTCTCTAACCTAGATAAGTTATGCGAACGGGTTCTCAGCTCATTTTCTATCAACAATATGCAAATCGAATTCTTGCAGCAAGAGAACCCATCTAATAAGTCTAGGTTTAGCATCTTTCTTTTCCATAAGATATTTAATAGCAGCATGATCAGTGTGAATAGTTACTTTAGAATCAACAATATAGGGTCTGAATTTATCACAAGCAAATACGACTGCTAAAAGTTCCTTTTCGGTAGTAGCATAATTTCTTTGAGCATTGTCTAGAGTCTTACTAGCATAATGGATAACATTTAATTACTTATCAACTCTTTGCCCTAGAATGGCACCTACAACATAATCACTAGCATCACACATAATTTCAAAGGGTAAATTCCAATCAGGAGGCTAAACAACAGGTGCAGAGACTAATGCTTTCTTAAGTATTTCAAATGCTTCTACACAATCATCATCAAAGACAAATGGTGCATCTTTTTGTAATAAACTAGTCAGAGGCCGAGAAATTTTTGAGAAGTCCTTAATGAACCTCCTATAAAATCCGGCGTGACCAAGGAAACTTCTTATACCTTTGATGTCCTTGGGACATGGCATCTTTTCAATAGCATCAACCTTTGCTTTATCAACTTCAATACCTCTTTCAGAAACTTTGTGCCCCAAGACAATACCTTCATTAACCATAAAGTGGCACTTTTCCCAATTCAAGACAAGATTAGTTTCTTCACATCTCTGCAAAACTCGATCAAGATTGCTCAAGCAACCATCAAAAGAGGATCCATAGACGGAAAAGTCGTCCATGAAAACCTTACAAATCTTTTCACAAAAATCAGAGAATATAGCCATCATGCATCTTTGAAAGGTAGCAGGTGCATTACTTACGTAAACCAAAAGGCATACGTCTATAAGCAAAAGTACCAAAAAGGCATGTAAAAGTAGTCTTTGATTGATCTTTAGCCGACACAGGTATTTGAGAGAAACTAGAATAACCATCTAGAAAGCAATAATGTGTATGTTTGCATAATCTCTCTAGCATTTGATCAATAAAAGGTAAGGGGTAATGATCTTTCTTAGTAGCTTTATTCAATTTGCGGAAATCAATTACCATCCTATAACCTGTGATAATTCTTTGCGGGGTCAATTCATCTTTATCATTAGGGACAACAGTAATACCTCCCTTCTTAGGGACACAATGGACAGGACTTACCCACTGACTATTAGCAACGGGATAAATTATACCTGCCTCCAGAAGCTTGAGTATTTCTTTTCTTACCACTTCTTTCATTTTGGGATTCAAGCGTCGTTGAGGATCACGATCTGGTTTGGCATCCGCTTCCAAATTTATTTTATGCTGACATAGAGTGGGACTAATGCCCTTAAGATCATCAAGAGTATATCCAACAGCGGCACGGTGCTTCTTCAGAGTTTTCAATAATCTTTCTTCTTCATGCTCTGAAAGGTTAGCACTAATAATAACATGATATATTTTCTTTTCATCAAGATAAGCATATTTAAGATTATCAGGCAACGGTTTAAGCTCAAACACGGGATCACCCTTGGGTGGAGGAGGATCCCCTAAGATTTCAACAGGCAAATTATGTTGCAGAATAGGTTCTTGTTTAAAGAATACTTCATCTATTTCCCTTCTTTCATTCATGAACATCTCATTTTCATGGTCTAGCAAATAGTGTTCCAAAGGATCACTAGGAGGTACGACAATAGAAGCAAGACCAATAATTTCATCCTTACTAGGCAATTCTTCCTCACGATGTTGTTTACTAAATTTAGATAAATTAAACTCATGAACCATATCATCCAAGCCAACAGTAACAACATTCTTTTTGTAGTCTATCGTAGCATTAACAGTATTCAAGAAGGGTCTACCAAATATAATGGGACAAAAGCTATCTTGAGGAGAACCAAGAACAAGAAAATCGGCGGGATATTTAGTTTTCTCCCACAAGACTTCAACATCTCTAACAATTCCCACTGGTGAAATAGTATCTCTATTGGAAAGTTTAATTGTGACATCAATTTCTTCTATCTCAATAGGTGCAATATCATGCATAATTTATTTATATAATTCAATGGGTATTGCGCTAGCACTAGCACCCATGTCACATAAGCTGTGATAACAATGATCTCCTATTTTAACAGAAATAACAGGCACGCCTACCACAGGTCTATGTTTATCTTTAGCACAAGGTTTAGCAATTCTAGCAGTTTCACCACAGAATTGAATAACATGCCCATCAATATTATCAGACAAGAGATCTTTAACAATAGCAATATTAGGTTCTACTTTGACTTGCTCAGGAGGTTTATAAGTTCTAATATTGCTTTTATGAACAACAGTTGAAGCTTTAGCATGATCCTTTACTCTAACAGGGAAAGGTGGTTTCTCAACATAAGAGGTGGGAACAATAGGATCATTATAAGTGATAGTCTTTTCTTCAACTTTAATAGGTGCAACTACTTTTACTTCTATGGGAGGATGATATTTAAACCACTTCTCCTTGGGGAGATCAACATAAGTAGCAAAAGATTCACAGAAAGAAGCTACTATCTCAGAGTCAAGTCCATATTTAGTGCTAAACTTACGGAAAATATCGGTATCCATAGAAGATTTAACACAATCAAACTTAGGTGTCATACCTGACTCCATACCTTCGTCGAGGTCCCAATCTTCAGAGTTGCGTTTAATTCTATCCAATAAATTCCATCTAAATTCTATCCAATAAAAGAGCCAGCACTAGAAGTATCGAGCATGGTGCGATTGTTATCAGAAAGCCGAGCATAAAAACTTTGAATAATTATTTCTCTTGAGAGCTCATGATTGGGGCATGAATATAACATTGATTTAAGCCTCCCCCAAGCTTGAGCGATGCTTTCTCCTTCGTGAGGCCAAATATTATATATATAATTGCGATCATGATGAACAAGATGCATAGGGTAATACTTCTGATGAAATTCCAATTTCAATCTTTTATAGTTCCATGATCTCGTATCATCACATAGCCTATACCATGTCAATACGTCTCCCTCCAAAGATAAAGGGAAAGCCTTCTTCTTAACAAAATCATCGGGTATACCTGCAAGCTTAAATAGTCCACAAATATCATCCACATAGCGTAGATGTTCGTCAGGATGCTTTGTTCCATCTCTTGTAAAAGGATTAGCTAGCAGTTTTTCCATCATACCCGAAGGAAATTCAAAAGGAGTTTCATTTTCAATAGGTTCAGTAGGTTGAAGAGAAACTCTTTGCTTTCATCGGACGGGTGAAGATACCCGAACAAGCCCCAGAGAATTACTTTCCATAGTAACAAGTGATGAAAATTTCAGCACACTATATAAATTTTTCCTTACCAAATTCCACTTACCAAAGGCGCTTCACTCCCCGGCAACGGCGCCAGAAAAGAGTCTTGATGACCCACAAGTATAGGGGATCTATCGTAGTCCTTTCGATAAGTAAGAGTGTCGAACCCAACGAGGAGCAAAAAGAAATGATAAGCGGTTTTCAGCAAGGTATTCTCTGCAAGTACTGAAATAAGTGGTAACAGATAGTTTTGTGATAAGGTAAATTGTAACGAGCAACAAGTAACAAAAGTAAATAAGGTGCAGCAAGGTGGCCCAATCCTTTTTGTAGCAAAGGACAAGCCGGAACAAACTCTTATAATAGGAAAAGCGCTCCCGAGGACACATGGGAATATCGTCAAGCTAGTTTTCATCACGCTCATATGATTCGCGTTCGGTACTTTGATAATTTGATATGTGGGTGGACCGGTGCTTGGGTGCTGTTCTTACTTGAACAAGCATCCCACTTATGATTAACCTCTATTGCAAGCATCCGCAACTACAACAAAAGTATTAAGGTAAACCTAACCATAGCATGAAACATATGGATCCAAATTAGCCCTTACGAAGCAACGATAAACTAGGGTTTAAGCTTCATCACTCTAGCAACCCATCATCTACTTATTACTTCCCAATGCCTTCCTCTAGGCCCAAATAATAGTGAAGTGTTATGTAGTCGACGTTCACATAACACCAGTAGAGGTTAGACAACATACATCTCATCAAAATATCGAACTAATACCAAATTCACATGACTACTAATTGCAAGACTTCTCCCGTGTCCTCAGGAACAAACGTAACCACTCACAAAGCATATTCATGTTCATAATCAGAGGGGTAATAATATGCATAAAGGATCTGAACATATGATCTTCCACCAAGTAAACCAACTAGCATCAACTACAAGGAGTAATCAACACTACTAGCAACCTACTAGCACCAATCCCGGACTTGGAGACAAGAATTGGATACAAGAGATGAACTAGGGTTTGGAGATGAGATGGTGCTGGTGAAGATGTTGATGGAGATTGCCCTCTCCCGATGAGAGGAGCATTGGTGATGACGATGGCGATGATTTCCCCCTCCTGGAGGGAAGTGTCCCTGGCAGAACAGCTCCGCCGGAGCCCTAGATTGGTTCCGCCAAGGTTCCGCCTCGTGGCGGCGGAGTCTCATCCCGAAAGGTTGCTTATGATTTTTTTTCTCATCGAAGGACTTCATATAGGAGAAGATGGGAGTCGGAGAGCCACCAGGGGGCCCACGAGATAGGGGGGCGCGCCCAGTGGAGAGGGCGCGCCCCCCACCCTCGTGAGCAGGGTGTGGGCCCCCTGGCCTTCATCTTTGGCTATGATTTTTCTTTATTTATTTTAAGACATTCCGTCGAGTTTCAGGACTTTTGGAGTTGCACAGAATAGGTCTCCAATATTTTCTCCTTTTCCAGCCCAGAATTCCAGCTGCCGGCATTCTCCCTCTTCATGTAAACCTTGTAAAATAAGAGAGAATAGCCATAAGTATTGTGACATAACGTGAAATAAGAGCCCATAATGCGATAAATATCGATATAAAAGCATGATGCAAAATGGACGTATCACTCTCCCTCCATTTCCCCATTCATCCACGGTGGGCGGCAAAACAAACTCTCCTCGTACAAAATCAATGTAGGCTAATATTTTAAATAGGGGCAGATGTGTAACTTCCCTCAGACGTGACACAACCGCCCTACCTGTCAACCCCGTTCATACACCGTGGGCGCCAACCGTGGGTGGCAAAACACCCTCTCCTCGCCCGAAATCATTACCAACAAATATTTGGGAGATGCGAGATTACCGTCCTATCCCCAACCAATGTGATGTCCGAAATTTTAAACGGGGGATAAGTTCGTAACTTTGCCACATTTCAGACAAGCGCGTCCCAAAGTTTGAGATCCCCCCTCCCCCTCCATTTCCCCATTCATACACCGTCGGCGCCACGACAACCTCCCCACTGCGGCCAGCCTCCTCCGTCCGCCACCCCATCCTCCACCTTGCCGGAGCCGCTACCCCTACCCCGTCGTCCACTGCAAGAGATGGACGTCTCTCATCAAAGGCGACGGACCAGGATCCTTTCATCGCATCGTCTTGCTTCATCGATGCCGTCGTCCACTTTGCCGTTGCCGCTCCTATGACCACCTTGTCCACGGCAACAGGATTTATCCCCCAACCCGGCCGTCTGCCATCTAAAGTCTTCTTCCCCGCCGCCGACAGCCATCGACTTTTCGCAGCACCCTCAACGACGTTAGGGCCTACACGGCGCCGCAAGAGAGGTGGTACTCTTCCATATGTGCTTAAGTTATTGATCTCACCCGGAAAATAGATCTTAAATTGCTTACTGTACTTTTCTTGTCCGTACATCGTAGTGGCTAGTTGAATGCAAACGTTGGTTGCGAAGTAGCTTTGTTCGGTTTGCACCTTCAGATCCGCCATGTCACGGTCACTATACTCGTAAAGCTTATGGTTTCCCCCCTTTATATTCACTACCATCATCGTAGGTGCTTCACTGCTTCATGTCATGCTAGCACTGCTCCTCAAGACCTCAACCCATCAAGCGAAACAACATGCCACTCATAATTCCAAAGCTTACGTGTTGAAATACGAATCTGATATGATGATCATATTACAAAAACAGAGAACGTTTAATTGGTCACCTAATGTTCCTATATTCGTTTTGAAAAGCATGTGCGCCACCCACTGGTCCAGCTAGTTCCACTTTCCTGATTTTACTCTTGATGCTTAGGGTTTTCCCCTTTTATCTACTCTACTATGATTTGCGTAGGTGCTTTCTGTCACACTAGCATTACTCCACCCTTCAATCTAAACAACACAACACACAAAATTCCAAAGCTTAGTTGTTCAAATATGATTGTGATATGATACTGATATTAGTTAACAGACACATTTAATTGGTTAGCTAAAGTTCCCACTTGAGTTTCCAAATGCATGTCGCGACATATAGAGAGACAGCAGAATTGCATTTCTTTGTCACTCGTTGACTGTACTTTCTTGTCCATACCAAATCTTAGTTGTTATTTCAAAGCAAATATCGGTTGCTAACTACCCTTTGCGCGGTTTGCAGCTTCATATCTGCCATCCCACTGCCACGGTCAACACTATACTCATCATGCTTACGGTTTCCCCATTTTATGATGACCACGATCAGCCTACGTGGTTCGTGTCGTAATAGCACTGCCCCACCCATCGAGCTAAACAAGCTTAGTTGTACAAATTCAAATATGATATTATGCTGATATTAGTAAAACTGAGAGATGTTTAATTGGTCAGCTAAATGTTCCTACTTTAGTTTCGAAATGCATGTGAGCCACATATGGAGAGACCGGAAGGAATAGTATTTCTCTGTGCGCTCTGGTTCATCATGGGTGGCCAACCGACATTGTATAGAAAGACTTGTAATATCTTCAATCTGCTTGCTCTTCTGCTCTTCTTTAAGATGATCCTCTTCTCTTGCGGTCGATCGTCAGTCGAGTTATTCTCCTTAGTATATTTTGAATCTGTAAGGTCAGTTCGACTTGTTCTTCTTTACTATATGTTGAAGCTGTCATCTGCGAAGTATCATCACTTCTGGAGCTCTCATATTTTGAGTAGTAGGCCACATTATATTAATGCACACACCAAATTACAGCATGCGTGGCACCTCTTAGAAGAATTGCAGAGATAGCACAAAGGGGTTTACAGGGAGGAAGTATTGGATTAGAATCACTTCTGCATTACAAAGATAATCTCACTTGTTTTTATGTTTTCATGCATGTCAGGTATTGAACATTATCAAAATAAATATGAGAATGGGCGACGAGAGGAATATTTGGAACAATCCACTGGCTAACAAACTTGGCATGGTGGAGGATGGCATATCTTATTCACCCATCAAGGTGCATGCTCTAACTTGGCAAGGTTGTATTGGTCGCACATATTTTGCATCTGACCTCTTGCATTACTTCTACTTTGTTACACAATTTTCTTAGTTTAAGCATCATATATGAGTATATTCCATACCTATCCATTTTCTGTACCTATTCCATGTGTCGTCATACTATGTTTTTCCAGTCAAATGTTGTTCTTTCGTAATAGATGTCCAAAAGGATGAGGGTGATTGCAGATCCTCAAGGAGTAAAAACTAGGTATTTGGAAAAGGTAGTGATACCTATTAAATCAGATAGATCAGCAGCCACAGAAAACACAGGCCCAACTGTAACAGACTTTACTCCTACTCCAGTGGCCAAACCCCTATTAGAACTGCTGACAGCCCAGCGTCAGGTACTGTCTATGATATCAATTAAAAATTTGAACTCCTAAATTTCTGCATGTGCCTTACCTTCTCTATTGTATGAAAACTAATTTCAGATGAATCTCCTTGCTCAAAGGATCATAGGATCTCATGACAATACTTGGCTCTGCATTGCTCTTGTCAGTACCTCTTGCCCTTTGTCAGCATACTTACACTCATTGTTGTTTGATTATGTAGCATCACTGTAAATGTTCGCTTCTTTATCCTCCCTTTGCTTGAAATTATAATATCTATATTTAATCTTAGATAAATGTAGAATTAACACAATGGTTATGAATTTTTGGATTGCTCATGTAAGTACCTGTTGTCATGTACTCCCTCTGTATCGAATTAATTGTTGATCAATTGGATGTATTTAGAACTTAATAGTGCTAGATACATCCATTTGAGCGACAACTAATAACGGACGGTGGTGGTATTACTGTACATGCATCACGAGATATTTGATTGTCTAGCATTACTCTGCATCTTATCTGCCCTGCCCTCCACTTTCTCCAAATTATCATATCTACATTTACTCTTACCAAAATGTTGAATAAAGCCAATGCCATTGCACACGTTGATGTCTGCATTCCTCTTACCAGTACCTTTTTCCTTGTAACGCTGTACTTAATTAATTGCTATTTGATTATGTATCATCGATGCTTTTGAGCTTCATTATCCTCTATTTCTTCCAATATTATTTGATCTATATTTACGCTTTGCAAAATGTAGAATAATGGCAACGCTTATAATGAATTTTCTTTGGGGAATTTATTGTATTATGTTTCCATCAACATGGAGAAGGGCTTTGTCCATCCCGTGTTAACATGTAATGTAAGTTCATCCTTCTCAAGCCTTCAAACTTTGTTCTAGTATAGATTTGGATAGGCATCATTTCCTCCACTGCTGTTTACATCTGATTGGATGTTTGCAACAACTACTAGTTTCAAATTGTAGTTGTAAAAACATGTTCCTTATGCAGAACAGATCAATTTATTTTCTTATATAATTGTGAAACCTGTTACGTGTCTCCTTGTTTCTCTTTCAGAGTCGTATCTCTTATGCCACGCACAACTTTAGGAAAGATAGTGAGTCAAACCATCTTGAGGACAATGAGATGACCCCAAGGTCCTGTCTTGATGAAGACAGTGAGTTGAAGCTACTCATCAGCAGGTGTGAGACAACCTCTATGCAGTCACTGCCTCAATCAGTTTGACTTCTTCAGTCTAAACTTAAAGCGGAAAGGCTTGCTTCAACTCAGCTCTGTCTTGAAGTCAAAGATTTAATGAAGATGTCAGGGGACTACCTTCCACACTATGGTGCCATACAGCTAGGGATGAAGCATCTATCACTGACACAACTGAGGTCTCATCAGCTTGTTCGGTTGCTTGCGGGGCCCGAGCTTGCCAGGTCTAGTGCCTTCTGAAGTGCTCTCAGTTTTGTATATTCTTTTGTCGGCGCGTTTATATGCACTGGTGGCGACCTTTGACGCCCAGTGTATGTAATTCGCGGTCATGTTGCACTTTATTATCACCGGTAGCGAACTTTGATTCCCAGTGGATGTAATATGTCGTAATTTCTTTGTTGTATAGTCTAGGTTTATTCTTTGGTCGGTATGCTGTAATTTAGGCCGGAAGGTTCGGTGGATCTCAGTGTTGTCGGTCTTCGGGCCGGCCCCTTACTCATATGGGCCAAAACGTGGGCCTATAATCATCTTGGGCCATCAGCAGGTCTAAACCTATAGTAGTTTCCCGCCTTTAATAGGCCATGGGCTACATATTTACTGTAGTGACACTGGGCTTCCTATGGGCCTTAGAAACAATGGGCCTTCTACGGACCGTAGAAACAATGGGCCTTCTACAGGCCGTAGAAACAATGGGCCTTCTACGGGCCGTATCATCAATGGGCCTTAGACGGGCCGTATGATCGATTTGCCAAACATGGGCCAAAAACAGACCGCATTATGGCCGTAAACGGGCTAGAGTTGGAGTCGTCCGTTCATGGGCCGACCATAACGGGCCGTCGCTAATAGGCCGTATTTGATGACGCTATGAAAACGGCCCAACAGATTAACGGGCCACAAACGGGCCGACTGTAACCACGGCTGAATTTGGCCCACAAGCAGAAAATGGCAGTAACGGGCCGTGAGGGAGTTCCGGACTAGGGGGTGTCCGGATAGCCGAACTATCATCATCGGCCGGACTCCAAGACTATGAAGATAGAAGATTGAAGACTTCGTCCCGTGTCCGGATGGGACTTTCCTTGGCGTGGAAGGCAAGCTTGGCGATACGGAAACGTAGATCTCCTACCATTGTAACCGACTTTGTGTAACCCTAGCCCTCTCCGGTGTCTATATAAACCGGACGGCTGTAGTCCATAGGACGAACAACAATCATACCATAGGCTAGCTTCTAGGGTTTAGCCTCTTTGATCTCGTGGTAGATCCACTCTTGTAACACACATCATCAATATTAATCAAGCAGGACGTAGGGTTTTACCTCCATCAAGAGGGCCCGAACATGGGTAAAACATCGTGTCCCTTGTCTCCTGTTACCATCCGCCTAGACGCACAGTTCGGGACCCCCTACCCGAGATCCGCCGGTTTTGACACCGACATTGGTGCTTTCATTGAGAGTTCCTCTGTGTCATCACCGATAGGCTCGATGGCTTCTTCGATCATCAACAACGACGCGGTCCAGGGTGAGACTTTTCTCCCCGGGCAGATCTTCGTGTTCGGCGGCTTTGCACTGCGGGCCAATTAAGCAGCCATCTGGAGCAGATCGAAAGCTACGCCCGTGTCGAGTCAGATTTGGAAGTCTAAACTATATGGCGATATCCGCGGAGACTTGATCTTCGACGGATTCGAGCCACAGCCAAGCAGCGCCGCCTTTGTCTCGATGGGCACGATCTAGCTCGCAGCGAGCAATTGCCACGAGGCCGCACCAGAATCCGCCCGACCCTTAATCCGGGCGGATTCCCCGATCGAGGACGCAGTGGTTGGACACCGCCTCGGGGCTTTAATCTCTCGGCGATCGAGCGAACTCCATCCTGTCGCTGCGAAGACCTCGACTCGTGGTGCGGACTCCTCTCCGGACTCCGAACCCTCAGTGCCCTTGCCAATCGAATCCGATTGGGCGCCCGTTATGGAGTTCACGGCCGCGGACATCTTTCAGCACTCGCCCTTTGGCGACATCCTGAATTCACTAAAGTACCTCTCGTTATCAGGAGAGCCCTTGCCGGACTGCGGTCAGGATGGTTGGGATGCGGACGATGAAGAAATTCAAAGCCCACCCACCACCCACTTTGTAGCCGCTGTCGACAATCTAACCGACATGCTAGACTACGACTCCGAAGACATCGACGGTATGGACAACGATGCCGGAGACGAACAAGAACCAGCACCTACCGGGCACTGGAAAGCCACCTCATCCCATGATGTATACATGGTGGATACACCTAAAGGAAATGAAGACAAGGAACAACGGGACGCCACGAAGGATAAATCCTCAAAAGCAGTCAAAAGCGGCAACGTAAGCGCGAACAAAGTCCCCTCAACAAAGACCCAGCCATAGAGCAGGCGAACGGGTGGACAACGAACAAGCTATCGAGAAATCGTCGAACAAGACAACTTGGATAAAAAATCTGCACGGCGAAGACAACAGTCCGGACGACCTCACGCCGGACAAACCATTGGAGCAAAATGACCTCCGAGAAAAGGCTCGTCGCCCTGCAGTAGCCTGAAAAAGCGAAGTGGAAGCTCAAAACAGCGGAAGATGCACTTAGGATTAGATGGAGCAAAGTATTCAGCACAGCAGATAAATGCGGCTGACGATCGCCGAACAAAGAGCTACCCCAAAAGAAAGCTACGCCGAATTGACGAGGAGGCCTTAGAGCCCCACAATTAAAAAGCAAGAAGGCCACCGGTCGGATGGGCGACCTCACGGCAAAAAGAGAGCGGCGAATGGTGCCGCACACAAGCCAATATGCGATCCGCCTAAGGATTCACATCAAAAGGATGGCCCAGCTTAGGTCCATCTATGGGCCAAGAAAGCGCTCGTCAAAGCAATGCAATCGCCAAAATTCAAAACCACGGCACACCCAAATATAGGGCGCCAGACACCCCTATGTTTCACCGATGAGGTGCTGGATCATGAATTTCAGCGGGATTCAAACCCGTAAATATAGAGGCATCTGACGGAACAATGACCACAGAGTCTGGATTGAGGATTACATCCTCCACATACACATGGCTAGAGGAGATGATCTCCACGCCGTAAAATACTTACCCTCAAACTCAAAGGGCCAGCTCGGCGGTGGCTTAAGAGCCTCCCGAAAATACCATTGGAAGCTGGGAAGAGCTCGAGGATGCATTTGGGCAAATTTTCAGGGACCTCGTCCGCCTTCGGACGCAGACGATCTAAGTCACATAACTCAACAGCCGGAGAGTCAGCCCGAAATTTGGAACAGGTTCCTTACTAAAAGAACCAAATAGTCGATTGTCCGGACGCCAAGCCTTAGCAGCTTTCAAACACAACGTCCGAGACGAATGGCTCGCTGCACACCTCGCCAAGAAAAGCCAAGAACAATGGCCGCATTAACAAGCCTCATGACCCGCTTTTGCTAGGGAAGACAGCTGGCTGGCTAGATGCAGCACCAATGACCGAGTACATCCAAATCAGGGATGGAAATGGGAAATCACGACGCAGAAAAGGTCAGCGCTGGAATAAGGAAAATGGCCCAAATAGTACGGTGGTCAACGCCGGATTCAAAAGCTCTCGGCCGAACAACAAAACACTGCCCCTAAAGGATAAGAGTGACGAGCTATCCAACCTAAACAAGATTCTGGATAGACTGTGTCAAATACATGGTACCTCCGGGAAGCCTGCAAACCATACCCACAGAGATTGTTGGGTCTTCAAGCAGTCCGGCCGACTTAACGCCGAACATAAGGGGCTCGACACACCAAGTGAAAGTGACGAAACCCAAAAGCAGCACTCCGGAAAACAAAAGACTTTCCCACTAGAAGTCAAAACAGTGAACTCACGTCATGTGATAACACACAGCGCGACACCTGCCATACCAGACACCGTCCGCATAATGGGATAGAACCTACCAAAATTCGCTATAGCAGCACTTCCTTCAAAGGAATGACGCCAGCCTTCTTTATTATACAGGCTCTGTACCACTAGAGGTTGTGTTCGGTTCATCCGACAACCCCGTCATGAACGCTCACTCCCCATCGCCCCATTCAGCAAAGAGCCCTTAAGCACCACCGAGGCGCATAACTTTCGCCCGCTTTAACACAATACCGCATTATGCATCTCTAACACTTAAAATGCCCGGTCCACGGCATCATCTCGTTAAAAGGAAGTATTAAGTGTCACTTGAGCACGGAAGAACGGGAGACTGCCTTGACAGCCCCTCAGCTATCCGGCTCTGCTAGGCAAAGAACCTGAATCAGGTCATTCAAACCCCGGACTCGGTTAGACGAGTCAGGCGCCTACTAGCGGCATACCCCCATACGAGGGGCCGCATACATGTATAACAAGAGACAATAAAGCTCAATTTTAATGAACAACGTGCTACACCCGTCCAGGATACGGCACAACGGAGACACAAGCGCAGACATGCAGTAGGGACCCGTTGCAAGGATTCTTTTCAGATTAAGACCCTGCGTAAACCTTTTTTCACTGTCTCTTGTTGATATACATCCCCCCGGTTCCTTTATATAACCGAGGAGGAGGCTGGTGCTTTGGCATTGGCCACACCAGAATTTTTGCGCGTACCTAGACACCAGGGGCTTAGGGCATTATTCTGCCCATTTTCATAGACCGAATACCTTAGGGAGTATTCGGCGTCTCGAGAGTTAGGCCTTATATGCATCAGCTCCGAATCATGTCTTTGGTCAAATGTTGGGTTGCCCGGCTCTGTGTTTTGCTGCCTTACGCCCGTTTTCACGGCTAACGCGGCACCGGAGAACTCTGCGATTGTGCCCCGGTTCGCCGGGCGAGCACCTCGAGAGAAAGCGAAAACTGGTGTCATGATATAGCGAGAGACTGGTCAACCACTCGATGACTCACAGAATGTTTAGGATTCCTCCGCATTAACGAAGGACCGGTTTTCGTCAGCACATACGCACCCGAATTCGGGAGAGTGCGGTGCCCCCAGGGGCTATATAGTAGCCCCACCCTCGAACTCCTATGGCTAAGTGAAAGTGATAAAGCATTATAGTCCGGTTGCCTGGTTTGCTACGCTATCACCTCCTTAACAGGACCAAGACATTGGATTAAGTGTGAAAAAGCGCCTTTTTTTGCAAACACCCCCGCACTATGTGCATGGGGGCTGAAGCCAAGGACTGCCATCTTAAAGGTTATATACACATATACATAAACGGCCGCACAGGGAGTAGTAAAGTACTACTTCAACGCACAAGTATAAAAAGCACTTATATTACATTGAAACATTGTTTTCACAAATCATACATGTCATTTAAACATAATATCCTTCGAGCACTGCGTCTCTATTAAACGAGCGCCCGGCAGGACTTCTTCAAAGTAGTGCTCAGTAGGTACTCGGCCTCTGTCCGAGTCCTGGGACGCAACGTCAGTGGCCTTCATCTCTGCCCAGTATGTCTTGACACAGGCAAGAGCCATCCGCGCTCCCTCAATACACGCCGATCGCTTCATTGTGTCGATACGCGGCACCGCACCAAGAAACTGCTGCACTAAACCAAAATAGCTCTTCGGCTGGGGTCCGTCCGGCCACAAGTGAGTCAAGACATGCTTCATGGCAAATCCGACAATCGATTCAGCTCGGCCCATTCGGCCAACCAATCGGTCAGCGGCAGAGGACGCTCCGGACTATGGAATTGCGACCAATATAGCTCTTCCCTTCTGTGCCCCTTCTGGCCCCGGAAGTGCTCAACCGCTGCCCCCTGGCGCTCGTCGCCAAGTCCGAGATAAGCATCCTCTCGAACTCCACAATTTATCCAACCGAGCATACTTTGGATCTGTATATTTCCTCCAGCAGTAAACGGTTTTCCAGCCGCAATTGCCCGCCCGACTCAGCTCCTCCTTGGCAGCTCTCAAAGCCGATTGGGCATTCTTGGATTCGGCGGCGGCCTTCTTTAGGCCCTCTTGTTCCGCTTGACGTTCATTTTCAAGAACCTCGCAGCGATCGGTAGTATTCCTTAACTTTTTGGCCATATCGGCCATCTCCTCTTTGCTTCGGCAGTGAGCAGCCCGTTCAGCTTCTAGCTCTTTGGCTGCTTTTACAGCGGCCGCATTACTAATTCTGGCTTGCTCTTTCGCTCGGGCGAGTTCTGCCCGCAGCTCCTCCACGGCAGCGGCACCATCTGCATTAAGCATACAAACAGTAAGACATGGGCGTCAAGCTCCCTTACAAGGTGTCCGCATAGAGGTCGCATACCTTATGACTCGTCAAACCGTTTATTGACCAGCGCGATGTCCGCATCCGCCTCGTCAAGTTGCCGCTTTAGTTCGACATATTCAGCAGTCCGGCTGGCCTCCGGACGCCCCGCCACCTGTTCAAGAGCGGCGATATGTTAAAACTGAGAATTTGATCCTCGGCACGTCGTCAATTTTGACAACATACCGAGTCTCAGGGGCTACTATCTATACATGGCGCATTTTATATGCATAACTGTGAGAAGGTACATTATTTTTTGCGTACCTCAAACCCCATCAGTGAGCTTCTGACGGCTTCGTGCAATCCACTCTTTGCGGATGCAATTCTTTCAATCACCGTACCCATTAGAGCACGGTGATCTTCTGAGATAACCGCTCGCCCGAGCAGATCCTTCAGCTCCTCCGACCACACACCACTTGGCGCCGGACCTTCCGCCCCCGCCGGACTTGGGGGAACCCTCCGCGACGACACCTCCGGCTCGTCCGCTTCACATGAGGGTGCGACAGGTGGAGGCGTTTCGCTCTCCATCATCTCCGGAAGAAGATCCCCCGAAGACGAGCTCTGCTGAGAAGGGCTGAGGTCCGAACTAGAAGGTACAATTTCGGTTATCTTCATAAATAAATACATGGATCTTCCTTATTTACAAGACCCCTTCTTTTTACTTACGGCTCGCTGGAGGGCTGATTCCCTTGGGGAAATAGTGCGGCTGGGTTACTTCCCAGCGCCGGACTCTCTGATGAAGATTCCCTTCCCCTCTTTGAGGCCTTGACCTCCGGATCTTTCGAGGCAGTCCTCTTCACTCCTCGAAAGACGGGACTTTTAATCCCTCCTTCCTTGATAGCCTCCTTCATGGGGCGATCGCTTCCGCTCCCCCTTCGCCTTCTTCAAAGGGCGCGACCTTCAACATCTTCGTCAGCATGGGATCTGGCGTGGTCTCTAGGAGGGGGGCCGGACACCTTATTAACTTTGCCTTGGTTATCCACTCCTGTTCAAGAAACGACTCCTTTAAAGGGCATATATATGAAATAAATGAATGAACAGCTTGTCCTATTACAGGACTACTTACTTGAGTATCTGGGCGATTGCAGCTTAGTCCTGCGTCCTCGGTCAAGTCCGGACACTTCTCTTGTGATCGAAGAACAGTTTATACATCTCCACAGGCGTCGTGCCCATAAAATTTTGGAGAGCTCGTGGTCCCTCGGATTGAATTCCCACAGGCGGGGGCGGCGCTGCAGGCTGAAGGCGCCGGATCACCATAACCTGCACCATCGCAACCAGATTGATCCTCTTTCCGGAGGTCTCGAATACTGCCCTGCAGCAGGGGAACGTCCTTGGACGACCCCCAGTCGAGCCCCTTGTTGACCCATGATGCTCGCCGCTGTGGTGGACCTGAGCGGAAGGCAGGGAGCGCCACCCATTTGGTGCCCCGGGGAGCGGTGATATAAAACCACTCTCGTTGCCACAAACCAAGCTCCTCTTGAAAAGAGCCCTTGGGCCACGGAGCATCAGCACATTTGCTTATGACCGCCCCTCCGCACTCCTCTTGCTGCCCCTTGATCACCTTTGGCTCCACCTTGAAAGTCTTGAGCCACAATCCAAAGTGGGGGGTAATATGGAGGAAGGCCTCACATACGACAATGAATGACGAGATATGGAGGATGGACTCAGTTCAAGTCATGGAAATCAAACCCATAATAAAACATGAGCCCCCGCACAAAGGGGTCCGTCGGAAGCCTAAACCCGAAGGAAGTGGGACACGAACACCACGTTCTCGCCGGGCTCAGGAGTGGGAATGACCTGCCCGAGCGGGCAGCCTATGCGAGATCATGCCGGCCGATACAGGCGTCTCGCAGCTTTAGCACATCTTCTTTCAGGACGGAGGAAGGCGTCCATCGGCCGTGCTGGTCGGAGCGGACATCGTCGAAGGTCCGAAGCGCCTGAATCTGAAGCTTTGTGTGTTGGAACTCGAAGCGCGAGGCGAACTCGATGGAGGGTGTAAAGAAGAAGAGGGCCTTGGTCTCATCATAAAGAGCTTGAATACCAAGGGCCCACCCCGTGGTCGATTAGGACTCGCCTTCGATAGAGAAGGCAAGCCAACGGGCATGGTTGGGTTACCCACGTCCGTATTGATGAGAATCCCGGAATAAGGGGGCACGATCTACGCTTTGATAAGACGTGCCAAGGAAACCGCCTCGCTAAACACGCTGAGGTGGAACAATAAAAAACGATTCATATAAAGGCCTGGCCGTGGTGTGATGTCACGCCCGCGGAATACGTCGATAGATCGTGCAAAATAATTTCTCTACGGTCTTATGTGGAACTTGTTTTGCGAGCGGACACTATCCTTGTGTTCAAAACCTTCTATGAAGTATTCGAGGAGGAACCCGCCGCAATGCGAAGACAATCAACGCGGACTCATCGTCATTGAAGCCTGGTTCAGGGGCTACCGAGGAGTTCCGGACTAGGGGTGTCTCGGATAGCGAACTATCATCATCGGCGGACTCCAAGACTATGAAGATAGAAGATTGAAGACTTCGCCCCGTGTCCGGATGGGACTTTCCTTGGCGTGGAAGGCAAGCTTGGCGATACGGATACGTAGATCTCCTACCATTGTAACCGATTTTGTGTAACCCTAGCCCTCTCCGGTGTCTATATAAACCGGACGGCTGTAGTCCATAGGACGAACAACAATCATACCATAGGCTAGCTTCTAGGGTTTAGCCTCTTTGATCTCGTGGTAAATCCACTCTTGTAACACACATCATCAATATTAATCAAGCAGGACGTAGGGTTTTACCTCCATCAAGAGGGCCCGAACCTAGGTAAAACATCGTGTCCCTTGTCTCCTGTTACCATCTGCCTAGACGCACAGTTCGGGACCCCCTACCCGAGATCCGCCGGTTTTGACACCGACAGGCCGTAAGTAACCGAATGCTGGAAATGAGCCCAAGAATAAATGGGCCCTGAGAAGGCCGAAAGAAAACATGGACTGCAAACGGCCCAATGGATTAATGGGCCATTAATGGGTATAAAGTGATACAGTGTTCATTACGGGCCAGTTTCACCACGGGCCGTTAATGGGCCAAGAGTTACAAAGGGCCTCATATGGGCCGAAAGACGTCATGGGCCATACATGGGCCGGAACTTAAAATGGGCTGGAATGATATTGGACGGCCCAGATGACGCTACTGGGCCTAATTCGGATAGGTCGTAACGGGCCCTGGGTTAGCGGGCTGTAAATGGGCTATATGCGAATAGGCCGTTAACAGGATTTCCGTGGGCCGGCCCGCAACCTTTTGAACAAGTCAACCGGGCCGGCCTTTTCACAGGAATGGGCCTCTGTTCGGCCATGCCATGTTTCGACGTATCATCGGTGCCTTCGGTCCAATGAGTGGATGACATCTGTCCCAACGTTGAGCCGACACGTGTTTCCTCCAGCCAATGATGATTTTACACGTGGAAAATCCCCATTGGTCGGGGCTGTTAGCGGGTTATCGGATCCAAAACCGGACCTGATAGCTTAACGGCGTTCTGTTACGGTGGATGCCACGTGTCGGTCACCCTTGACGAAAGCACTTCTGTGGTGCGCGGTTTATCGTCATGGAAGTAGACATTTCCGTGATGATAATTTTGGTTATGTCATGGAACACTTCTACGACAACACAGATATGACTATCTTGCTTCTGTCATAAAATTGGCATGGATGTACATGCATGACAAAAAATGTGACCTATTGTGACAAACACGTATCATCACGGAAGTGTATTTTTTTGTAGTGATACTCGAGAATATTCTTTGTCTCCCCTTGTGTCGAATCAATAAATTTGGGTTGAATGCTCTACCCTCGAAAACTGTTGCGATCCCCTATACTTGTGGGTTATCAAGACCTTTTTCTGGCGTTGTTGCCAGGGAGTATAGCTCTATTCTCTGAGTCACTTGGGATTTATATCTGTTGATCACTATGAGTAATTTGAAAGACAACAAAACCAAGATCTATCCCTCTACTATGAGGGAGGGTAAGGAACTTCCATCTAGCTCTGCACTTGATTCACCTTCTATTTTGAGTAAGCTTGCAACACCTACACCTGCTATTGATTCTGATATGTCGCATGTTATTGATGATCCTACTTATGCTATGCATGATGTTTATGATGATACTACTTCTTTGCGAAAGGAGGTCATGACAACGCCTCCACATGTGCCACGTGGCTTCATGAACTGTAAGAGAGACACTGTGTAGCGTGCCATTGGTATTCTAATTTACGTGTTTTGCACATACTCGAAGTACTAGTAAGGTACACGTGCATTGCACGCATCAGATTTTGCAACCAAATTATGAATAAATACCACACTATAGCATGTAAGCTCTGAGTCATATATGCCTGATGTAGCCCTTCGTTTAATTCTTATAGTTCATCTCATTCAAAATCAATTAGTTTTTATAAAAAAGCTAAGAACGCGGGAATAGGAAAAACATGGAATTATAGTGGAATGTCGTCTTGAATCCTACAGGATTGTATGAGTGTTTGATTGTGCATAGAAAAATTGCATAATTCTTTCAAAGAGGTTTGAGTGGATGGGATGTTTCCTATGAAATCTAGTCCAAATGAATCATATGGAAAAATTCCAATGGTTTACAATCCTACGAATCAAACAACCAAGATAGGAAAAATTCCTAATGATTAGAATCCTCCAAAATTCCTTTGAGAATCCTTTGAATCAAAGAAGCCCTTAATCTATTTTATGATTCATGGAACTATGCGTTGTAAAGCATAAAGTAAAAACAAATAATGGCAATTCAACTAGAAAAAAAGTTTGGGCAGTTTTGATACGGAAGATTCTAGAACAAAAGAGAACCACAGTTGTTTTGAGGTTTGTGCATTATGCTTAAGTTCAACCATGGAGTCTGCTAGATTGTACATGTGGCAAAATCCGGTGGGGGCTAGAAGATGGTGCGAGGGGCGGAGTGGAGGGAGACTATGAAGGAATGCACAAGTGCGAGATCGATATTTAGAGAGAGGGGGCGAGAATGTGCGCTGTTGCGCGCAGTGGCGGAGCGATGAAAAATAAATGAGCTAGGGGGCCAAGCGTTGCTAATCCTTTACGAGGAGGGTCAATTCATGAACTTAAACCATTTTTAGCAGCAATTTTCTAATGATCACATTCATATTAGCCTCGATATATAGTGATGTTAGGGGGGTAGGGCCCTTCGCTTTTCTGTCTTTGCCATTGTGCACGCGTCTGAGAGATGATGAAGCGGAAGGCATGGATGATGAGAGGGGAATGTTGGATATATAATTAATGTGGGTGTATTAGCTATATATGTTAATCCTATATAGAGAGGTATAGATTGACCGATGTGGACATGGGAAAGAGGGTGAGACCTCACTGGATATATCGATTGATCGGTTTGTGTGGAAAACTATGAAAGACCTAGCTATATACACACATACATAGAGGAACATCGATCGTTGCGCATGCACGCGTGAGAGATAAAGAATGCCCGATATGATGGAGAGGGGGATGTGTGTGGGTGTGTGCCTTCATGGGAGACCGACCTAAAGAAAAAGATTGCATGTGTGCGATGGATAATGCCGACTGGCAGTGTGTGTGCATGCATGCACGAGAGAAAGTTAGTGGTACAATTATAAAGAGAAGACGACTGTGTGGGTGTAAAAGACTAGGTGAGGTCATAATCAATGTAAAATTGAATTCAAATATTTGAATAAGAGATCCTGATGTTTGAAACCCATGCATCCATGAATATAACGGAGATATGCGCGGTGTGGTTTGGAAACGAGCATGTTGTAATGTATACACATTGAACAAGGTCAGACTGATTTGAATTTGAGATACCGATGGCAGACATCATTTGGCCACGTCGCATCCGTGCATGGACACACTATTCTAATTGGAGATGATGGGCGGCTTTCGCATCACATATCTATATCTATACCCCTATATATATATATATTATTATATTTTTTATATTGTGTGCGGGTAACTTTAACTTTGAAAGATGGTCGTTGGATGAGGCGAATCCGATGGTCCAAAGATGGCAAATTTGAGCACTACTGGCCATTGGGTATCATCTAGATTCCACCAGATTTTGCCACATGTATAATCTAGAAGACTCCATGGTTGAACTTAAGCATAATGCACAAATATGAAAACACAAGCGCTTCTTATTTGTTCTAGAATCTTCCGTATTAGAATTGCCCAAATGTTTTTCTACATGATTTGCCATTATTTGTTCTACTTTATGTCTTACAACGCACAATTCCATGAATCTTGAAATAGATTAGCTTTCTTATAAAAACTAGATCATTTTGAATGAAATGAACTATAAGAATTAAACGAACATCTACATCATGAATATATGACTCAAAGCTTACATGCTATAATGTAGTATTTATTCATAATTTGGTTGCCAAATCTCATGCGTGCAATGCACTTATACCTTACTCTAGTCTAAATGGTGTTTGTGTGTGTTTAGGTGCAAATTATATTTTTTTGGGTACACGTTAAGCTAGTTCTTCCAAAATTTCAAGCCGCGCCTTGTTATGCCGAAAAT
This sequence comes from Aegilops longissima, assembly GCA_021605205.1. Lineage (NCBI taxonomy): Eukaryota > Viridiplantae > Streptophyta > Magnoliopsida > Poales > Poaceae > Aegilops > Aegilops longissima. Next base: position 428,610,342 of record CM038681.1, on the reverse strand, counting down.
TCAAGCTAGCGTCTCTGTCTATCATGCTGCGAAACTCCCGCCTCTTCAACCCGCGCCTTGTTAGCCCCAAATATTTAAGATATATCTTTGTCTCACAGTTCAAACAACTCCTCCATCTCAACCGCGCCTTGCTATTCGAAATTACAACGCGAAAACTCCCACCTCTGTGAAATCCCGACACTTGAAATGCATGTGGTACCCCTGAACCGAAAGAACGCCTCAAATCGGTGGGGGTACTTTCGTAACTTACCCCACATTTCGGACAAGCGCGTCCCTAAGCCATGGTTCCCCACTACCATCCCATCCGCCCACCCATTCATACACTGAGGCTGCAAAAACCCGCGACGAAACCCCACACCCTGCTCCGTCCGCCACCCAGCCGGAGCCTCTTCCCCGACGACGTCGTCCATAGCAACACCTCAACGTCCCTCATCCACCGTACCGGATGAGGATCCTTCATCGATCTCGTCGTCCCGCCGGTTCAGCCACCCCGTCGTCCACCTCCAAGAAGCTGCCCCGACGTTCCCCTCGTCTTTCGCGCCACCTCCATTCCCACATCGCCATCTTCACCTGCACCACCGGAAGAGCATCATCATCACCGTTTCCTCGGATGAAGTTGCGGCCTAATCGGCGCCACCAAAGAGGTTGTGCACTAATCGCTGCATTTTCTTCTTGATTCGATCTCACGGTGCTGCCGGCGCTCGGTCCCGAGCCGACACGGCGCGGCTCCATCCACGGTGGCGTCGCCGGCCACTTCCTCCACGGCGTCGCTCCCTCGGTGGCGACGTCCACATCAGTAGGAGCTGCTGCTGCTTTAGCTCTCGCTCGTGCTGCTGCTCTGCTCTTGCTCTCGGTCTCCTGCCTGGTCTGCTCTTGCTATTGCTTTTGCTCGCGCTGCTGCTCTCGCTCTTGCTCTTGCTTGTGATGCTGCTCCGATTTAGCTACACTTCAGTCGACTGAATCGACTTTTGGGTCGATCGATTTTCAGGGGTGGGTGGGGGCTCACGGGGTGAAGGAAGAACCAGCCGCAGCGGGAGGGGGTCACGGAGAGGTACCCACTATCTATCATAGGGTTCAGGATGGGGCGGTGGTCGCCCGGCCGTGGCGGGCGTTGGCGGGCGGTGGCGTGGGGATCGCTGGAGAAAAGCTCGCACGGGGCCTAGAGATATGGCGGGCGGGCGGACGGCGATGGGGAGTGTTTTGGGCGGGCGGGCGGCGACCGCCGTCACGTGGGCGGTGGGGGCTGTTTGGCGGTGGTGGCTGGTGGCTCGGGGTGGAGGTTGAAGATGAACCGCAGGCCCTTGATTTCGTATCCAACGGCGGCAAAATCGACTGAATAGAGATGAAAAAGTTAGTCGACCGACGTGTAGCCTCACCTTGCTAGTGCGTTCAGTTTCGACATCAAAATTCAGTTTCGACAGCAAAATTCAGTTTCGACTGTTAAGTTCAGTTTCGACTGTTAAGTTCAGTTTCGACATTTAAATTCAGTTTCGATAGTTAAGTTCAGAGATGAGCGGCTGATGTATTTTACATCTAGCACTTTGTGGTTATGTATTTTACTTCATGTATTGGAGATGCTATTAGAATTCCACTCAGGTTAACGTTGTTCGTTGTCTCTCTTGTCCTGCTTCAGCCTCGGTGTCGTACAACTCACCGGAGCTGCTCCAGCAACAAAACCCTCCATCACAGCGGAGCAGTACCTCGGGCTCCATCTCCAAACACCTAAGATCTTCTTCCCCTCCTCTCACAACCAAGTCAGCCGGAGCATCCTCACCGGCCAACCCAATCACGCTGAGATCGACATGGCTTCGCCAAAGAGGTTGTACACTTGTTGCATCTCTTTTTTACCCTACATGTTATATATATTGTCCACTGAGCACTCGTAGTAACGGGAAATACGATTATTTTATCCTACTATATGACAAGCAGTCAGGTACCAGGCAATTTAGCTACCCGTGATGGACTCTCTTGAACGCCATCATTATTTATCTCTGTGCGTTTGAGCTGTGCATTTGTCGATGGGCCTGGGAGTTGAGCTAGTATGGCAGTGGCCTGGGTCCAAAGTAATAGAAGTAGCACAAAAACATTTTTTTAGTGTAGGATTTTCCTTGCTCAAGCCTGCCTACTTGTAACATCCCAAATTTTCAATTTGGAATGTTATACATTAGGTCATCATGCATATCATATTTTTCTCGCATTTTCCGATCCTAGAAAATTTCACGCAACTCAAGGACCCTCGGAGAGAGTTGGAAGTTTCATTATTTTCATATTTGGGATTTCTCAAATTTTGAAAATGGGATCATTTGGATTTATTTATTTATCTTCAAAAGTTTTTCCTATATAAAAATTGAAGAGAGGGAATAATATGACTTTCCCAACATTTAGGAAAAATGAAGATATTATAAATAAATCAAAATTTTGGTTTTGAGGATTTATTTGCTTTAGGCAAAAATGAGCATTTAAAAAAAATATGCATATCTGCCCGTTTTTAAAGTTCATTTTGTTCGACTCATTTTAGGAGTCGGGAAAATTAATTTTATTAAATTGAGTTCGTTTGGTTTTATTTTAAATTCGTTTAGTTTTTGTTTTTAAAAAAAAAGCGCGCGCGCCACTTTGGGCCAAGGCCCACTGCCCATGCCCACCTCCCTCTCCCCTCACAGACGCCTGCTGGAGGTCTCCGCCGCCAAGACGCCCGCCCGCCTCGGAGTCCGGCTCGGACCCGGCCGCCGCTGCACCCCTTCCCCAAGCGCCGACCCCCCCCTCCTTTTATACCCGCCGCCCCTTCGCTCATCGCCGCCGCCTCCAACCCGAGCCGCCGCCGCCCTCCACCGCCCGAGGCCGCCGCCGCCTCTCCCGACCCGCGGAGTCCCTCGCCGCCCCTCCCGCCCCCGACCCCTCCCGACCCCGCGGACCTCGCCACCCCGGGCCCGCGAGCACCGCCGAGGTAGCCGCCCAGAACCCCCGATCCGGTTTCTTTAGAAAACCCGATCCGTTTTTTTTGAAGATGTTGGTTTTTTAAACCCTAGATGGTTTTATTTTTTTGGTTTTCTTATTTAATGAACGTTCACCGAACCGTTCGTTTCAATGAATGTGTTCGTTGGATTAGTTCTGTTAACGAACGTCCGTTATTTAATCCGTTAAATCGTTTTCTTTTAATCGGATTTAATCTGTTATTTTTCGATTCGATTTCGATCCGATTTTCAAATCTGTATTTTCTCGCTCGTTTATCGGAATCGGGTGATTCAAGCGCTGGAGTTTCATTCTGAAACCGCCGTTCGACTACCCTACTTACATAGAGTTTTGCTACTGTGAAATTTTGACCTAGTTTCAGATTGCTAAACCGAGTCGTTCTCTCTCGAGTTTCGACTTTCGATGCTTTATTTGATTCGATTCTTTTGCAACCAGGGTTCTTAAATTGAACTATCTGGTTAGATCTTTTATTCGAGTTTTCTCTGTGCATTAGATGAGTACTTATTGTATGCTTGTTGTTTGTCTGCGTTAGATCACCCGGAGTGCGCCGCTTGTTACTTCGAATCTCTAGGTCTCGCGGATCATCAGCAAGGCAAGTAACACTTGATCATACCTTTTCTACTACCCAGTTTTATTGCATTAGATCAAACCCTCAAACACTTGCATGTTTAGGATCTAATTAAATTGTGGGTTGGGAAGTAGATTTGAGGTAGTACCTACTACCTGTTTTACTTATGAAACCTTGGGAGTTACTTCTATGTTTGCTTGTTATGCCATGCTATCCTAATAGACGTGGATTGGGTGAGTGAATATCCATGACAGATGTGAGATTGTTAATTAATGGTTTATTTAAGGTGGCAACCTAAACACACATCTGGGTGGATTGAGGCACCTGGTTTCTATCAGACTTGCTGTATTTCTTGGACCGCCACCGTGCTCTAAGGGATCATAAGATTATTCAAACTGGAAACTTCCGTGTGCAGCCACAAGCCAATTATGGGCTCTGGCGTAGTTGACTAAGTTGTGCGAACTCTTACGGGTAGGCTAGCTGATGTAGGGGATGTAGGTTGGTACGGTCTACCCACATGTAAGGTGCTAGCGCTTCGAAGACTATGTCTCGGTCATCCGTCTCTCAAACACCATGTAGTGCGAGAACCAAGCGGAGGCGATCGAGTCTTGTGGGGAAAAGTCGCAAACCTCTGCAGAGTGTATAAACTAATCATGATTAGCCGTGTCCCCGGTTATGGACGTTTTGAGTATCCGTAATTGAATATCATGTGAATCTCAACACATTACGCTAATAAAAGTTATTGGGATTTGATGAGTACTTTTAATTGGGATTGAGGATCTGTCAACCATTCTCAATGTTTAACAACCACCATGATAGTTAAATAAAATTATTCCTTTGTTGTAGGGAAAACTAGCTTTATGCAAAATGTAACCAGAGAGCCTTACCACCAGCCATATATGCATGTAGTATAGGCTTATTTCCTTCATTGCTCTTTATGTGTTACATTGCCAAGATATTCCATGTCTTGACCCGTTTTGGCTGCAACTTTCACGTTGCAGACTTTTCGCACAACGAGTAAGGTGTTAGGTCGTGGTTCTATACTCGGTGATGCCGATGGAGTTGATGGACTCACTTATCTTCCAAGCCTTCGCTGTTATTATTAGATGGCCTTAAGCCATATTATTGTAATAAGTTCCTTTGTGGACAACGATGTAATAAGTGTGTGATTGCTACTCGCTATAAATCCTTCAAATCTTGTGTGGTGTCAAGATTATCGATCCAGGATGACATCGAGCACGAGACTTGATCCATTCGGTCTGGTCGCTCACAGAGAATGGTATCGAGCACACGCTGACTGTAGGACACGACCACTAAGATAAAGCCATAGATCACTACTCTCTTCTCATTTTCTAACTCCTCATCTTTTCTACTCTTTAGGATGACGGACGCGAAGATCAAGTACACCCAACCAGATGAAGGCACACCTTTTGGATTTCACTTGAAGGAAGTTACCAAGTACTTGAACATTGGACTACCCAGCTTCACCGGGACTTTCAACGCCACTCTGCCTGAAGAGGAGCGCTGGAAGATTCAAGCTCACGTTCAGGAAGGACATTCGCCCCAATCACCAAGCCTATAGATAGTGTTTTCGATTGCACCAACTTGGAGTGCAGGAAAGAGCATGGCAGCTCACATCACCATGGGACGCATTGGAGAAGTTTATCAAGAAGACCTCAAGGACACTATCTACCAGATTTGCGGACGCCGAGATGACAAATGGGACATAGTCAGCACCAAGAAGGATAGGTCCATTGCAGCTTTCATCCAAGAGTTAAATCAGCACATTCGACGCCAGAGAACCAAATATGCAATGATATGTTGGAGTTGCGAATGCAAAGGAAGGATCATCGAACTGGAAGGAGAACTAAAGACTACACGCAAGGACTACATGGACGAGATCGTAGCTCTAGCAAGACACAATAACGATCTTAAGTACGAGATCGAAGAACTCAAGAAGAAATTGGCGCTCAGGAATGAAGACCAGTATGTCGGTTGCTCAAGCGACTACATCAACATCGACGACACCGATTCGGATCCAAGTGAACCCGACTTTGAAGACGAAGCTGGAGCAGACATCATGGAGTCTTCCACCGGTTCAAATTAGTAGAAGTCCCCCACATATTAGTAGTATTCCCTCCATGTAAATATCATAGTACACTCACTTTTGCGATAGTTAGATCGTTGTAAGCTCTTTGTTTGATTGAATGAAGTGATTTTGTGTGCATTTGCTCATGTGCATTTGGGTAGTGATTCCCCTTAGACCTCAATCTATTCTAAATTCTCGTCTCTTCTAAACCCATCGATGCCTCCGGACGCGACCCGGATTCGCTTTTCCGCCAGAGATCACCCAACTGATTCAGCAGCGAGAATACCTGATTCAAACATTGGTGCGAACCGTGGCAACAACAACAACAACAATAACAACCCACCGCCACCACCACTGCGGACCACTTGACACGCTTCCTTAGACTGAATCCGCGGTGTATTCCAAGAGCACCGAGCCGATTGTGGCGGATGATTGGCTCCGCAAGATAGGAAGGAGTTGACCATCGCAGGATGCAGATGGTGAAAGAGTGAAGTTTGCAGCACATCAGCTTGAAGGACCCGCAGCAGCATGGTGGGAGAATTTTACAGCCACTTACCCGTAGACACCGCCACGTGGGATCAGATTCAACAAGCTTTTCAGACCGCCCATGTTTCAGCAGGAGCTATGGCTATGAAGAAGCGTGAGTTTCGCAACTTACGCCAAGGAGGAAGGACTGTTGGCCCATAACGTGGATGACTTTAGTAAATTAGCACGTTATGCCCCGGATGACGTTGCTCTGATGCAGCTAAACAGGAGAAGTTTCTAGAAGGACTGAATGATGAGTTCAGCATGCCGTTGATGGTAGCAAGTTTCAACAACTACCAGGAGTTGGTAGACCGAGCCCTCATGATTGAAGGAAAGCAGCAGAAAATTGAGAACCGCAAGCGGAAGTATGGACAGGGGAAGTATAACTCTGGAGCCCAGCAGAAGCCTCGTTATACCCTAAATCAGGAATTCAGTTTCAGATACCCATGGGGAGGTAATTCGATAACCATAATGGAACTAAGAATGGGAACGGAATGGAGGAAGCAATGGACAGAACCGCACCAACCCGTCAACACCATCCAAGGTAGACCTGAGTCACATTACTTGCTTTAAGTGCCGCAAGATCGGGCATTATGCCAATGGTCGCCCGAAGGCGAGCGGAAATGGCAATGGAAGCTCGAAAGAAGCCCAACCCTTTCAACAGGACGGGTGAACCACATTGATGTGGAGGAAGTTGAAGATCAGCCCGATGCAATAATCGGTAAGTTTTTGGTTAAGTCATTTACTGCAGTTGTTCTTTTCGATACTGGTGCATCGCATTCATACATATCAAGGGGATTTGTGGATAAGTACAAGTTACCGACCCAAGCCCTTAGGTCACCCATGCTAGTAACCTCACCCGGAGCAGAGTACATGGCTAGTAAATGGTGTGATCGACTGCCATTAAGGATTGGACACTATATTTTCCCCTCAGACCTGATAGTTCTGGAATCCCAAGGATTGGATGTGATATTAGGAATGGATTGGCTATCAAGGTATGGAGGAAACATAGATTGCACCACAAAGTCAATTTTGCTCACCACACCAGAAGGAAGAAGGATCAAGTATGTATCACGGCACGAGCCGAGGAGAGCCCAAGTTAATTGCTTATCAGGAGTGGTGCAGGAAGAAGTACCAGTGGTGAAGGATTTTCCTGATGTATTTCCGGAAGAGTTTCCAGGAATGCCACCGGATAGAGACATTGAATTTTCGATCGAGCTGTTGCCAGGAACAGGCCCAATATCGAAGCGACCATACAGGATGCCCGCACAGGATTTGGCGGAAATCAAGAAGCAGATTAAGGAACTATTGGATAAAGGTTTTATTCGCCCAAGTTCTTCTCCTTGGGGATCACCCGTATTGTTAGTGGAGAAGAAGGATGGATCGTTAAGAATGGTTGTTGATTATCGTGGATTGAATGAAGTCACAATCAAGAACAAGTACCCACTGCCTATGATAAATGATCTATTTGACCGTTTGCAAGGAGCTAAGGTGTTTTCCAAGATCGATTTACGATCAGGGTACCATCAGTTGAAGATTCGGGAGCAAGACATACCTAAGACAGCGTTTACCACGAGATATGGACTGTACGAGTATACCGTTATGTCATTTGGACTGACTAACGCACCAGCCTATTTCATGAACCTGATGAACAAAGTGTTTATGGAGTTTTTGGATAAGTTCGTCGTTGTGTTCATTGATGACATTTTGATTTTCTCGAAGAATGAAGAGGAACACAAGGAACATTTGCGATTGGTTCTGGAGAAACTGAGGGAACACCAGTTATATGCCAAGTTCAGCAAGTGTGAGTTTTGGCTAAAGGAAGTTGGATTTCTCGGACATGTTATATCCGGAGAGGGAATAGCAGTTGACCCCACAAAGGTTGAGACCGTAACCAAATGGGAAGCACCAACGACAGTTGAGAGATTCGAGTTTCCTTGGACTCGCAGGATACTACCGAAGATTCATTGAGAATTTCTCAAGGATTGCTAAGCCTATGACTGAATTGTTGAAGAAGGAAAACAAATTCATATGGGTGAGGACTGTGAGGCAAGTTTTCAGGAGTTGAAGAAAAGATTGGTTACCTCACCAGTTTTGATATTGCTAGATCAGACCAAGGATTATGAGGTGTATTGCGACGCTTCACGTCGAGGACTTGGAGCAGTGCTTATGCAGGAAGGAAGAGTTGTTTCGTACGCTTCACGACAACTTAAGCCCCATGAGTTGAATTATGCCACACATGATTTGGAGTTAGCAGCCATTGTGCATGCCTTGAAGACATGGAGACATTTTCTCATTGGAAATCATTGTGAAGTATATACGGATCACAAGAGTTTGAAGTACATCTTCACACAGAAGGAATTGAATCTCAGACAAAGGAGATGGTTAGAGCTTATTAAGGATTACGATATGAGATTGCATTATCACCCCGGAAAGGCTAATGTCGTAGCAGCACGCATTGAGCCGTAAGAGCCACGCCAATACCCTAATGATGGGAGGGATACCCAATGAGTTAGCCGAGGACCTTCGAGAGCTATGTTTGGAAATAGTTCCAGAGGCTATGTAGCAGCATTGGAGATTCAATCGACACGATGGATAAAATCGAGAAGCCCAAAATGCAGATAAGGAAGTTGCCTCTATAAAGGAGAAAATGAGCAAAGGAAAAGCTAAAGGATTTCGTGAGGATGAGCACGATACCCTATGGTTTGAAGACCGTGTTTATGTGCCCAATGACCCGTAGATCGGGAAGTTGATTTTACAAGAAGCCCATGATTCACCCTATTCGATTCACCCAGGAAATACCAAGATGTATTTGGATTTGAAGAATATTTTCGGTGGACCGGAATGAAGAAGGATATTGCGGAATATGTAGCAGTTTATGACGTATGTCGAAAGTAAAGGCGAGCATCGAAGCCAGCAGGATTGTTACAACCATTGCCGATACCGAATGGAAGTGGGATAAACTAGGCATGGATTTCATCATAGGTTTGCCAAAGACCGTTCAGGATATGACTCGATTTGGGTCATAGTCGATCGCTTGACAAAGGTAGCTCATTTCATTCGATCAAGACTACCTATAGCAGTGCTAAATTGGCAAAGATATACATGACCAGAATTGTGTGCTTACACGGAGTTCCGAGGAGCATCGACGATAGAGGAACCCAATTTACCTCAAAATTTTGGAACCGGTTACACGAAACATTGGGAACTAGATGGAATTGAGACAGCTTTCCACCCACAGACCGATGGATGACCGAGAGAGTCAATCAGATTTTGGAGGATATCTTTGAGAGCTTGTGCACTAGATTATGGATCTAGTTGGGATGATAATTTGCCGTATGCAGAATTTTCCTACAACAACATTACCAAACCAGCTTGAAGATGGCACCTTTGAGGCTCAGATGGAAGAAGGTGCAGGACACCGTTGTCATGGGACTAAACCGGAGATCGTCATTGTTTGGACCAGATTTGATTAAGGAGTCGGAACAGAAGGTTAAGTTGATTCGAGACAGGCTCAAGGTAGCCCAGTCCAGACAAAAGAGTTATGCCGATTCAAAGCGCAAAGCGATTGAGTATGAAGTTGGAGACAGAGTATATCTTAGAGTATCCCCGCTTCGAGGAGTTAAGCGTTTTGGTGTTAAAGGAAAGTTAGCCCCACGTTTCGTTGGACCATATAAGATTTTGCAACGCATGGGAGAAGTTGCTTATTAGTTGGAGTTGCCAGAAGGACTGTCAGGAGTTCATGATGTATTCCATGTTTCTCAGTTGAAGAAATGTCACCCCGAGATAATAGAGGTACCGTTAAGAGACACAGTGCCACTGGAAGCAATTCAGTTGAAGGATGACTTAACATATGAGGAAAAACCGGTTAAGATTCTCGATTATGCTAGCAGAGTTACCCGCAGCAAGGTTATCAAGTTTTGCAAAGTTCAGTGGAGCCACCACACTGAGGATGAAGCCACCTAGGAAAGAGAGGAAGTTTTGTAAGGACCACCTCACCTATTTTCTAGTTAACCCGAATCTCGAGGGCTAGATTCATCTTAAGAGGTAGGTTTGTAACATCCCAAATTTTCAATTTGGAATGTTATACATTAGGTCATCATGCATATCATATTTTTCTCGCATTTTCCGATCCTAGAAAATTTCACGCAACTCAAGGACCCTCGGAGAGAGTTGGAAGTTTCATTATTTTCATATTTGGGATTTCTCAAATTTTGAAAAGGGGATCATTTGGATTTATTTATTTATCTTCAAAAGTTTTTCCGATATAAAAATTGAAGAGAGGGAATAATATGACTTTCCCAACATTTAGGAAAAATGAAGATATTATAAATAAATCAAAATTTTGGTTTTGAGGATTTATTTGCTTTAGGCAAAAATGAGCATTTTAAAAAAATATGCATATCTGCCCGTTTTTAAAGTTCATTTTGTTCGACCCATTTTTAGGAGTCGGGGAAAATTAATTTTATTAAATTCGGAGTTCGTTTGGTTTTATTTTAAATTTGTTTAGTTTTTGTTTAAAAAAAACGCGCCGCGCCGCCCGCCTGGGCCAAGGCCCAGCCGGCCCAGCCGCCCCGGCCCACCTCCCTCTCCCCTCAGACACGCCTGCTGGAGGTCTCCCCCGCCGCCGCCGCCCGCCGCCGGGAGTCCGGCTCGGACCCGGCCGCCGCTGCCCCCCTTCCCCAAGGCGCCCCCCCTCCTTTTATACCCGCCGCCCCCCCCTTCTCCTCATCCCTTGCCGCCGCCCTCCAACCCGAGCCGCCGCCGCCTCCGCCTCCACCCGCCGAGGCCGCCTCCCGACTCCCGACCCGAGTCCTCGCCGCCCCCGCCGCCCACCGACCCTCCCGACCCGCGGACCTCGCCCCCCGCGGAGCCCGCCGGAGGTAGTAGCCGCCAGAACCCCCGATCCGGTTTCTTTAGAAAACCCGATCCGGTTTTTTTGAAGATGTTCGGTTTTTTTAAAACCCTAGATGGTTTTATTTTTCGGTTTTCTTATTTAATGAACGTTCACCGAACCGTTCGTTTCAATGAATGTGTTCGTTGGATTAGTTTTGTTAACGAACGTCCGTTATTTAATCCGTTCGTCGTTTTCTTTTAATCGGATTTAATCCGTTATTTTTCTGATTCGATTTCCGATCCGATTTTCAAATCTGTTTATTTTCTCGCTCGTTTATCGGAATCAGGTGATTCAAGCGCCTGGAGTTTCGTTACGAAACCGCCGTTCCGACTACCCTACTTACACAGAGTTTTGCTACTGTGAAATTTTGACCTAGTTTCAGATTGCTAAACCGAGTCGTTCTCTCTCGAGTTTCGACTTTCGATGATTTATTTGATTCGATTCTTTTGCAACCAGGGTTCTTAAATTGAACTATCTGGTTAGATCTTTTATTCGAGTTTTCCCTGTGCATTAGATGAGTACTTATTGTATGCTTGTTGTTTGTCTGTGTTAGATCACCCGGAGTGCGCTGCTTGTTACTTGAATCTCTAGGTCTCATGGATCATCGCAAGGCAAGTAACACTTGATCATACCTTTTCTACTACCCAGTTTTATTGCATTAGATCAAACCCTCAAACACTTGCATGTTTAGGATCTAATTAAATTGTGGGTTGGGAAGTAGATTTGAGGTAGTACCTATTACCTGTTTTACTTATGAAACCTTGGGAGTTACTTCTACGTTTGCTTGTTATGCCATGCTATGCTAGTAGACGTGGATTGGGTGAGTGAATATCCATGACAGATGTGAGATTGTTAATTAATGGTTTATTTAAGGTGGCAACCTAAACACACATCTGGGTGGATTGAGGCACCTGGTTTCTATCAGACTTGCTGTATTTCTTCGGACCGCCACCTGTGCTCTAAGGGATCATAAGATTATTCAAACTGGAAACTTCGTGTGCAGCCACAAGCCAATTATGGGCTCTGGCGTAGTTGACTAAGTTGTGCGAACTCTTACGGGTAGGCTAGCTGATGTAGGGGATGTAGGTTGGTACGGTCTACCCACATGTAAGGTGCTAGCGCTTCGAAGGCTATGTCTCGGTCATCCGCTCTCAAACACCATGTAGTCACGAGAACCAAGCGGAGGCGATCGAGTCTTGTGGGGAAAAGTCGCAAACCTCTGCAGAGTGTATAAACTAATCATGATTAGCCGTGTCCCCGGTTATGGACGTTTTGAGTATCCGGTAATTGAATATCATGTGAATCTCAACATGTTATCGCTAATAAAAGTTATTGGGATTTGATGAGTACTTTTAATTGGGATTGAGGATCTTGTCAACCATTCTCAATGTTTAACAACCACCATGATAGTTAAATAAAATGATTCCTTTGTTGTAGGGAAAAACTAGCTTTATGCAAAATGTAACCAGAGAGCCTTACCACCAGCCATATATGCATGTAGTATAGGCTTATTTCCTTCATTGCTCTTTATGTGTTACATTGCGGCATATTCCATGTCTTGACCGTTTTGGGCTGCAACTTTCACGTTGCTGAGACTTTTGGACAACGAGTAAGGTGTTAGGTCGTGGTTCTATACTCGGTGATGCCGATGGAGTTGATGGACTCACTTATCTTCCAAGCCTTCCGCTGTTATTATTAGATGGCCTTAAGCCATATTATTGTAATAAGTTCCTTTGTGGACAACGATGTAATAAGTGTGTGATTGCTACTCTGCTATAAATCCTTGAAATCTTGTGTGGTGTCAGCATTACTGATCCAGGGATGACACTGAGCACAGAGACTTGATCCATTCGGGTCTGGTCGCTACACTACTAGAATTGCCAGTGCTTGAAAGGAAAAGTGAATGAAAACATAGGAATTGGAAAGTTCCCTATGGTACCACTTTTCATGAATTTGGTGCAAAGGAATGGATCAAAGGAAAACTATAGGATTTGTTCCTTTAGTGTCTCCTTGAAAGAAAAACCGTAGGAATTCTAATTTCCACTTCTCCTCCTTTTCATATTCCTATTCATCAAGCACAAGACTAAGAGATAGTAGCATAATAGCATTATAACCGTACATTTTCTTGTGGTTTGACTTAATCTCACCATGCTTTTTTGCATCCTGTGATCTTCCAATTGTTGTGAATCAAACATCCAGATTGGCAGAAATCCTGTGTTTTTAAATTCTCTATTTTGCACGTGCATTCCTATCCTATTCCTGTCTATTTCCTATCCCTACATTGTTAGAATCCTCAAATTCAAACAAGCCCTTACTCAATTACTTCTGTTACAGATATGTGTCAAAGAAAACCTTATGTGGTTTGTCCTGCTCCTGCGGCGCTATGTTCCACCCCAGCTCAGCTGCTCCAACGACGGAAGGGTTCACCACAGCTGGGATCCACTCTCCAGACTGTCTTTCACCGCCTCAGATCTTCTTCCCCGCCGCCGGCAACCACTACAACTGCATTACCATCATCAACTGAGCAGATGACCTTGAGGACTACACGGGTCCGCAAGAGAGGTCGCACTCTTCCGTGTCGGCTTACGTTACACGTCACTTAATATGATGACATGCTACATTATCGTCGTGTTCACCTATTAGAATCCGAGTCAGGTCCAAACTAATGCTGAAACTTGAGTTTCTAAATGGTTGTGAGGTACATATTGGGGCAGCAATCAGTACTATCTGTCTACTATCTGGTTAATCTCCGGTGTCTACTATGAGTTTCATGTTGGGCGCAAACAAACATTAAAGGAGCCATTATCTGTATTTTTTAACTAAAGCTATTATCTGCCTACTATCATTCGTTTTGGGTCTATCCATAGTTTGCTACCATCACTCTGGATTTGTGCATGCACTCCTTACATAATCTCACTATGTTTTATTCCTATGCATGCCAGTTATTGTACACAATGGAACTGATTATGTAGAGCAAAAGAGACGAGCCTTGTGTGGCAATAAAATTTCATGCAGACGTCGTTCCATGGTGGGCGCAAAGGCAGCCCCCGCTCCACCCATTTCGGATCGTAATCAAGAGGAAGATAACTGTTCTGAGGGGGATTCAGAAGGAGAAGACCACTCCTATTTACCCCATGAGGTCTTCGCTCTAACTTGGCATGCTAATGTTGGTAATATCATGCATATGGTGCCTTGCATTGCTTACTGTATACATTAAAGATGTCATCTGCTTAGTTTAGACACTCTTTGTGTCAATGCCATCTGTTTAGTTTCTTTATCATATATGTGAATCATGCAGTGCCATCTTGTTTAGCTAGACATCATATATGTGAATTTTGCAATGCCACCCTGGTTAGCCAGTCATCTTATATGTGAATTATATCATGCCATCATTTTTTTATTACATGTTAAATTTGTCAACAATTTTAGTACACTCAATTACTCTTCCTGTGCATCAGCCATTCGGCACGGTCATGGAAAAATCTGGAGCGGAAACAAGGTCTTCAGAGCAGACAATGCTATCTGACGAAGCGCATGTCTTGCTGGTTACCGATAGCTCCTCAGAGGAGGATTCAGACACAGATGACCAGTCATATCCCCCCCCCCCAAGGTGCATGCCCTAACTTGGCAGGGTTATGTTTCTCATATCGTTCGTATGGTATCTTGCATTGCTATGTCATTTGCTTAGTTTAGACATGCTTTGTGTGAATGCCACCTGTTTAGTGTCTAATTACCATATATGTGAATTATGCAATGCCATCTTGTTGCAAGACATTATATATGTGAATTATGCAATGCCATGTTGTTTAGGCAAGCGTCATATATGTGAATTATATCACGTCGTCCTTTTTTTGTATTTCTCATTGCTTTTGTCGACAATGTTTGTATATTCAACTGCTCTTCCTGTGCATCTGCCATTTGAATTGGTGATGGAGAAATCTGGAGTGAAAACAAGGTCTTCAGAGCAGACAATGCTACCTGCTGAAGAAGATATCTTGCTAGTTATAGATAGCTCTTTAGAGGAGGATTCAGAGGCAGATGACCAGTCCTAATATCCCCCTGAGGTGTATCCTCAAACTTGGCAGGGTTATATTACTCATATAATGCATATGTTGTATTGCAATGCTTTGTTTTTACATCATATACACAATATTGAATGCCATCTCCTTAGTTGACACATCATATATGCGATTGCCCTCTGCTCACTTCCTTAGTATATAAATCATATATTTGAATTATGTCATGCCATGATGTTTACATAGACAGCATGTATCTGAATTATGGCATGCCAACCCATTTTCTAAAGACATAATATAGTTATATCATCTCATCCTGTTTACATAGTCATCATATTTTAAATTATGTCATTCTATCCGTGAATTATATCATGCCATCATGTTTCCATCGACGGCATGTTTGTGATTTATGGCATGCCAACCACTTTAATAGACACGTCGTATAGTTATATCATGTCATCCTATTTACATAGTCATCATATTTTGAAGTATGTCATTCTATCATGTTTAGTTAGCCATCATACATGTGAAATTGTGTCATGCTATCCTGTTTAATTAGCCATCATATATGTGAAATTATGTCCTGCTATTCATTTGCTTAGACAACATAAATGTGAATTATTTCATGCCCTGTTTTCTTCCTACTATCCATTGCACTGTCTATCTTACAATGTCTGTACATTCAATTACTTTTCTTGTTTATCAGCCATTTCAATTGGAGGGAGTGATGGCGATATCGTGGGAGTAAAACACGGTCTTCAGAAAAGATCGTGCTACCTGTCGATGCAGATAGAACCACGGTTGTACTTGCCCAAGAACCAGCCCCACCATACATAACCCACACTCATGCAGATTGTACCCCTACCAAGTTGGCAGAGAACCAGCTACACCCCTTCTAACCCCAACCCCAGCAGATAGACACCCAGTTCCCGTTGACACAGCACCGTCTCCACCACAGAGCACCCAAACACGAGCAGTTAGTAAGGCAACTGCAGTGCCCAAATCACGAGGACCACCACTCCGAACCCGAAGTCAACGCTTAAAGTAGAAGAAGAATTGTTCTCAGGTCAGGTTCCGTAGCTATGGTTCATACTACTTTGCTCTTGCATCATTTGATATTCTTGATACCAACTAATTTCAAATTTGAAGGATGCAATTGAAACTCCAATGGCGCAACAGGTATGTTTTAAACCTGTTTCTTCAATGTGTTTGGCTATTTGCTATTGTAACTTGCTCTATGTTGATTTCAGTTTCAATTGAATAAACAGTTATGTTCTCATGCCATGCACATTACAAGTGTTGTTATTGTTGTGTAGTTTCCCACACTTATATTCTGTCTATGCTGCTTTGTCTTAAATAGATATGATTGAACTGTATCTATCTTGATTTGGCAACATAAACTAGAATGATATAGACCATCGGTGACCATACTACATAGATATATGTTTGTTTCATGTTGTTATCCTGTCCACCTTACTACTGAACTGGTTTACCAAAATGAGTTTCAAATACTACATTGTAAACCTGAGACTGCCTGAGATGTGTTTGTTTGTTTCTCTTTTAGAACGCGGATAAAATATTGGAGAAGAGTACCCTGTTATGCAATGGTAAAGGAAGTAATTCAGATAAGGTTCAAGATAGTGAGACATCCTGTTGGTCTCCAAGAAAGATGATAAAACTATATTGAAGACACCGAGACAACCCCAAAGTCTGTCTTGATGTAGTGTTCGATTCTTGGCTACCCTTCTTTGGCACTTTGCTCTTGAACTCGTTGCTGAATCAGTTAAACTTCTTGAGTCTCAACTTTAAGTTGAAAGACATCGATCAGATGTTATGCGACAGAAACGAAGGGTGAGGAAGTCCTGCAGAATTCAGACACATCTTTATGCGGTGCAGCAAAGTATTTGGAGGACTTAAGCGCCAAACAAGAGAAAGTTAATAAGCTTGCTAAGAATCTTGCCAGCATTATGGGTACCCAGGATATTGTTTCATGAGCTCTTCTGAAGTGGTTTTAGTTCTGGACTTGTTTTGCTGCGGCATTTATATGCTGCTGTGCTCCCTATATTTGCACTGGTGGCAAACTTTGATGCCCAGTGGATGTAATATGTGTAATAGCCGTGATAGCCTAGCGTAAGTTACTTTCTTATTTATTTCCTTGTTGTCTTGTTTATTTGTTTGCTTGTAGTCATTGCAGTTCTTTTTCCGTGGTTTGCTAGTGGCTGCAATAACCTATTTTTTAAAACTAGGCCACAATAACCATGGGCTAATATTTCTTGTAGTGACCTTTGGGCCTCCTACGGGCTGTAGAAAGCGATGGGCCTTCTATGGGCCATAGAAACGATGGGCCTTCTACGGGCCATAGAAACAGTGGGCCTTCTACGGGCCGTAGAAACAATGGGCCTTCTACGGGCCGTAGAAACAATGGGATTTCTATGGGTCATATCATCAATGGGCCTTATACGGGCCACATGATCGATTGGCCAAACATGGGCCAAACAGACCGCATTATGGCCGTAAACAGGCTAGATTTGGAATCGTACGTTCATGGGCCGACCATAATGGGCCATCGTTAATAGGCCGATTTGATGGCGCTATGAAAGCGCCCAGCGTCTTAAAGGACCACAAACGGGCCGATCAGTAACACGGGCTGAATTTGGCCCATAAGTAGAAAATAGCGAACGGGCCGTAAGTAAGCGAATCGCCGGAAATGAGCCCAAGAATAAATGGGCTCGAGAAGGCCGAAAGATAACATGGGCTGAAACGCCCAGCGGAATAACGGGTCGTTAATGGGTATAAAGTGATACTTTGTTCATTACGGGCGATTTCACCATAGGCCGTTAATGGGTGTAAGTGATACCTTTGTCCATTACGGGCCAGGTTCACCACAGGTCGTTAATAGGCCAAGAGTTACATAGGGCCTCATATGGGCGAAGACGTCATGGGCCATACATGGGCCGAAGGAAACAATTTGGAATCATATTGGATGGCCCAGATGACGCTACTGGGCCAAATTTGGATAGGGCGTAACGGGCCTTGGGTTAGCGGGTTGTAAATGGGCTATATGCGAACAGGCCGTTAACATGCTTCCATGGGCCGGCCCACCACCTTTTGACCAAGTCAAACGGGCCGGCCTTTTCACAGGAATGGGCCTCTGTTGGGCCGTGCCACATGTCCATGTATCATAGGCGCCTTCTGTCCAATGAGTGGATGATATCTGTCCAGAGATGAGCCGACACGTGTTTCCTCCAGCCAATGATGATTTTACACGTGGAAAATCCACATTAGTCGGGGCTGTTAACGGGTTATCGGATCCAAAACCCGCCCCGATAGCTTAACGGCGTTCCGTTATGGTGGATGCCACGTGTCGGTCACCCTTGACGAAAGCACTTCGGACGCGCGATTTATCGTCATGGAAGTGGACACTCGTGATGATAATTTTGGTAATGTCATGGAACACTTCTACGCTTGACACATGTATGACTATCTAGATTCGTCATAAAATCGTCATGGATGTACATGCATGACAAAAAACGCGACCTACTGTGACAAACACGTATCATCACGGAAGTGTATATTTTTGTAGTGTATATCATTGAAAACTATGTTGAAATAAGAATCCAACGATATAATTTTTGTTAACATGCATTAACATTTTGTTAGCTAAATATTTGGTCAAAATTTGGCACGAACTACAAAGGTGACTGCCGGTGTAAAAAACCGGCGGAACTCGGGTAGGGGGTCCCGAACTGTGCATCTAGGCGGATGGTAACAGGAGACAAGGGACACGATGTTTTACCCAGGTTCGGGCCCTCTTGATGGAGGTAAAACCCTACGTCCTGCTAGATTAATATTGATGATGTGTGTTACAAGAGTGGATCTACCACGAGATCAAAGAGGCTAAACCCTAGAAGCTAGCCTATGGTATGATTGTTGTTCGTCCTACGGACTAAAACCCTCCGGTTTATATAGACACCGGATAGGGTTAGGGTTACACAGAGTCGGTTACAATGGTAGGAGATCTACATATCCGTATCGCCAAGCTTGCCTTCCATGCCAAGGAAAGTCCCATCCGGACACGGGACGAAGTCTTCAATCTTGTATCTTCATAGTCTTGGAGTCCGGCCGATGATGATAGTTCGGCTATCCGGACACCCCCTAGTCCAGAACTCCCTCAGTAGCCCCTGAACCAGGCTTCAATGACGACGAGTCCGGCGTGCATGTTGTCTTCGGCATTGCAAGGCGGGTTCTTCCTCCAAATAATTTATAGAAGATTGTGAACACCAGGATAGTGTCCGGCTCTACAAAAATAAATTCCACATACCACCGTAGAGAGAATAATATTACACAAGATCAATCTGCTGACGTATTTTGTGGCGTGACGTCGCACCACTACCAAGCCTTTACTCAAATTGTTTTTATTGTTCCACCTCAGCGTGTTTAGCGAAGCGGTTTCCTTGGCACGTCTTGTCGAGGTAGAGATTGTGTTCCCCTTATTCCGGGATTCCCATCAATACGGACGTGGGTTACCCAACCGCGCCATTGATTGTGACGCTTGGGAGATAAGCGAGTTTTACCAGGCCGGTGGGGACACGTGTTTTGTCCGCCCATATAAGGGATAAGGATCCACCCTTTCACCCTCGCCTTCTTCCTCCTTTGCTCATCCATTCCGTGCACTCGAGCTCTAGCGCCCAAGTCCGCACTTTCCTCCTCAACCTTCCCCGACCATGTCGAGGCGGGAGGCAGATGGATGGCCTCCTCCATCACGGAGGGCACATCACAAGACTGGGAGGCGGATACTTGTCCGGCGATATCGCGACAAAGCTGCCCGACGCGGGCAGCTTATTCCAACCCCCAGTCCCCATGAGAGGGTGGTATTTCTCCCCCCACTTCCTCGGCGGACTAGGTTTTCCACTTCACCCATTTGTCCAGGGGCTCATGTTCTACTACGGCCTGGACTTCCACGACCTGGCCCCGAATTTCGTCCTCAACGTCTCGGCGTTTATCGTCGTGTGCGAGGCCTTCCTCTACATCCACCCCCACTTCGGCTTGTGGCTCAAGACCTTCAGTGTCAAGCCGAAGGTTGTGAAGGGCAGCCAAGCGGAGTGTGGAGGCGCCATGGTCGGCAAGATGGCCAAAGTCCTATGGCTCGAGGGCTCCTTTGTGGAGACAATAAAGGGGTGGCAATCGGGGTGGTTCTACATCACCGAGCCACGCGACCCTGAATGGGTGGCGGCCCCCGAATTCAGATCTGGATTCCCACACGGCTCTCGTCATGGAAAGAGACGGGCCTGAAGTGGGGGGATTCGGACGAGCTATCCGGACTCCAAACACGCGTCCGGAACCTGGTGGACAAGAATCGCAGGCTTATCGACGTAATCCAGGTGATGCTCATCCGCCGGATTCTCCCATGCCAACAACGGGACTTCAATATGTGGGAGTTCGATCTGGCACAGCACCGAACCTTGAGCTGGCTCTTCGATACTACGTACGAAGATGCCTGGAAGGTGTTGTTCAAGGGCGCCGAAGCTCCCGCATCCGCTAACAAAGATCGCGGATATAGCTCGCGGCGTCAAGCCAGCGAGGTAAGTTATTTTACCCTTTACGGGACTCTTTTTTCATAGATTGACTCTACGTGGGATCTAAAAACTCCCTATTCTTTGACAAGTCTAGCTGAAGACGTCCGGACAGATTAACTGTCGGCTCCTTTGCCGAAGACCAGCGGACGCCTGATTGCGGGGAAGCTGGCTCCGCACCCCATGTGGTGCCGGAGAAGAAGGCCAAGAAGGAGGCCACGGAACTGAAGGAGTTCGGCGCCGAATCTTTGTCGGATTCTGAAGCAAAATCTTCTCCCGAAGACGAGGAGGAAGAAGAAGAAGCTTCTCCCCCAGCGGGGGAGGAGAGGAAAAGGAAGGCCGCCTAACCGGGAGGCCGGAGGGTCAAGAAGGAAGAACCCTTCCTCCGGACTTCTCCACCAACATCGACAACGACGAGGGGGATTTTCTTACGAGGGCCAAGCCCCTGGCGAGATCGTAAGTGTCCGGATACCCATGGCTTTTTATTATTGCAAAGTGTTCTCTAATGTCGAACAATCGTGCAGCCCGCCCAAAGGCGAGTTAAATCGATTCATCGGCGGGTCCTGGGCTCGTCGGAAATGGAAGTGCCTTTCCGACCGCCTCCTCGCGTCATGTTGCGGACAAACGCCAGCGGGCTCCGGCTTAGTCACGAGGAGGTGGCGCGGGAGGTGCCACAAGGCAACCTCCCGGACTCAAAGCGCGTGGGGGGCAAGACCCCCAGGGGCTCTAAGCCCGACCCTTGTCCGAACTCCATGCGGAACCTTGATGGTTCCCGAGTCCGATGGCGATCCTTCGCAAGAAGGGTAAGACGCCGGCATCCTTCGTCCAACCGGAGGCACCGGATAGCTTACTGGAGGCGCTCAACGGCGCCTCCATCGAGGAGGAGCACCGCACTGTTATGAGTGCGGTGATCCGGACAATTCAGTCCGCCAAGAGCGGGCTGACCGAAGCCTGTACCAGTCTTCTAACAGGCTTTGAGGTAAGAAATTTCAATATATGTAAAATGATACGCATAGATAGCAGCCCCCGATGCTCGGTTCGGTGTTCGGAAAGAAAAGCGGATGAGGATCTTTAGAAAGATAAGCAGGAGTCATAAAAATATGTCAATGTGGGATTGCAGGTTGTCTTTGCTGACCTCCGCTGACCGATGCTGAGGTCAATGCTTTGAAGGAAAACCTCGAGCGGTCCGAGAACGAGCTCGGCCATGCCGAGAAGCAGCTCGAGGAAAAGGAAGGTGAGTAATACCTTATGGAAATTGTACCTTGCAGAAAAGGATTTGGTTGCAAGAAAATGACAAGGATAACGTGGGTATTGTAGGGGCCACTAACGAGGTGGCGACCACAGAAGGAGGCGGTGGCAGCGGCGAATGCAATGCTGACATGGGCACCGAGCGAGAGAAGCAGGAGGCGCTTGGTGGCGGAGGTACAGCAAGAGCTCTAGGATCTCGTGAAAACATGAGAGCTTGGGCGTGACTCAAGACTTCGAGTGTCCGAGCTTGCAACGGCTCTTGAGAGTGCCAAAGCCGCTAAGGCAAGCTTACAAGGCCCTCCGGAGATTGAGGCGGTGAAGAAAATAGCAGCGGGTAAGGCATTTTCATGCAGAGTAAGCATGTGAGTGTTAATTACTGTTGCTTACCCGAATTCGGAGCTCTCGAGGGTTCGCTGATCTTCCTCGCAGCGTGTCCGATGCTGCCACATTCTACCGGGCCGAGGAGGGAGCTCGACGGAGAAGGTCTTGGTCTCGGTATCTTCGAGGCGGACATCCAGTGCCCTTAGCGACCAGTGAAGCAGCTGGTCGAGCTCCACAAGGCGGCCGAACAGGCCATGAAGGGCCTCATAGTTGTTTGTGGCCTAAAGAGGCCATGCCAGGAGCTACTTCGCCCTGTGTCGGTGGCTGGTGGATGCGTGCCCGTGGGTTGAAGTGATCAAGCATTCCGCTTGTATTGAGGGTGCCTGTCGGGCCCTTGCCCGCGCAAAGGTGCACTGGGGCAAGATGGATGCCCAGAAGCTTGTGACGGACCCGCTACCAGAGGGCAAGGAGCATCGCACGCCCGAGATGTATTATAATAGTGTGCTGAAGGGCACCCGCACTATTGCGAATGAGTGCTCCAGAGATGTAATATTTGAGTAGACTCGCATTTTGTTATCCTGTGCGCTGAAAACTTAGTTCATATGCGCTAAGCAACGCTTGTTAATTTAAAATATTACCTTACATGCGGCTGTTTATCAAATCGAGAGATGGCAAGTCGTCGGCTTCACCCCCATGCCACAGTCTTTGGGGTGTTCGGGATAAACTTGAGCGCTCTTGTTCCCATTTTGGGTCCATCTAGGAGGCGCTCAACACAGCGAACAAGGCAACCGGACTTATAATGCTTGAACACTCTCACTTAGCCATAGAATTCTATAATTTTAAATTTGGTGAAGCCCCTAGTCTTCGAAGGTCAATTTGGGGCGCTATCACGCCTTGGCGGACAATATCGGCTCCTCGCTCTAAGCGGCATAAGTCTTTAGGACTCGCAAAAACCTCTCGAACAGCGATCGCTCTCGCCTCATCATGACGGTCAGTTTAGCTTTCCATCGAGGCGTTAACCCAAATTAACTGGGGGCAGAATCGCGATGGTTCTCCGGTGCTACCTTAGCCGATATAACGGAACGTAAGGTACCAAAACACGGAGCCGGGCAAACCCAACTATTGACCCAAGACATGATTCGGAGCTGATGCATATAGTGCTATAAGTTCGGGTGCCGACTTGTGAAAGTGTTAGGACTCATTATACCATAATGCGGAAACATAAGCCCTGGTGTATATTAGCGGTACCAAAGTGTACGGATGCAACATGTCGTGAATGAACATATGTATGAAAAGAAATGCAATTATAAGCAAAAAGGTGCTGCATTGTTTTATTCAATAAGTGCTGCTATGAATGCGAACGATACAAATAGTGCGATAAGCAAGGTATGAGATCTGTTAAACATGTCCCTCTCGTGGGTAGGCTCTGATTGGTGTATGAAAATGCTCGTAATGGAGACCACCAGTATATTCGTTGTAGCCTTTATCCTTCCCTGGCTGTTGCATCGTGAGTTCGGCAGGTCTGCTGCCGGACAGGCTTCGACAAACGGAGTCTGTGGGTAAAAAGTAAAAGGTAAAAAGAAAAGAAAAGGGCGACACACTTGAGAGCCCTGGTGTGGTTGAGCCGCATGCTGGGTTTATCGTGGTCGTGCCCTCTCCCCATGCCCATGGTATCTTGAAGGACCTGCTTTGGCGTTTCGCAGGGCTGGGTTGGAGCCGCACTTCGCTACGCGTGCTCTGAGCGTGCTGTGGTCTTATTGTAAGTTACTCCGGGCGCTTAGCTGTCCGCCGCTTAACGGCCGGACTCGAGAATTGCCTTAAGAGGCTGCATTGCACTTCGCCGCGAGCATTGTATGTTCCTCCGTGCGGAGAGAACGTTCGGTGTTTCCATTGATCGTAATGACTCCTCGAGGGCTGGCATCTTGAGCTTGAGGTATGCGTAGTGCGGCACGCGTTGAACTTTGCAAACGCGGTGCGTCCGAGCAAGGCATGATAGCCGCCACGGGCGGGACTATGTCGAAGATTAACTCCTCGCCGGAAGTTATCCGGGATCCAAGACCACTTCGGTGTAATTGAGCCTGTACAATTGGCTTCTACACTGGTATGACACCTTTAAAGGTCGTTTTGGTAGGTCTAATCCTTGAGGGTCTATGCCCATTTTGCTGCTGTATCCGGTAAAGAAGGTTCAGGCTGCTGCCGCCGTCCATCGGGACTCGGTTAGGTGAAATCCATCGACGATTGGGTCTAAGACCGGTCGGCGAATCCTCCGTGGCGGATCTTTGGTGGGGTGGTCCTTCGTCAAAAGTGATCTGGCGGGAGGACCATGGATTGAACTTGGGCAAGCTGGCTCCATCGCTGAGACATCCTCGAGTGCGCTTCCGCTCCCTTTTGGGTATGTGCGTTGCGTATATCATGTTCACCGTCCACACTGTGGGTGAAACCCTACATCCTCTATTGTTCAGCGGTTGGGTCTCGTCCTCGTCATCGCTATGCAGCCCCTTGTCATTGTTTTGGCAATTAACTTGCTGCCTGTTGAATACCCAACAGTCCCTGTTGGTGTGGTTAAGCTGGCTTTTCAGGGTGCCGTGTATCCGCACAAGCGGTCGAGTATTCGGTCCAAATTGGACGGACCCGAGTAGTTCTTTTGAATGGCTTTTTCCGCTGACCGGGTTTAGAGCCTCTGAATCCGGCATTGACCGTCGTATCCTCGGTATTATCGCCGTTAATGCGGCGTTTGTTTTGTTACTGACGCTGCCTGCCATTTCGGTCCTTGAAGTCCGGACTGCCGAATTTTCTTGAGGTTGTTGATGCGTGCTAGCCAGCTGTCCTCACCCGTGAAGCGGGTCATGAGTGATGTGAGGGCTGCCATGGATTTCGCTTTTCTGTCCTAGGTGCGGGCAAGCCACTCGTCACGGTTGTTATGCTTGAAGGCCGTGAGGGCCTCCGCGTCCGAGACGGTCGGCGATTTGGTTTTTCTTGGTTAAGAACCGTGTCCGTAATTGTCTCGCCGATTCGTCTGGCTGCTGAATTATGTGGCTTAGGTCATCGCATCGGTGGTCGCATATAAGTGCCCCGAAGTTATCGAGAATGCGGCTTTCGGTCCTCCAGCTCCCAATTGACTCTCGCCGCAAGCTGTTGAGCCAATGCGGGCTGGTCCTTTAAGCTTGAGGGGAGATATTTGATGGCGTGAAGATTGTCACCATGGGTCATGTGGATGTGAAGGAGATAGTCTTTGATCCAAACCGCGGGGTCTGTTGTGCCATCATAGGATTCAATATTGACGGGTTTAAACCCTTCGGGATTCGATGATCCATTACTTCGTCGTGAAGCATAGTGGGTGTCTTGGCGCCTCAGATCTTTGGCGATATCACGACGGATCTCAAAAGAGCTTGGTCTGTTTTGTTCGGCCCGGCCGGACTTACTGTGTCCGGCGCGACGGTTGTCGTCACATACCGTGGGGCGCCCACGTGATCCATAGATCGATCTTGATTGTCTTGCCTTGTCCTCCAATATATCTCGCAGGTCCGGAGCGTTCCCCTTTGGCCGTGTGCTTTTTGAGCGATGTCGGGGTACGGTTCTAATGAAGGGCCTAGGGGCCTCTCTGTCGCGACCACGGGGTGGTCGGTCAGCCGTATTGTCTCCTGGTGATGCGGGTTCATAAGCCTCCTCCTCTAATCGGGGGAGCAGCTTGCGCTTAGGGTAGCTTTTGGAGGGGCGTTCGAGCTCATGCTCTTCGGCCGCGAGGACTTCAGTCCATCTGTCGGCTAGCAGATCTTGATCAGCTCAAAGCTGTTGCTGCTTTTTCTTGAGGCTGTTCGTCTAAAATGCTCTTGTTCGACGGGATCCTCAGGCACGGCGAATTCATTGTCGTCGTGTCTTGCTTCATCTTCGGAGGGAGGCATATAATCCTCTACCTCTTCTTCTGCCGCTCTCTCTTGAGGGCTGGCGTCTCCATCCTCCTGCGCTGGATCTTGCTGGAGTGGATTGTCTTGACCTTTGTCCGGTGTATTGTTATCTCCGTGTCGGAATCTTCATTCTTGCTGTGGCGGGATTTAGAGTGGCGCCGCTGACGCCGGCGCTTGGGCTGCTTCTTGGAGGGGTCATCCTCCGTTGTTCCATCGCCGTTCCCATCTTTTGGGATGTCCACCATATATATGTAAATGCGATTTAGGTGGCCTTCCAAAGTGCCTCGTAGGCGCTGGGTCTTGATCGTCTCCGGCATCGTCGTCTATACCGTCGATGTCTTCGGAGTCGTAGTCTCGCATGTCGGTTAGATTGTCGACAGCGGCTACCAAGTGGGTGGTGGGTGGGCTTTGAATTTCTTTGTTGTCCGCATCCCAACCTTCCTGACCGTAATCCGGCCAGGGCTCTCCGGATAAAGAGAGAGAATTTAGTGAATTCAGGATGTCGCCAAAGGGCGAGTGCTGAAAGATGTCCGCGGAAGTGAACTCCATGACGGGCGCCCAATCGGATTCGATTGGCAGCGGTATGGAGGTTGAGTCCGAGAGGAGTCCGGCACCCTGGAGTCGAGGTCTTCGCAAAGGACAGGGATAGAGTTCAGCTCGATCGCCGTAGAGATTGTAGCCCCCGAGGCGGTGTCCAACCACTCGTCCTCGATCGGGGAATCCGGCTCCGGATTAAGGGTCGGGCGGATCTTGGTGCGGCCTCCGTGGCCTTTGTCGCTCGCTGCAGAGCTATATCATGCCCATCGAGACAAAGTCTGGCGCTGCTTAGCTGCGGCTCGAATCCGTCGAAGATCAAGTCTCCGCGAATATCGGCCGTATAGTTTAGACTTCCAAATCTGACTGACGGCGGGCGTAGCTTCGATCTGCTCCGGATGGCCAGCGAATTGGCCCATGATGCAAAGCCGCCGAACATGAAGATCTGTCCGGGAGAAAAGTCTCACCCTGGACGCGTCGTTGTTGATGATCGAAGGAGCCATTGGGCCTATCGGTGACGACACAGAGGAACTCTCAATGAAAGCACCAATGTCGGTGTCAAAACCAGCGGATCTTGGGTAGGGGGTCCCGAACTGTGCGTCTAGGCGGATGGTAACAGGAGACAAGGGACACGATGTTTTACCCAGGTTCGGGCCCTCTTGATGGAGGTAAAACCCTACGTCCCGCTAGATTAATATTGATGATGTGTGTTACAAGAGTGGATCTACCACGAGATCAAAGAGGCTAAACCCTAGAAGCTAGCCTATGGTATGATTGTTGTTCGTCCTACGGACTAAAACCCTCCGGTTTATATGGACACCGGATAGGGTTAGGGTTACACAGAGTCGGTTACAATGGTAGGAGATCTACATATCCGTATCGCCAAGCTTGCCTTCCACGCCAAGGAAAGTCCCATCCGGACACGGGACGAAGTCTTCAATCTTGTATCTTCATAGTCTTGGAGTCCGGCCGACGATGATAGTTCGGCTATCCGGACACCCCCTAGTCCGGAACTCCCTCAGTGACCAATAAACCAGGTCGGAGGTAGTAGTACTAAGGCTTACACCCGCTCCCTCGCCCACGCGCGCGGTGCCTCGCAGGACAAGGAGAAAATATGACTACTCCCTCCGTTTACTCCTTGTCCCTACCTTGGTTAGAGAGTTTTTCATATTGTTTGGAATATATGTCCTTTAGTATATTTCAATATGAACTACTAGTACATACTCGAAACACTGGTGTATGTAGACGTATTTTAGAGTGTAGATTCACTAATTTTTCTCCGTGTGTAGTCCATATTGAAACGTACGTAATAGTACACACTCTCCCTTGCTCCTCGACCCTCACCCATGTGGTGGACGTGCAGCAATTCATTCAGTCTCATACAGCCAGAACGATATATACTGCAACACTATTATTGCTTGACTTCCCGAAGAGGCAATGCTCCAATCGCAAGGTTAATATTTTGGAGATGCCAAGCGCAAGGTTTATAGGAGAACGAGTAGTAGGTGCGGCGTCATTTATAAATGAAGTTTTTTTCTTCAGTGGCACATACGCAATAGAAATAGGTTCATATGGAGAGAAAAGGTAACCGCTCCACTATATACATAGGCAGGACGATACTACACGGTTGCTTGATGGGGTTGCTCTCTTCACACTCTCTCGCACAAAACGACTGTGGCCACATCTCTAACATCCTGGCGGATCACGTCTGCCGGGAGAAGGGGTGGATGCTTAATGTAGATGCGGCCGCCGTCGCCGACGGCGAAAACCCATTGTCGGCACGTCCCGATCAGGGGACCCGCAATCACCACGCCGGTGAGGTTGCCTTCGTCCCTTGCTCACTGCCGTGACCTGGGCAGTTGCCACCTCCCGCCGCCCTCGTCTAGGTTGAGCTACATCCCGACATCCCTCAGGTACAACTCCCTTTACAGCCGGCTTGCACCACTGCTCCAGCTACCCACATCACTCTATGTGGATATTTCTCTACTTCTTTGCCCCGCACATACCTCTACTGGCTTCTACGTATTGTATTTGTGATTAGTTTATGTCTCATCAACTAGTCCCAGTAATCTTATTCTAATCACGCTTCTTCAATTTCTTTGCCACAGGGATGCTCATCTCGATTTTGGTGAAACTGCACAAAATGGTCCGATGGTCAAAGGGTTGCAAACTTCATTTCTTCGGAAGCTCCAATGTTGCTAGCAAATTAAAGCCTGGTTAGGGTTTACGGTTCAAGGGCTAGGGACTGCATAGATCATTTTTTTTCTTTAGCTGTCTCTGTTCCAAAACAAGTGTCAACTTTAGTAGTAGTACAACTTTGTACTAAAGTTTGCATAAAGTTGAGACACTTATTTTGGAACGGAGGGAGTACATATTGGCTATGATTTGTCAATCATTGAGATGCAATAGCGTGCATGTTAGTCTCCTTTGTATTTGATGAAATGTTGCAACGGGCAACCTTGGACGCAAGATACATGAAACAGAAGCTGGAAGCTTCATAGTATTGTACAAATTTATCTCGTTGATAAATTATTGTATGTACTATACTAGTAGTTTATGTAAATAGGTAGGCGTCGCACGGTGTCCAGAAAATATGGTGATAATGTGGGGTGGGCCATGTAATCACTAAGCCTGCGTGTTTTCACTGCTCTCGCACTCCTCCACTGTAAGAATGGAGAAAATTGTAATCTAGTAGTACCTCCTTCCGCCAAAAGCGTGGGACATCCAACAATCCTACCACCTCAGTAATAATGACCAATGAGCCGTCAAATCACACAAACCCAGCAGTAAGTTGGACAGACGAAGCAACCATCACTCTTGAATCCGCTTCTCTCTTCAATGCAGGCGCCAGTGAGAGGTCGCATCCGCTCTGCCTGGGCATGAATGTGGCACCGATTCTTTGGAGCGGCGCTGGCCGTTTCGGGTGAGAAGCGCGCGCGGGCAATGAAGGAGCATTGGGTGGGCCAGGCTGGTCAAGAGCGGGCGTGGCAGCGGTCCACCTATCCTGACCGGACGCCCAAAAGAGGATGCACCGACTCTCGTAGCTAAATCGTACACTACACACCATCTCTCTGTAGGACTAGGTCGATGTGTCGCTCTCTCTAACACACACATGCTATTAAACACACATGCACACGCACACACAGGTTCATAGAATAGGAATGTCGTGCATGTTACTAGTCCAAGTTACTCACCACTATGACCAGCCTAAGCAATGTAACCAAATGCTCCTTACTCTGCCTTGTTGTCTCCCCCGGAAACCCAATGCATGGAGCGCAACTACGCGTTGATCAGTCAAGAAATCAAAGTTGGCTTGCATGCGAGTTAATACGTGGCCCTGCATGGTAGCTAAAACGGCATCTCTTAGTTGTATTAATTGTTGCGTTTAGAGACAGATATCAGGGCTTTGATTGGAGGAAGGACCGGTCAAGTTTCTCCTTCTCCTCCAATCTGCTTGCGCCTTGGTCCCGCTGCACATTCTAATGTGACTTATTACACCTAGACGGAGGGAGTAGTATGAGATACGGTGGCACACTGACTTAGGTCAAATACAAGTGCCCAAAATTGTGTGCATGTTATAATAAGGATTCACTTAAAATAGTACGTGAGCGAACAGAGGGATCAATTGGACAGTTTTCACGAGCAGTAGCAAGATGTGTGAGGTAAGATACACTGCTGGCCCTTTTAATTTTTCTTATTAATTTGTTTGTTTCACCCTCTGACTGGTGGGACCCAACGTACTACGTGGAGAGAGGTAAGGTGACTAAGGCTGCATTATTTCTGTACTACCAACACTGCTTTAAATCCCAAAAGACCTTACCACCAAAGCCACATGACATGATTATGATTTAAATCCCAATGACTCGCACGCAAAAATACATGGCATGCTTGTCACACGAATGCAGGAATGTATAAAAGGTTATTTTCCTGTCGTTGAACATAACGGGAGGGTGGTGTAGCTAGTTAGACTGTTCGCTCATCAAACTTGAGGTCTCGGGTTGGATAACTACACTTGAGCATAATTTTGTTTTTGTTCGACTTCTTTCTTCCACCCAATGACAGGTAGGCCCCGCATGACAGAGAGAGAAAGTGATCTGGGGCGGTGCCAGGAGGATTCTTTGACTGGTCAAATGGATGGATACGGAGCTATGCGATCTCGTAGTGACTGTATAATCACCTCAACACGTATACGCTACAGCCTCGACGCTTGTTTTCTAGGGTTTGCACTCTTCACACACTCTCTCCAGTATATATGCTGGAGCCTCAGCGCTTATAGTTGCTCTCTTCACACTCTCTCACCCTCTCCAGATCTAAACAAGACTTTGTTGGCCTCTCTCTCTCTCTCCCCTCACTGCTGGTCAAAGAGCCAGCAGGATCCGTCCACCGGGAAGGGAAGGAGGCTTAACGCTGTCGCCCTTAGAGAGGGAGGGAATCCACCACTGGCGCATCTGTTATCTTTCACACAGCGGCGGCGCGGGAGGGCCTCCGACCCCTTCTTCCTCACCGCCGTATGTAGTGTGGGCCGAATGGCCTCCGGTCACCCACCAAACCACACTCCAAGAACCTTAAGGTATAATTTACTTATTCCACATGCATTGCTCTAGTTGCATGTGGGCTTTTTCCGCTTCTGCACTCGAATCTAGGTGTTGGATCAAACAGGAAAGTAGTGGGGAAAGTTGTATAGCATGAATCTCGGACGTGGTTCAAAGAGGAAAGGAATGGGGGAGAGTAGTGGGGAAAGTTGTATAGCATGAATCTAGGACGTGGTTCAAAAAGGAAAGGAATGGGGGAAAGTTGTATAGCATGAATCTAAGACGTGGTTCAAAGAGGAAAGGAATGGGGGAACGTTGTGGGGAAAGTTGTATAGCATGAATCTAGGACGTGGTTCAAAGAGGAAAGGAAGGGGGGAAAGTCCTAGTACAGACTGGCTATCCAGCACCTACGTTGGTCAAAAAGGGAAAACAATGACAAGCATAATCGCACATCTCATAATGTAACTGATCTTTTTGTTTTGGGGGACAAGGCTGTAGAGTTTGAGCATGACTAGATTTGCTGCGCTCACATAGGGAAAGGTGTCTAAAGATAACAAAACTGGGACCAACACAAATATGCTCCTTGGTTGTTTGTTCTTTGTTGCAACAGACTGTGCATCACCCATTCATACATCGGTAGATGCACATGGTGCTGGTGCGTCCACACTCCCGTGCAACTCTTTAGCTGTTGTTAATCTAAGGCCCTGTTTGGTTAAAAAGTCCCTAGTCCCTGCCTGCTTGGTTCCAGGGACTAAACATGGACTAGAGGTTATTAAATAACATTCTAAAAGACCATGTTACCCCTAGTAATGGACTAATAGAGACAAGGTGCGATGCGGGGCAGGGGCAACTGTTGGAAAAAGTCCCAAAAAGACTCTCCCTCGGGGTCTTCTTTCTTTAGTCCCAAATGCCAACTTTTAGTCCCTAAAAGTCCCTCCTGATTGGTTTAGATGGGACTGGCATGGGCTTTTTTTAGTCCCTACACCAAAATGTCCCTGTAAACAAACACCCTCTAATAATGCGCTAGAAAATTGATGCAATGCAATAGTTAAAAGAAAATTACATGTTTAACGAATTTTATTGTTAGTATAATCTCTTTGTTAATATTAATTAATGCCACCATTTGAGAAATGCTACTGTCTTGCTTTCTTTCCCATTTAGATAAGTTATATGCTTCTTTTTGTTGGCTTCTGTGTCATCCACCGTTATTGACCACTAGTCGTTTCCTTTGCACCTCTGTGTAAACAGACTTATCTACTTCACCTCGTTCCTATTGTGACCTTTTGTTGCACTGCATAAAACACTTTTGTTTTAAGAGTCTTTTCTGCAGTTCATCCAAAATGTCACACCGACAATGTTGCTTGATTGCTTGTTCTTAGTGGAACTGCACAAGAGGAGATCTTACTTCCTATCCGTGTTGGAAAATTTGTTTCAGATCTTCTTCTTGTGAGTTGTTTGAATTCTGCATCATGAGAGGTCAGTACTAGCTTTATTTCACATGATTGTGCAGTGTGCTTTCATATGTTGTGCTACTTGTACGGTAATGTTGCTTGATTTTAGTGAATTGCACAAATGGAGACAATACTTCCAATCTGTATGTGCACCGTAATATCCCATTGAGGTAAGATAAGGATATTTCACAACTGTTGGCCTGTATTTTGCCACTTCCATCAGAAAATTAATGTCGTTGTTTAGTGTTATACTTGTGCTCCCTAATTGACATGCCAAATCTTACATTGAAGGTGAAGCTTGTCTGTTGTTGAACCAAGTGATGAAGGTGAAGAACAAGTGGCAGAAAAACAAAAATCAACTCCGGTGCTGTAACGAAGCACTGGAACTGTGATGACACAAGTTAGAATATAGTTTTGCATATTAATTTATTGCTATGGCTAGAACGAGCAATTGTTTGCCACTGATTTGATGCCACTCTTAATGTAATATGTAATTATCTCTACTTGTGCAAACAGGGATCTTCTTTGAAGATACCATATATTTTAGTGGAACTGCACAAGAAGATGTTGGAAACATTAAAATAATCGAGGAGTATACAGTAAGCATGGAAACCACAGTAGATAACAACAGATGGTTCCGGAGAAGTGCTTGATCTGTATGCTCTACACAATAAGCCTCCTGACAAAGGTTGGTACTCGCCCACGGATTTCATCCATATGATTGAGCTTTGTCATCTCTATTGGTGTTGTGCTACTATTCAGATACTGTCATGAGAAAGTGGTATTGTCCTTGAGAAGTGCTTCATCGTGTTGTTTTAAATATTTCCTTTCCTTTTTCCGAGCAAATAGAGATGCTAGCATTTAGTTGTCCTCTTGTCTTTGCACAACAGGATCATCCTCCTCACGAAGAAGAATATGGAGTGCATTGAGGTGACTAGTTCCGATTATACCGGGATGAAGAAGCCCTGTCTATCTTCTCATCAGAAGGAGCAGTTGAAGGATGGTTACATTACTCCCCACAAGACCAAACAAACTTCAGCTCAGAAGGACTGACATATCTCCATTTTTTGTTGTGATGCGCAAGTACAATGTTGTTCTAGGATTCTTTCCGGTGAGTTCCATTATTTTAAAAGTGTGCTCTACAGGGACCATGTAGGTGCCTGTTTAAATTGTCAATTCATAGTACAGTTTGCTTTATAGTAATCACTTTTTTTGTATTTGTGCAAATAGGGGTGCTCAACTTGATTTCAATGGGAACTGCACAAAATGTTTATGAATACATCAAATCATTCATTTCCACCACAAGAACGGACGTGCCGATATGTTCAAGGCATTGCAACATATAAGGGCGAAATCATACAAGCTATGCGCGAATTTGGTTGATTTTGGTGGAACTGCACAAAAAGAACAACTGGTTTATTTAGCACGAGGTGCCATGTCAATGTCCGAACTGATGGCAGACCCTACCCATTCCACAATCGCAGGCATTTGATATTTTGGAATGGGAAAACCTTGTCAAAGTTTGCTCAATGATGCACGCAAAACAGAAAGCATTTGACATTTTGGAATGGGACAACCTTGTCAAATTTTGCTCATTGATGTTAGCAAGAAGACATGCGTTTGATATTTTCGAATGGGACGCCCTTTGCTGTCAGTAGTGTCGATCTATTTTTCTTTATTCTTTAGTTGTGAAGTAAATATTGGCTCTGACATGTGAATCGCTGAGATGCATAATCATTGATTGTTTTGAATGTTCTCTATGAATTGCCAGGCCTGTGTGCTTGATTGCAATGTACAGGAACGCTAAAAATCTGCTCAAACTCTTTGTACTCCAGTCAAAGTAGAGATACTTTGACTGCAGACAAAACTTGTATGCAGACTAAAAAGGACCAGAGGGAGTACATGTGAAACTACTGCAAATGAGGTGATCACCCTGGGAATAATGGCTAATTTTTTTAAAATAATACATTTTTTTTATTAATTTGCACAAATATTACGCGGAAAAAATTATTTTCAAAACTAATACACCGTCGGCCCACAAGAGGTCGACAGGCTCTAATCGACCCTTGACAAGCCGAGTGGCTGCGATCGGCCACTAGCAAGCCGACACTGGCCTGCTTGGCACGTGTCGGCCTCGCATTGGGCAGGCCACGTCGCGAGGGGTGGAGAGGAGTTGTCGGCGGGGCGCACCTGCCACCTGCCGCAGCCGATCGGCTTCTGCTGGCCCGACGGTCTTGCCCCACCTGCTGTGGCTGGCCCGGCTGCCCTTCGCCCTTATCCTCCCGCTGCTGCTCTTCTTCTGTTCTTCTTCTTTCTTTCTTAGTTTATCCTCTCTCTGTTAGAAAAAGGCACCAATTTCTACACCTAAATGAGCCAGTATTTTGCGGTTTTGGCACCGTGAATGGATTCAACTTAGTTAGGGCAGCCAAAGAGGTGTCGATCTCTTGATGGGGTAGCTCGTGCTGGTTGTGGTGAGCATTTTGGTGGAGGTGGCGGTGGTGAAGTTGGGGCATTGTGGTGGAGGTGAAGCTCGTGGTTAAATGGTTAAATCGTTGAGGCGGAGCACCGGCAGTTCGTTGGCCGCCGTTAAATGTCGTTCTTCATTCATGCGCTTCAAGGGTATATTTCAGCAAACATTTTATTTTTCAGTAGGTGCTCCGTAGTATTTGTTAATATGTTTGATGTGAAATAAATTAGGTGTACGATTATTGTTATTTGCCCGTAGTATACTTAAATATATTTAGATGTCAACTAATTATTTGTGTAAAATGTGTAGTTGCTCGGTGATATTCCGTACTATATGTGCATGTGAAGTATTTAAGACTGTCAATTATTTGGAGTAGCTCTGGTAAAATCCGTATTTATTAGTGTCATTATTTGGAGTAGCTCGGTAAAATCCGTAATATATTTGGAGTAGCTCGGTAAAATCCGTAATATATTTGGAGTAGCTCGGTAAAATCCGTAATATATTTGGAGTAGCTCCGGTAAAATCCGTAATATATTTGGAGTAGCTCCGGTAAAATCCGTAATATATTTGGAGTAGCTCCGGTAAAATCCGTAATATATTTGGAGTAGCTCCGGTAAAATCCGTAATATATTTGTAGTTGCTCCGGCAAATATTTGTAATATACTTATAGGTGTGTGAATTGTATTAGTTGCGCCGTAAATATTCTGTAATATATATATATAAACATGTCTAATATTTGTTAGTGAATTGTATTTCGTTGTTGAAAAAAAATAGGTGAGCCGAGATGTCTGATGTAGTGAAGTTCAGATTTTACTACGGTCCTGGTACTGTCCAAACAAGCTGAGATGGGAGCAGATCTGAGTGAATTTACTCACATAGAGGTGCCAATGGCGCACCTCAAACATGGTCATCGGTCAGTTGAAAGAATGGATTGCGGCAAGTTTAGGTCTTGATCTTTGAAACACACACCGTCGGTGTTCATGCATTATGGACACGGTCAAGTACAATAATTTAATTTTATTTGAGGCCGATAGAGCAAGACTCGATTAGGTGCGGTGGTTACAAGGTTGTGAACGAAGGGATGCAATCCTATTGCTTTAGTGCTTCCGTTGTGAAGGAGGTCGGTGCACATGAAGGCGAGGTGGCTACGATCCTGGTCATAGCAGTGTAGGGAGGCAGTTATCTATGTCAAATCTTGGAGATGATGGTTACGAACAAGGACGAGAGCAGTCAGGTTGAAGGAGGAAATGTTTATGGTTACGAACAAGGACAGAGCGATCGGGTAGAAGGAGGAAATGCCGATGGTGATTACAATGGCGAGGTGGACGCCGACGAGGTAGATGGGCACATGCAGGACATGATGGAAGAAGAAGACACCGATGTTGAAAGGGGTCATGCCGATGATTACGACGAGTCGATGAAGAAGAAAATGAAGTGGAGGTCCCGAATCCTGCATCGTGGAATCATGACTTCTCATCTGCAATGACCGTGAATGATGGACATGACTCAGCTGGCAATATCACGAGAACAATATTGCGACGGGTGCTATGTATCCGACCAAACAAGCCCTGAAGGATGCAATAATTAATTGGGCAATGTCCACGCAAAGGGTTTTCACAGCTCGGTGTCGAAGAAGAAATTCGACAATGGTATGCAAGAATGCAGATTGTCCCGCGAGGGTGCACGGCTTTCTCCCTAAGTATGGCACAAGTTGGGTGATAAGTGACTTAGTTAATCACACTTGTCTTATTCCCTGCATCCCTCAAGATCATGCCAACCTTTCATCCACGCTTATTGCTCGGTTGTTTTACGATGAGATAGTGCAGGGCAAAGCTATGGAAGTGAAGGCAGTCCAGACAAAAGTCTTCGCCAGGTTCAAGTGCAGAATTTCTTATGGCAAGGCTTGGAGGGCTAAGCATGCGGCGCTTGAGAGGAGATTTGGTTCTTATTTTGATGCATATGACTCTGTTGTCCAGCTCCTCCACACCTGCAGCAGCGGAATCCAGGCACCTATATCAATATCCAAGACATGTTCATGCGAGTTCCCAAGCGTGAGGGTGCTGCATCGTCTCTTCTTCTCTTTCGGTGTATGCATCAAGCTTTCGAGCATTGCCGACCGGTGATATGTGTTGACGGTACTTTTCTCACAGCAAGTACAAGGGCCAGATCCCGACAGCCATAGGTCAAGACGGCCAAAATCAAGTCGTCCCACTCGCATTTGCTTTTGTGGAGAGTGAGAACATTGAAAGTTGGACATGGTTCTTGAGCAGTTGAAAATATCTTGTGTGAAGGAGAAGCCCAATGTGTGCATCCTTCATAGCAGGCATGCAGGTATACTCGGTCACGATAAGGACACCGACAAACCCAGGCCCCGAGGAACAAGTTCCATGGCAGGACTTGCGAGCCGTTGGTGCATGCGACATCTTGGGGCTAATTTCTTCTCGCAGTTTAGAAATAAGAACACGATGAATCTGTTCAAAAACTCGCAAGCGAGAATCAGTTATGGAAGTACAATTTGATCGCAGCAGACTTAATGTGTGCCGCAGAGACACGTGAGGGATGGAAAGCTGCAAGAGATGCAGCGGTGAGGGCACATGTTGAAGCAGTAGCTGCACAGCTTGGCAACAGAAATGGCGGTGGAGGAGGAGCTGTTGGGCTATGTGACCTGCCAGGCTTTGATCCACTGGTACTAGGAGAAGGCTCGGGAGGTCGATTAAAACCTTGAGCGATGGATAGAGCATGAGCCTCGGAGAGGTGGTCTTTGCTACATGACACACATGGAGCAAGGTGCGGTGTCATGACAACGAACCTCGCGGAAACATACAACTTTGTCCTAAGAGGAAACCGGGCATTGCCACTTACAGCCATTGTTGAGGGTATTTTCTATGGCACCGTCAAGTATTTCAGAGATAGGCGTCAAAAGCGAGCAGCATATCTTCAACAACCCAAATACAGTCTTGTGAAAGAGTCACGAAGTATATGGACAACAAGATGCAAAAAGCTAGGTCACACTTGTAGTCGCCATCGGTAATCAAGAAAGAAGGTTTGAGGTCCGCTTAGCCAACAACAAATTCGGATGTGCAAGCGAGTTGAGGGCGCATGAGGTGACAATTGGCAATGAAGCCTGGCCAGCGTGTGAGTGCACATGCAACAAACCCAAATTGCTTCACCTACCTTGCTCACATGTACTTGCTGCTGCGGGCAGCTTGGAATGGACATAATATCGTTTGTGTCTCCATTTTTCTTGAAAGAGTCATTCTCAATACATGGACAGGTGAGCTGATGGGTTTTCGATCAATGGGTAATTTCAACAGCGTCAACCCCACCGAAAGGCGCTACATTCCAAACCCGAGCATATGCGTACAAGTAGAGGCACGGCGGCGGTGTCGGTATCCGAATGATATGGACGAATCTGAAGCGGGGGTCCGACTAGGCAATGCATTCTATGCAATGAATTTGGCCATAGGGACACTAATTGTCCCACTTTAAATCACGGGTCGTGGGCGAGGCAACCGGGAAGAAGAGGAGGTAGAGGCAGTAGAGGAGTAAGGGTGAGAGGAAGAAGCTAAGCTAGCAGTAGTATGTTCTGAATTTGTATTAAGTGTGGTGTGGCACTATGTTCTGAATTTGTATTAAGTGTGGCACTATATTCTGAATTTGTATTAAGTGTGGCACTATGTTCTGAATTTGTATTAAGTGTGGCACTATATTCTGAATTTGTATTAAGTGTGGCACTATGTTCTGAATTTGTATTAAGTGTGGCACTATGTTCTGAATTTTTATTAAGTGTGGCACTATGTTCTGAATTTTTATTAAGTGTGGCACTATGTTCTGAATTTTTATTAAGTGTGGCACTATGTTCTGAATTTTATGTGCAGGAATGTCGGGAATGTGGTTCTTTGGATGGGGACATTGATAGGGTCATCGTGCTGCGATATGGTATGGCGCAAGCTTGAGCCTCTGGTCACTCGCACTCCTAAGGAAAACTGGATGATACACCGGGATGGCTTCAGTGATGCGTGCTTTGTTAATTTGCACACCGACATGCATATTAATGGGAGACACTAACGAAATGTTCTCGATGAAGGTTGAAATGGGCGGTCTTTTACCTTTCGCGCGTCTAGTTGAGTCTATCTGGGTGAGAAGCGTCTCGCCATCGACGGGTCCTTGCTGAGCTGCTTAGTGGACCGTTGAGGCCAGAGACCCACACGCTTCACTTCCGATGGGGAGAGATGGCTCCTACTCGGAGGACGTGTCACTTTTGCTCGGACTACCGTTGGCAGGTCATGCCATAGGACCGTTGGATGCACCGGTTGGTTGGGAGCAAGCTCTTACACAACGTTTTCATGGTGTTTTTCCGGATGTTCCGGATCCGGTATGGGAGCATCACGGACCTAAGTATGAGTGGTTCCTCAATTTCCGGTAATTTCCCTACCTCTTATCTTCAAGTCATCGTTCATACGGTTTACAGAAAATAATTGCGGCTTACTAAAACTTTCACTTTACTTAATGCAGATCAAGAACTTTCAGCACCGTTGAATGCGAGCAGATCACTTTCGGAGCCTCGAGGCCTACTTAATGTGGCTTTTCGGCAAGGTGATGTTCACGAGAAC
Source organism: Aegilops longissima (assembly GCA_021605205.1). NCBI lineage: Eukaryota > Viridiplantae > Streptophyta > Magnoliopsida > Poales > Poaceae > Aegilops > Aegilops longissima. The sequence continues at coordinate 428,570,633 of CM038681.1, read as the reverse complement.
CATGTCACCACTATTAGCGCCAAGACTACATCCCTATGGCACTCGAGATAGCGAAGCGCAGACGGATCGGATCGACGACAGAGGAGTTGGGGTTGGCGGTCTTAGTGGCTACATACCGAGGTATGTGCAACGGTTGCCTGCTTACATCGAGAAAGCCAGCCCTTCTTGGATGCCCTCTATTCCTACAGCTGTGGTCGTGGGAGAGGTTCTCTATAGGGCGACCAGATGTCCGTGTTCGTGAGCCTATAGGCGCCATGTTTGATGTTGACGGCATCGACATGCCTACTTTCGATCTGTGTTGGACACGCCGCGAGGTATGCATCGTGTTATAGTTTAATGCAACTTTTTCTGCACAAGAGATAGTTCGATGCTAGCGGCTATTAACTTTTGTTTTCTCGCAGAGGCGCTTTGCTAGTAATCAGACCAGAAAGCATACACAGCATTGAACGAGCAGTTTGATTCATACACGGGGTCATCTGGCAGCCCTACACGGAAGCAGCCATACAAGCGAGATACCACGGTGGTATGTCTGTGCTATGCACAAGGGACCGAGATTCTTGGATGACAAAATCAAAGATCATCTTGATGTCTTCGCCGAGGAGATGGCTGTGAGAGGGTTATGAGGCAATTTGGTCTTCTGCAGTTGGAGGTGCCTCCCCTATAGAGAACCCGCTGCCAAGACACATCCACAGTGTATTAACAAGTTTTCAATGTTGCATTATCTTTCATAGTACTCCATTCAAACTTTAGGTAATTGTTGAACACACACCACAATTTTAGGACGACAAGGAAGGGCATGACCAGGACAAGCTGCCGCTGGTAGCTAGTTAGACTAGAGCCGTATGTTATAGAATGGGAGACAGCAAACACGCATCTATGGCACGTGAATGAAAATTTTGATCTCAATGCATTCAATCTCTATTTGCGGCGCTACATGACCGGAACACGGTTACGCATCGTTGAGCACTCCCACCCAGAGGAGATACCGGATCCTACTCCGTGGGATATGTACCCGAGCTATGACACTTGGGCTCTAGGCAAGACGCGTAAGATATATTTTCTTTAAGTAATGTTGTCATATACTTTGACGTGCAAGAGATGACATTATTCATTGTCATGGAAATTTGCAGGCTACCTTGACACACGACCTCTACAACGACGTGACCACCTTTGGACGATCAACATCATCTGGACCTCTCCTTCAAGACCGCCCAGTGCTACAACCCTTCTTGGAACGAATTGAGAACAAGATACGGACTGTATGCGAGGCTATCACGTGCACCGGAGAACCGACGTTGTTCATCATCAGCAGCAGCAGCCGCGTCACTCCACGCACCGACATCAACCACGTGCACGTCTAGCACCGACATCAACCAGGCCACCCGCCCCGACCAACTGGCAGTTCAACGTGGCAGCAACCACAACAAGATGGTCCCACGTCGAGCCGTGTTTGCTCCACAGCCACACAGCAGCACGGTCCCTCGTCGAGCTTCATGTTTTCTCCACAGCCACAGCAGCACGGTCCCTCGTCCAGCTTCGTGTTTGAGTCAGAGCAGCCGTCACAGCCAGCAGGTATGCGTCTTCATATTTATTGTTTTTTTATATTAATTGACGCGACCTCATTCTTCATGATGAAACATTTCATCGCGCAGAGCCTACGGATATCAGCGTCTATGTCGGCATCACATGATACGTGGGGAGTGATCAACATCCCGAGGAGAACATCTGAGGCTCGGATGTCGCAGCACACCCGGTGGATGAACATGTTTTCGACTCCTCCACGGGCCCCACACAGGATACACAGCATGACCAGGAAGAGTCCGAGATTCCTCCTCGTCACATTAGGGCACCCGACAGGTGGGGATGGTCGCCGCTTCAGATCCGCCTCCCCGCAAGGCAGACGTCACACCGACGCTTCCATCTATCAAGAGAGACATTACCATCTATTTGTGTGTGAGACTTATGTCTATTCTATGTATGAGACAAATGACTATGTACTTATGTGTGAGACATATGCCTACTCTATTTTAGTACTATGTTATTTGAACTACAAGATCATATTTTGATAGAACATAATGCTCATACAACAAGACATTACAAACAACTAGATAGAACTAAATCTAAATTAAAGCAGTGCGTCGATTGAACTCACAAAATACAACATAAAATTACATGAAGTCATCATCGTCATCCTCGATGGATGCAGAACTCTTGCCCTTCGACGATGAAGAACTCTTGCCCTTTAACGATGAAGAACTCTTGCCCTTGACGATGCGAAACCTTGCCCTTCGACGATGCAGAAACCTTGCCCTTCGATGATGAAGAACTCTTGCCCTTCGAGTATGCAGAACCCGGAAGCGGCGACATGAAGATATCATCTTCGTCCTCGCTCTCCTCAGTCCATAAACATGGATTATTTGCTGCAATCCTTCTGAAAGTTTCACTCTTCGGCACTACTACCTTCTCCCACCTTTCATGCAACCTAAGAAGTTCTTTACGTACCTCTTCATAGGTCCTTTCAGGCCACCCAGACCTAAGTAATTGGTGAGCCAACTCATTCATTATGGTGTCACTACCGATGAGTTCGTCCCATGGAACTACCCTATTGTCCATCCTGAAATCGGTAGCTAGGCTCAGAAGAGTGCTGCTCATCCCAGGGTGAAAACTACGATCGAAAGGATAATGGGACATCTCAACTAAACTTGACTGGAATGCTTATCCACCTCCGTCTGAAGGGGGTTTTATAGGTAGAGAGGAGAAAATGGCGGGAAAGAACGACAGCATATGGCGGGAAACGAGTGGCGGGAAACGAGTGGCGGGAAAGAGTTGGCGGGAACATATGTCGGGAAACGAGTGGCGGGAAAGAGTTGGCGGGAACATATGGCGGGAAACGAGTGGCGGGAAAGAGTTGGCGGGAACATATGGCGGGAAACGGGTGGATGAGAACGGGTGGCGGGAACGAGTTGGCGGGAAAATATGTCATAGTTTTGAAAGAAAAAATCGTACGGGGCAAAAAAAAATCACATGCATCGATCGACCTCTACAAGAGGCCAATTAGTCCTGTCGCCCACAGCAGGCCGATTGGAACTAATGGTGGCCGACAGCCCAATCGGCGGTTGAAATGGTGGCCGACAGCCCAATCGACTGCAAAGAAGCCGATAGGAACCCGGTCGACCTCTTTGTGGGTCGATTAGGACCAATCGACCTCTTTGTGGGCCGACGGTGTATTAGTTTTGAAAATAATTTTTTCCACGTAATATTTGTGCAAATTAATAAAAAAATGTATTATTTTAAAAAAATTAGCGGAATAATGCTAGTATGTTTTGTTTTGCATGTTCATCCAGTGCCGGTGATACAAGAATTCAAACTAATCGAACTAAATTCATTCATGCATGGTCGGATTTCATGTAAACATGCCGGATTTCATTACATTTCATACATTCTTCAACTAAAAAGGGGTGCACTGGAGGTATAATTAATTAACCGAAGCTACCCACCTGTGTCCGGCTGAGCCGAACAGAAGCTTCTTCTCCAGCGGACTGAGCTTCAGTGACTTAACTGCAGGTGCAGTTGCGTAACTGACATGTGGCCCAGATGCTTGTTGGACCCATGTGTCAGTGAGATAACTGCACCAGCAGTTAAGTAGAAGCATCGTCCTTCTCCAACATAACTCTCCGACTCCATGTCACCGCCAAGAAGCTAATCGGCCGTCAATGGTCAACCCGCCTAGCTTGGCTTCAACCGAAGGGTACCAGCGGTGGCCTTACTTGGACCCGAGCGGCAGTGACCTACCGTGTTCTACTCTTCCTCATTTTCTGTGTGGCGCGGCCTCATTGGCAGCGGGGCGGGGTCTTGACAGAGCCGGCAATGTCCTCTATCTCGTTGCCGGCGAGGCGGCGCCTCGGCGGAGCGGGGGAAATCCTCGCCCTCGTTGCCGGCAGGGTGGGGCCTCGGCTAAGCCGGCGATGTCCTCTGCCTCGTTGTTGGTGACGCGGGGCCTCGGCGGAGTAGGGCCTCCGACTCGGTGCCGGCGGGGTCGGGGCCTAGGCGGAGCCGACGGTGTCCTCTGCCTCGTTGTTGGCGCCACGGGTGTCGGTGTCAAAACCGGCAGATCTCGGGTAGGGGGTCCCTAACTGTGCGTCTTAGGATCGAAGGTAACAGGAGACAGGGACACGATGTTTACCCAGGTTCGGGCCCTCTTGACGGAGGTAATACCCTACTTCTTACTTGATTATCTTGGATGAATATGGGGGTTACAAGAGTTGATCTACCTCGAGATCCTAATGACTAAACCCTAGATGTCTAGCCTGTATGATTATGATTGCCTCTACGGACTAAACCCTCCGGTTTATATAGACACCGGAGGGGCCTAGGATTGTACAGAGTGGGTTTACAAAGAAAGGAATCTTCACATCCAAATGCCAAGCTTGCCATCCACGCAAAGGGAAGTCCTATCCGGACACAAGAGGAAGTCTTCAGTCTTGGATCTTCACGGCCCATTAGTCCGGCCTATGTCACATAGACCGGATGCCGAGGACCCCTAATCCAGGACTCCCTTAGTAGCCCCCGAACCAGGCTTCAATGACGATGTGTCCGGCGCGCTGATGGTCTTCGGCATTGCAAGGCGGGTTCCTCCTCAGAATACTTCACAACATCTGTCTCGAAGAGTTATAGTCGGCTTTTCATTTAATTTTACACCCTTTGGCTTCTGCGCCTCCGTTGCCTTTGCTTCCACGTGTCGAGCGAATACAAAAGGCCAGAGTACTTTTTGCACATAACACCCTGGCCATATAAGAAAGGCGTCTATTTAAAGAGGTTGGATCTCAGATGCCATTCCACATCAAGCAGAAAATCCCTAGAGCTTGCTAGGAGAATCCATTCAAACATGGCTAGCGCTCCCAGTTCTTCCTCCCATGGCTCCGAAAAAGGCGATTGGGAGAGATGTTCAGTACCCCATGACCAGCTGAGTAAGCTTCAAACGCAAGGATTCCTTCCCCCCGCGAATCTAGTCCTTGTTCGGGCAGGATTAACCTCTTTTACCAGCGAAGCCCTGGTGGAAAATTTCCCCAATCCAACTAGGGGAGAGAGTATGTGCTTCGTATCCTTCTTATTAAGTGGCGTCGGATTTCCAATCCACCCTTTTCTCTGAGGTCTCTTGGAGTACTACGGACTTCAACTGCACAATTTCACACCGGCGTCCATCCTGCACATCGCGGGTTTCGTCGCTCTTTGCGAGCTATTCCTGGGCTGCGAGGCCCATTTTGAGTTATGGAGGAAGCTTTTCTGCCTCGTCCCTCGCACCCAAAAGGGATTTGTATTCAAGGTGGGCGGCGCCGAGATATGACGCATAGCCGGGACCGGATACCTGTCTGGCACGCTAAGAAGGCGTCCGAAGAGTGGCCCTCAGAGTGGTTTTATATTGAAGATGTCGCCCTCCCCGACCCAGTCCAAATGGGCCTTCCCGAATTTTCCAGCGCTCCATTGAAGAAACTCCACAGCTAGCGCCCTCGGAGCCTCGAGGAGGAAGATAGCATGGAAGTGCAACAATTAATGGGCAAGATAAGGACACTCGCCCAGTCTGGATTATCAATAATTGAGGTAATGGTGACTTCCATAGCGCGGGGTGTTCAGCCACTCCAATTCAGAGGGCTCCCCATGTGGCACTTGTTGGAAATATTCCCTAGAGGCAATAATAAAATGGTTATTATTATATCTCCTTGTTCATGATAATTGTCTTTTGTTCATGCCATAATTGTGTTTTCCGAAAATTGTAATACATGAGTGAATACATAGACCACAACATGTCCCTAGTGAGCCTCTAGTTGACTAGCTCGTTGATCAATAGATGGTTATAGTTTCCTGACCATGGACATTGGATGTCATTGATAACGAGATCACATCATTAGGAGAATGATGTGATGGACAAGACCCAATCCTAAGCATAGCACAAGATCGTGTAGTTAAATGCGCTAAAGCTTTTCTAATGTCAAGTATCTTTCCTTAGACCATGAGATTGTGCAACTCCGGATCTGTAGGAATGCTTTGGGTGTGCCAAAGCGTCACAACGAATCGGGTGGCTATAAAGGTGCACTACCGGAATCTCCGAAAGTGTCTGTTGGTTTGGCACGAATCGAGACTGGGATTTGTCACTCCGTATGACGGAGAGGTATCTCTGGGCCCACTCGGTAATGCATCATCATAATGAGCTCAATGTGTCTAAGCAGTTAGTCACGGGATCATGCATTACGGAAAGAGTAAAGTGACTTGCCGGTAACGAGATTGAACGAGGTATTCGGATACCGATGATCGAATCTCGGGCAAGTATCGTACCGATTGACAAAGGGAATTGTATACAAGATTGATTGAATCCCCGACATCGTGGTTCATCCGATGAGATTATCGTGGAACATGTGGGAGCCAACATGGGTATCCAGATCTCGCTGTTGGTTATTGGCCGGAGAGATGTCCCGGTCATGTCTGCATGATTCCCGAACCCGTAGGTTCTACACACTTAAGGTTCGGTGACGCTAGAGTTGTTATGGGAATTAGTATGCGGTTACCAAATGTTGTTCGGAGTCCCGGGTGAGATCCCGGACGTCACGATGAGTTCCGGAATGGCCCGGAGATAAAGATTTATATATGGGAAGTCCTTATTCGGTCACAGAAGTGTTCGGGGGTTTACCGGTATTGTACCGGGACCACCGAAAGGGTTCTGGTGGTCCACCGGGAGGGTCCACCTGCCCCGGAGGGCCCTATGGTCTGAATATGGATGGGAACCAGCCACTAGGTGGGCTGGGCGCCAAACCCCCTAGGGCCCATGCGCCTAGGGTTGGGGGGAAACCCTAAAGGGGGCGCCCCCCTTGGCGTGGGGGGCAAGCCTCCCCCCTTGGCCGTCGCCCCCCTCTAGATCCATCTGGAGGGGGCCGGCCCCCCTCTCCCTTGCCCCTATAAATAGAGGGGAGGTGGGAGGGCAGCCGCACCACATCCAAGGCGCAGCCCTCCCCCTCTCCAACACCTCCTCCTCCTCCTGCGGTGCTTGGCGAGGCCTTGCCGGAGAACTGCAAGCTCCACCACCACGCCGTCGTGCTACCGGAGTTCATCCCCGACTTCTCCTTCCCCCTTGCTAGATCAAGAAGGAGGAGACGTCCCCGTGTTGTACGTGTTTTGAACACGGAGGCGCCGTTGTTCGGCGCTTAGATCTGAATTGCTGCGAGTACGACTTCCTCATCCGCGTTCTTGTAACGCTTCCGCGTCCCGATCTTCAAGGGTATGAAGATGCACTCCCCTCTCTCTCATTGCTAGTCTCTCCATAGATTGATCTTGGTGATGCATATAAAATTTTTAATTTCTGCAACGATCCACAACAGTGGTATCAGAGCTAGGTCTATGCGTAGTTTCTATGCACGAGTAGAACACAAGTTGTTCTGGGCGTCGATTTTGTCCATTTACTTGTCGTTACTAGTCTTATCTTGATTCGGCGGCATCGTGGGATGAAGCGCCCCGGACCGACCTTACACATACGCTTACATGAGACAGGTTCCACCGACTGACATGCACTGGTTGCATAAGGTGGCTAGCGGGTGTCTGTCTTTCCCACTTTAGTCGGATCGGATTCGATGAAAAGCGTCCTTATGAACGGTAAATAGAAATTGGCATATCACGTTGTGGTTTTGGCATAGGTAAGAAACGTTCTTGCTAGAAACCTATAGCAGCCACGTAAAAACTTGCAACAACAATTAGAGGACGTCTAACTTGTTCTTGCAGCATATGTCGTGTGATGTGATATGGCCAAAAGGATGTGATGAATGATATATGTGATGTCTGAGATTGATCATGTTCTTGTAATAGGAATCACAACTTGCATGTTGCTACGTCTCCAACGTATCTATAATTTTTTATTGCTCCATGCTACTTTATCTATTGTTTTGGACTATAATAGGCTTTATTTTCCACTTTTATATTACTTTTGGGACTAACCTATTAACCGGAGGCCCATCCCAGAATTGTTGTTTTTTGCCTTTTTCAGTATTTCGAAGAAACATAATATCAAACGGAGTCCAAACGGAATGAAACCTTCGGAAACGTGATTTTCTCACCGAGCGTGATCCAGGAGACTTGGACCCTACGCCAAGGAACATCGGAGGCAGTCACGAGCGTGGGGTCGCCCCCCCTAGGGCGCGCCCCATGCCTCGTGGGCCCCCTGATGCTCCACCGACGTACTCCTTCCTCCTATATATACCTATGTACCCCCAAACGATCAGAACAGGAGCCAAAAACCTAATTCCACCGCCGCAACTTCCTGTATCCACGAGATCCCATCTTGGGGCCTGTTCCGGAGCTCCGTCGGAGGGGGCATCCACCATGGAGGGCTTCTACATCAACACCATAGCCTCTCCGATGAAGTGTGAGTAGTTTACTTCAGACCTTCGGGTCCTTAGCTAGTAGCTAGATGGCTTCTTCTCTCTTTTTGGATCTCAATACAATGTTCTCCCCCTCTCTCGTGGAGATCTATTCGATGTAATCTTCTTCTTGCGGTGTGTTTGTTGAGAACGATGAATTGTGGGTTTATGATCCAGCTTATCTATGAATAATATTTGAATCTTCTCTGAATTATTTTATGTATGATTGAGTTATCTTTGCAAGTCTCTTCGAATTATCCGTTTGGTTTGGCCAACTAGATTGGTAGCTCTTGCAATGGGAGAAGTGCATGGCTTTGGGTTCAATCTTGCGGTGTCCTTACCAAAGGATGTAAAGGGTTGCAAGGCACGATTGTATTGTTGCCATCAAGGATAACAAGATGGGGTATTTATCATATTGCATGAATTTATTCCTCTACATCATGTCATCTTGCTTAAGGCGTTACTCTGTTTTTAACTTAATACTCTAGATGCATGCTGGATAGCGGTCGATGAGTGGAGTAATAGTAGTAGATGCAGAATCGTTTCGGTCTACTTGTCTCGGACGTGATGCCTATATACATGATCATACCTAGATATACTCGTAACTATGCTTAATTCTGTCAATTGCTCAACAGTAATTTGTTCACCCACCGTAGAATATTTATGCTCTTGAGAGAAGCCACTAGTGAAACCTATGGCCCCCGGGTCTATTCTCATCATATCAATCTCCATCACTTTTATACTTGCTTCGTTTTTACTTTGCCTTTACTTTTCACTTTGCATCTTTATACCAAAAATACCAAAAATACTATCTCTATCAGATCTCACTCTCGTAAGTGACCGTGAAGGGATTGACAACCCCTAATTGCGTTGGTTACGAGTAGCTATCGTTTTGTGCAGGTACGAGGGACTTGTGCGTGGCCTCCTACTGGATTGATACCTTGGTTCTCAAAAACTGAGGGAAATACTTACGCTACTGTGCTGCATCATCCTCTCCTCTTCGGGGAAAACCAACGCAAGCTCAAGACATAGCAAGAATGATTTCAGGCATCGTTGCCGGGGAGTCTACGCAAAAGTCAACATACCAAGTACGCATCACAATCCCTATCTCTCGCATTACATTATTTGCCATTTGCCTCTCGTTTTCCTCTCCCCCACTTCACCCTTGCCGTTTTATTCGCCCTCTCTTTCCCAACCTCCTCCGCTTTTTCCCATTGTCTTTTTCCTCATCCGCTTGTTTGCTCGTGTGTTAGTTTGCTTGCTTGTCGCTATGTCTGAAATTGGGGAAATTATCGTCGGTATGGGCGATAATAATATGGAAATTCTGAAGCTCCTGCTGAAGAATCCCCTACCTATCACACAAAATGATTTCGAATCGGTAGTGGTAATATTATTGGAAAAGGAGTTATTCAAGATTTCTTTACTTGTGCTGGTGCTTTACCCTCTATGGGTGGTTCTATTCTCCATAGAACTAGTAGTCTTGCGGACGCTATTGCCATGCTTATCGTTGAACTTGAAAGACAATTTATGCATATGCACACTTCGATACAAAGAATTTTCCTGGAATTTTCTAATATTGAACACTCCTCTGTTAAGCGTGCCGCTACCATATTTTTGGCTCATGAATTCAGATTTATAATAAAAGAAGCCAAAGAAATCTTTGTGCATTATAGGGTAGACGCTGGCCGTCCTCCCATAGAATCTATCCTTTTTGATCAAGAAGAAATAATGCGTTTTCAATCTATCAACTATGTTGCTTTCAATGAAAATCTTAGAAAAAAGTGCCTACCAATATTTTAATTGATAGAATCTCCGAGCTTAATGATGATTTGGCTATTTGAAATAATGAGCTAGGATGCTCTCTTGAGTATAGGCTCACAAAGTTCTGTCAAAAGAATGCTTATAACGATGAATTGGTTGTGCAATATGAAGGGCCGAAAGAGGAACCTATACCTCCTAAAATTGACCTTGGGGACTTTTGTCCTATTAAATTTAGCCATTTTGATTACTTTTTCTTGCCTCAAAGAAAACTTTCTGCCGAATGTAGAGAATATGAAATGAGTTTCACCGATCTATCTTATTACTACAGCACTACCTAGATCTATCCTTGCTTTTATGCCTAGCTAGGGGCGTTAAACGATAGCGCTTGTTGGGAGGCAACCCAATTTTATTTTTAGTTTTTTGTTTTTGCTTCTGTTTAGGAATAAATAATCCATCTAGCCTCTGTTTAGATGTGGTTTTATCTTTTAATTAGTGTTTGTGCCAAGTTAAACCTATTGGATCTTCTTGGATGATAGTTATCTGATCTTGCTGTAATTTCCAGAAACTTTGCACTCAGTGCCCGAATTGTTAAAAATCACCAGAACGTGATAAAATATTGATTCCAATTACTTCTGATCAATAAACAAAGTTTCCAGGTCGTCTAATTTTGGTACAATTTTTTGAGTTCCATAAGTTTGCGTTAGTTACAGATTACTACAGAATGTTCTGTTTTTGACAGATTCTGTTTTGCGTGTGTTGTTTGCTTATTTTGATGAATCTATGGCTAGTAAAATAGTTTATGATCCATAGAGAAGTTGGAATACAGTAGGTTTAACACCAATACAAATAAAGAATGAGTTCATTACAGTAACTTAAAGTAGACTTTTGTTTTCTTTCTCTAACGGAGCTCACGAGATTTCTATTGAGTTTTGTGTTGTGAAGTTTTCAAGTTTTGGGTGAATTGTTTTGATGGATTATGGAACAAGGAGTGGCAAGAGCCTAAGCTTGGGGATTCCTATGGCACCCCCAAGATAATCTAAGGACACAAAAAAGTCAAAGCTTGGGGATGCCCCGGAAGGCATCCCCTCTTTCGTCCACTTCCATCGGTAATTTACTTGGAGCGATATTTTTATTCACCACATGATATGTGTTTTGCTTGGAGCGTCTTGTATTATTTGCGTCTTTGCTTGTTAGTTTACCACAATCATCCTTGCTGTACACACCTTTTGAGAGAGCCATACATGAATTGGAATTTGATAGAATACTCTATGTGCTTCACTTATATCTTTTGAGCTTGATAGTTTTGCTCATAGTGCTTCACTTACATCTTTTTGAGCGTGATAATTTTTGCTCTAGTGCTTCACTTAGATCTTTTAGAGCACGGTGGTGGATTTGTTTTAAAGAAACTTGATCTCTCATGCTTCACTTAGATTATTTTGAGAGTCGTTGATAGCATGGTAATTTGCTTAATGTTAATATACTTGGTATCCAAGATATGTGAAACTTTCTTTTGAGTGTGTTGAATACTAAGATAAGTTTGATGCTTGATAATTGTTTTGAGATATGAAGATGGTGATATTAGAGTCATGCTAGTTGAGTACTTGTGAATTTAAAGAATACTTGTGTTGAAGTTTGTGATTCCCGTAGCATGCACGTATGGTGAACCGTTATGTGATGAACTCGGAGCATGATTTATTTATTGATTGTCTTCCTTATGAGTGGCGGTCGGGGACGAGCGATGGTCTTTTCCTACCAATCTATCCCCCTAGGAGCATGCGCGTAATACTTTGCTTTGATAACTTCTAGATTTTTGCAATAAGTATATGAGTTCTTTATGACTAATGTTGAGTCCATGGATTATATGCATTTTTCCCATCCTTCCACTATTGCTAGCCTCTCTAATACCGCGCACCTTTCGCCGGTATCATACGCCCACCGTATACCTTCCTCAAAACAGCCACCATACCTACCTATCATGGCATTTCCATAGCCATTCCGAGATATATTTCCATGCAACTTTCCACCGTTCCGTTTATTATAACACGCTCCATCATTGTCATATTGCTAGCATGATCATGTAGTTGACATCGTATTTGTGGCAAAGCCACCGTTCATAATTCTTTCATACATGTCACTCATGTTTCATTGCATATCCCGGTACACCACCGGAGGCATTCATATAGAGTCATATTTTATTCTAAGTATCGAGTTGTAATTTTTGAGTTGTAAGAAAAATAAAAGTGTGATGATCATCATTATTAGAGCATTGTCCCAAGTGAGGAAAGGATGATGGAGACTATGATTCCCCCACAAGTCGGGATGAGACTCCGGACGAAAATAATAATAATAATAATATATATATATATATATATATATATATATATATATATATATATATATATATATAAAGAGGCCAAAAAGAGAAAAGACCCAAATAAAAAAATGAGAGAAAAAGAGAGAAGGGACAATGTTACTATCCTTTTACCAAACTTGTGCTTCAAAGTAGCACCATGATCTTCATGATAGAGAGTCTCTCATTTTGTCACTTTCATATACTAGTGGGAATTTTTCATTATAGAACTTGGCTTGTATATTCCAATGATGGGCTTCCTCAAATGCCCTAGGTCTTTGTGAGCAAGCGAGTTGGATGCACACCCACTTAGTTTCTTTTATTGAGCTTTCATATACTTATAGCTCTAGTGCATCTGTTGCATGGCAATCCCTACTCACTCACATTGATATCTATTGATGGGCATCTCCATAGCCCGTTGATACGCCTAGTTGATGTGAGACTATCTTCCCTCTTTTTTGCCTTCTCCACAACCACCGTTCTATTCCACATATAGTGCTATATCCATGGCTCACGCTCATGTATTGCGTGAAGATTGAAAAAGTTTTCAAAATGTTAAAGTATGAAACAATTGCTTGGCTTGTCATCGGGATTGTGCATGATTTAAATACTTTGTGTGGGGAAGATGGAGCATAGCCAGATTATATGATTTTGTAGGGATAACTTTCTTTGGCCATGTTATTTTGAGAAGACATAATTGCTTAGTTAGTATGCTTGAAGTATTATTGTTTTTATGTCAATATGAACTTTTGTCTTGAATCTTTCGGATCTGAATATTCATACCATGATTAAGAAAATTTACATTGAAATTATGCCAAAGTATCACTCCACATCAAAAATTCTCTTTTTATCATTTACCTACTCGAGGACGAGCAGGAATTAAGCTTGGGGATGCCTGATACGTCTCCAACGTATCGATAATTTTTGATTGCTCCATGCTACTTTATCTATTGTTTTGGACTATAATGGGCTTTATTTTCCACTTTATATTACTTTTGGGACTAACCTATTAACCGGAGGCCCAGCCCAGAATTGCTGTTTTTTGCCTTTTTCAGTATTTTGAAGAAACAGAATATCAAACGGAGTCCAAACGGAATGAAACCTTCGGAAACGTGATTTTCTCACGAACGTGATCCAGGATACTTGGACCCTACGCCAAGGAACATCGGAGGCGGTCACGACGGTGGGGGGCGCGCCCCCTGCCTTGTGGGCCCCCTGATGCTCCACTGACATACTCCTTCCTCCTATATATACCTACGTACCCCCAACGATCAGAACATGAGCCAAAAACCTAATTCCACCGCCGCAACTTCCTGTACCCACGAGATCCCATCTTGGGGCCTGTTCCGGAGCTCCGCCGGAGGGGGCATCCACCATGGAGGGCTTCTACATCAACACCATAGCCTCTCCGATGAAGTGTGAGTAGTTTACTTCAGACCTTCGGGTCCATAGCTAGTAGCTAGATGGCTTTTTCTCTCTTTTTGGATCTCAATACAATGTTCTCCCCCTCTCTCGTGGAGATCTATTCGATGTAATCTTCTTTTTGCGGTGTGTTTGTTGAGACCGATGAATTGTGGGTTTATGATCCAGCTTATCTATGAATAATATTTGAATCTTCTCTTAATTCTTTTATGTATGATTGAGTTATCTTTGCAAGTCTCTTTGAATTATCCGTTTGGTTTGGCCAACTAGATTGGTAGTTCTTGCAATGGGAGAAGTGCATGGCTTTGGGTTCAATCTTGCGGTGTCCTTACCCAGTAACAGGAAGGGTTGCAAGGCACGTATTGTATTGTTGCCATCGAGGATAACAAGATGGGGTATTTATCATATTGCATGAATTTATTCCTCTACATCATGTCATCTTGCTTAAGGCGTTACTCTGTTTTTAACTTAATACTCTAGATGCATGCTAGATAGCGGTCGATGAGTGGAGTAATAGTAGTAGATGCAGAATCGTTTCGGTCTACTTGTCTCGGACGTGATGCCTATATACATGATCATACCTAGATATACTCATAACTATGCTCAATTATGTCAATTGCTCAACAGTAATTTGTTCACCCACCGTAGAATATTTATGCTCTTGAGAGAAGCCACTAGTGAAACCTATGGCCCCCGGGTCTATTCTCATCATATCAATCTCCATCACTTCTATACTTGCTTTGTTTTTTTACTTTGCCTTTACTTTTCACTTTGCATCTTTATACCAAAAATACCAAAAATACTATCTCTATCAGATCTCACTCTCGTAAGTGACTGTGAAGGGATTGACAACCCCTAATCGCGTTGGTTGCGAGTAGCTATCGTTTTGTGCAGGTACGAGGGACTTGTGCTTGGCCTCCTACTGGATTGATACCTTGGTTCTCAAAACCGAGGGAAATACTTACGCTACTGTGCTACATCATCCTCTCCTCTTCGGGGAAAACCAACGCAAGCTCAAGATGTAGCACATGTCGATGAGCATGACAACCGGCAGGAGCTATAGGAGTTGTCTTAGTTTATTGTATGACCTGTGTGTCAATGAAAATGCCATGTAATTACTTTACTTTATTTCTAAAAGTTATCCATAGTAGTAGAAGTAACAGTTGGTGAGACAACTTCATGAAGACACGATGATGGAGATCATGATGATGGAGACCATGGTCTCATGCCGGTGATGATGATGATCATGGCGCCCCGAAGATGGAGATCAAAAGGAGCAAAATGATATTGGCCATATCATGTCACTATTTGATTGCATGTGATGTTTATCATGTTTTATATCTTATTTGTTCAGAACGACGGTAGCTTAAATAAGATGATCCCTTGCTATAATTTCAAGAAAGTGTTTCCCCTAACTGTGCACCGTTGCGAAGGTTCGTTGTTTCGAAGCACCACGTGATGATCAGGTGTGATAGATTCTAACGTACGAATATAACGGGTGTAAGCCAGATTTACACATGAAAAAACACTTAGGTTGACTTGACGATCCTAGCATGTACAGACATGGCCTCGGAACATGAGAGACCGAAAGGTCGAACATGAGTCGTATAGTAGATACGATCAACATGGAGATGTTCATCGTTGATGACTAGTCCGTCTCACGTGATGATTGGACACGGCCTAGTCGATTCGGATCATGTATCACTTAGATGACTAGAGGGTTGTCTATCTAAGTGGGAGTTCATTAAATAATTTGATTAGATGAACTTAATTGTCATGAACTTAGTCTAAATATCTTTACAATATGTCTTGTAGATCAAATGGCCCACGCTAATGTTGCCCTCAACTTCAACGCGTTCCTAGAAAAACCAAGCTGAAAGACGATGGTAGCAACTATACAGACTGGGTCTGTAACTTGAGGAACATCCTCATAGCTTCCAAGAAAGCATATGTCCATGATGCACCGCTAGGTGAAGCACCTGTTTTCCCAGCAACTCAAGACGTTATGAATGCCTGGCAGTCGCGTAGTGATGATTACTCCCTGGTTCAGTGCGGCATGCTTTACAGCCTAGAACCGGGGCTCCAAAAGCGTTTTGAGCAACACGAAGCATATGAGATGTTCCAAGAGCTGGAAATGGTTTTCCAAGCTCATGCCCAAGTCGAGAGATATGAAGTCTCCGACAAGTTCTATAACTGTAAGATGGAGGAGAATAGTTCTGTCAGCGAGCACATACTCAAGATGTCTGGGTTGCACAACCACTTGTCTCAACTGGGAGTTAATCTCCCGGATGACGTGGTCGTTGATGAATCCTTGATCGCCCCACCTAGCTACAAGAGCTTTGTGATGAATTTCAATATGCAGGGATGGAAAACCATTCCTGAGGTATATTCAATGTTGAAATCAGCGGAGGTGGAGATCAAAAAGGAACATCAAGTGTTGATGGTCAATAAAACCACTAGTTTCAAGAAAGGCAAGGGTAATAAGAACTTCATGAAGGACGTCAAGGGAGTTGCCGCGCCTGGTAAGCCAGTTGCCGGGAAGAAGCCAAAGCATGGACCCAAGCCTGAGACTGAGTGCTTTTATTGCAAGGGAAACGATCACTATAAGCAGAACTGCCCCAAGTACTTAGCGGATAAGAAGGCAGGCAATACCAAAGATATATATGATATACATGTTATTGATGTGTACCTTACCAACACTCGTAGTAGCTCCTGGGTATTTGATACCGGTGCGGTTGCTCATATTTATAACTCAAAATAGGAGCAGCGGAATAAGCGGTGACTGGCGAAGGACAAGGTGACGATGTGCGTTGGGAATGATTCCAAGGTCGATGTGATCGCCGTCGGCACGCTACCTCTACATTTACCTACGGGATTAGTTTTAAACCTCAATAATTGTTATTTAGTACCAGCTTTGAGCATGACATTGTATCAGGATCTCGTTTAATGCGAGATGGCTGCTCATTTAAATCTGAGAATAATGGTTATTCTATTTATATGAGAGATATGTTTTATGGTCATGCCCCGCTGGTCAATGGTTTATTCTTATTGAATCTCGAACGTGATGTTACGCATATTCATAGTGTGAATGCCAACAGATGTAAGGTTGATAAAGATAGTCCCACATACTTGTGGCACTGCCGCCTTGGTCACATTAGTGTCAAACGCATGAAGAAACTCCATGCAGATGGACTTTTGGAGTCTCTTGATTATGAATCATTTGACATGTGCGAACCATGCCTCATGGGCAAAATGGCCAAGACTCCGTTCTCCGGAACAATGGAGTGAGCAAGCAACTTACTGGAAATCATACATACTGATGTGTGTGGTCCAATGAGCATTGAGGCTCGCGGTGGTTATCGTTATGTTCTCACCCTCACTGATGACTTAAGTAGATATGGGTATGTCTACTTAATGAAACACAAGTCCGAGACCTTTGAAAAGTTCAAGGAATTTCAGAGTGAGGTTGAGAATCAACGTGACAGAAAAATAAAGTTCTTACGATCAGATCGTGGAGGGGAATATTTGAGTCACAAATTTGGCACGCACTTAAGGAAATGTGGAATCGTTTCACAACTCACGCCGCCTGGAACACCTCAGCATAATGGTGTGTCCAAACGTCATAATCGTACTCTGTTGGACATGGTGCGATCTATGATGTCTCTTACCGATCTACCGCTATCATTTTGGGTTTATGCTTTAGAGACTGTCGCATTCACTTTAAATAGGGCTCCGTCAAAATCCGTTGAGACGACACCGTATGAATTGTGGTTTAGGAAGAATCCTAAGCTATCGTTTCTGAAAGTTTGGGGATGCAATGCTTATGTCAAGAAACTTCAACCTGAAAAGCTCGAACCTAAATCAGAAAAATGCGTCTTCATAGGATACCCTAAGGAAACTATAGGGTATACCTTCTACCTCAGATCCAAAGGCAAGGTCTTTGTTGCCAAGAACAGATCCTTTCTGGAGAAAGAGTTTCTCTCGAAAGAAGTAAGTGGGAGGAAAGTAGAACTTGATGAGGTATTACCTCTTGAACCGGAAAGTAGCGCAGCTCAGGAAGATGTTTCTGTGGTGCCTGCACTGACTAGGCAGGAATTTGATGATGATGATCATGAAACTTCGGATCAAGTTGCTACTGAACTTCGTAGGTCCACAAGGACACGTTCCGCACCAGAGTGGTACGGCAACCCTGTCTTGGAAATCATGTTGTTAGACAATGGTGAACCTTCGAACTATGAAGAAGCGATGGCGGGCCCGGATTTCGACAAATGGCTTTAAGCCATGAAATTCGAGATAGGATCCATGTATGAAAACGAATTATGGACTTTGATTGACTTGCCTGATGATCGGCGAGCCATAGAAAATAAATGGATATTTAAGAAGAAGACAGACGCGGATGGTAATGTGACCATCTATAAGGCTCGGCTTGTCGCTAAGGGTTATCGACAAGTTCAAGGGGTTGACTATGATGAGACTTTCTCACCCATAGGGAAGCTGAAGTCCGTCCGAATCATGTTAGCAATTGCCGCATTCTATGATTATGAGATATGGCAAATGGACGTCAAAACGGCATTCCTTAATGGTTTCCTTAAGGAAGAATTGTATATGACGCAGCCGGAAGGTTTTGTCGATCCTAAGAATGCTTGCAAGGTATGCAAGCTCCAGCGCTCAATCTATGGGCTGGTGCAAGCATCTCGGAGTTGGAACATTCACTTTGATGAGATGATCAAAGCGTTTGGGTTTACATAGACTTATGGAGAAGCCTGTGTTTACAAGAAAGTGAGTGGGAGCTCTGTAGCATTTCTCATATTATATGTGGATGAAATACTATTGATGGGAAATGATATAGAATTTTTGGAAAGCATAAAGGCCTACTTGAATAAGTGTTTTTCAATGAAGGACCTTGGAGAAGCTGCTTACATATTAGGCATCAAAATCTATATAGATAGATCGAGACGCCTCATTGGTCTTTCACAAAGCACATACCTTAACAAGATATTGAAGAAGTTCAATATGGATCAGTCCAAGAAGGGGTTCTTGCCTGTATTGCAAGGTGTGAGATTGAGCACAGATCAATGCCCGACCACGACAGAAGATAGAGAAAAGATGAGTGTCATCCCCTATGCCTCGGCCATAGGGTCTATTATGTATGCCATGCTGTGTACTAGACCTAATGTGAACCTTGCCGTAAGTTTGGTAGGAAGGTACCAAAGTAATCCCGGCTTGGAACACTGGACAGCAGTCAAGAATATCCTGAAGTACCTGAAAAGGACTAAGGATATGTTTCTCGTTTATGGAGGTGACGAAGAGCTTGTCGTAAAGGGTTACGTCGATGCTAGC
The DNA here is from genome assembly GCA_021605205.1 of Aegilops longissima. Classification (NCBI taxonomy): domain Eukaryota; kingdom Viridiplantae; phylum Streptophyta; class Magnoliopsida; order Poales; family Poaceae; genus Aegilops; species Aegilops longissima. The sequence continues at coordinate 428,551,361 of CM038681.1, read as the reverse complement.
TTCGACACAGATCTGGATGACTCCAAGTCGCAGACCGGATACGAGTATATTTTGAATGGTGGGGCAGTCAGCTGGTGCAGTTGCAAGCAAAGCGTCGTGGCGGGATCTACATGTGAAGCGGAGTACATGGCAGCCTCCGAGGCAGCACATGAAGCAATCTGGATGAAGGAGTTCATTACCGACCTAGGAGTTATTCCCAATGCGTCGGGCCCGATGAATCTCTTCTATGACAACACTGGAGCTATTGCCCTTGCCAAGGAGCCCAGGTTTCATAAGAAGACCAGGCATATCAAGCGTCGCTTCAACTCCATTCGTGAAAATGTTCAAGATGGAGACATAGATATTTGTAAAGTGCATACGGACCTAAATGTCGCAGATCCGTTGACTAAACCTCTTCCACGAGAAAAACATGATCAACACCAGAACTCTATGGGTGTTCGATTCATCACAATGTAGCTAGATTATTGAATCTAGTGCAAGTGGGAGACTGGTGGAAATATGCCCTAGAGGCAATAATAAAATGGTTATTATTATATTTCCTTGTTCATGATAATTGTCTATTGTTCATGCTATAATTGTGTTATCCGGAAATCGTAATACATGTGTGAATACATAGACCACAGCATGTCCCTAGTGAGCCTCTAGTTGACTAGCTCGTTGATCAATAGATGGTTACGGTTTCCTGACCATGGACATTGGATGTCATTGATAACGGGATCACATCATTAGGAGAATGATGTGATGGACAAGACCCAATCCTAAGCATAGCACAAGATCGTGTAGTTCGTCTGCTAAAGCTTTTCTAATGTCAAGTATCTATTCCTTAGACCATGAGATTGTGCAACTCCCGGATACTGTAGGAATCCTTTGGGTGTGCCAAACGTCACAAAATAACTGGGTGGCTATAAAGGTGCACTACCGGAATCTCCAAAAGTGTCTGTTGGGTTGGCACGAATCAGGACTGGGATTTGTCACTCCGTATGACGGAGAGGCATCTCTGGGCCCACTCGGTAATGCATCATCATAATGAGCTCAATGTGTCTAAGCAGTTAGTCACGGGATCATGCATTGCAGAACGAGTAAAGTGACTTGCCGTTAACGAGATTGAACGAGGTATTGGGATACTGACGATTGAATCTCGGGCAAGTAACGTACCGATTGACTAAGGGAATTGTATACGGGATTGATTGAATCCTCAACATCGTGGTTCATCCGATGAGATCATCATGGAACATGTGGGAGCCAACAAGGGTATCAAGATCCCGCTGTTGGTTATTGGACGGAGAGATGTCTCGGTCATGTCTGCATGATTCCCGAACCCGTAGGGTCTACACACTTAAGGTTCAGTGACACTAGAGTTGTTATGGTAATTAGTATGCGGTTACCAAATGTTGTTTGAAGTCCCGGATGAGACCACGGACATCACGAGGAGTTCCGGAATGGTCCGGAGATAAAGATTTATATATGGGAAGTCCTTATTCGGTCACCGGAAGTGTTCGGGGGTTTATCAGTATTGTACCGGGACCACCGAAAGGGTTCTGGGGGTCCATCGGGAGGGTCCACCTGCCCCCGGAGGGCCCTATGGGCTGAATATGGCGGGTAACCAGCCCCTAGGTGGGATGGGCGCCAAACCCCCCTAGGGCCCATGCGCCTAGGGTTGGGGGGGAAACCCTAAAGGGGGCGCCTCCCTTGGCTTGGGGGGCAAGCCTCCCCCCTTGGCCCCCCCCCTCTAGATCCATCTGGAGGGGGCCGCCCCCCTCTCCCTTGCCCCTATAAATAGAGGGGAGGTGGGAGGGCAGCCGCACCACATCCAAGGCGAACCCTTCCCCCTCTCCAACACCTCCTCCTCCTCCCGCGGTGCTTGGCGAAGCCATGCCAGAGAACTGCAAGCTCCACCACCACGCCGTCGTGCTGCCGGAGTTCTTCCCCAACTTCTCCTCCCCCCTTGATGGATCAAGAAGGAGGAGACGTCCCCGTGCTATGTGTGTGTTGAACGATGAGGCACTGTTGTTCGGCGCTTAGATCGGAATGAACCGTGATCTGAATCACTGCGAGTACGACTCCCTCATCCGCGTTCTTGTAAAGCTTCCGCGTCGCAATCTTCAAGGGTATGAAGATGCACTCCCCTCTCTCTCATTGCTAGTCTCTCCATAGATTGATCTTGGTGATGCATAGAAATTTTTTAATTTCTGCAACGATCCCCAACAGCACTATAATGGGGAGGATGACGCCTCATGCTATGGACGAAAGGGTCCGGACACTCTTGCCGCCCGGGCCGCAATATTGGCCGATCTGTACAAAGGGGAGAAAGGTTTATTCCTCCCTCATCACTCGTCTTAAACGCCGAGAGGGATTTTCCATGTATAATCCTCCAAACTTGGTGAGTTTTATTCCCACCACCTTACTCAATCCATTCCATGAGTTATGTTTGATTGACATTAACCCATCCATTTTTAATAGGAATTGTGGAAGGTTGTTGCGGGGATCCATAGCCCCGCTTCACAGCCAGAGGACCATGACCGGGACCTAGATCCCGGATACGAAGAGGATCCGGACATATTTGTAGAGCTCAAGGAGGGAGTCTTCTACCAGGCGAGATATGATGGCAACGAAGTGGCCATCTGTTGGGGAACGTAGTAATTTCAAAAAAACTCCTGCGCACACACAAGATCATGGTGATGCATAGCAACGAGAGGGGTGAGTGTTGTCCACGTACCCTCATAGACCATAAGCGGAAGCGTTATGACAATGTAGTTGATGTAGTCATACGTCTTCACGATCGACCGATCCTAGTACCGAACATACGACACCTCGGCGATCTGCACACATTGAGCTCGGTGACTTCCCACAAACTCATGATCCAGTAGAGCTTCGAGAGAGAGCTTCATCAGCACGACGGCGTGATGATGGTGATGATGAAGCTACCGGCGCAGGGCTTCGCCTAAGCACTGCAACGATATCACCGAGGTGTGGAAGGGGGGCACCGCACACGACTTGGAACAATCAACCTTTGTGTTCTAGGGTGCCCCCTGCCCCCGTATATAAAGGAGCAAGGGGGAGGCCGGCCGGCCCTTGGTGCGCCCAAGGAGAGGAGGAATCCTCCTCCTAGTAGGAGTAGGATTCATCCTTTCCTAGTCCTACTAGGAAGGGGGAAGGGGAAGGAAGCAGAGGGAGAGGGAGAGGGAAAGAGGGGCCGTGCCCCCCTCCCCTAGTCAGATTCGGACTCCCCTTGCGTGGGGAAGGGGTTGCCACCTCCCTGGGCTGCTGCCCTCTCTCTCCCCTAAGGCCTACTAAGGCCCAATACTTCCCCGGGGGGTTCCGGTAACCCCTCCGGCACTCCGGTTTTCTCCGAAATCACCCAGAACACTTCCGGTGTCCAAATATAGCCGTCCAATATATCGATCTTTATGTCTCGACCATTTCGAGACTCCTCGTCATGTCCCTGATCATATCCGGGACTCCGAACTACCTTTGGTACATCAAAACACATATACTCATAATATTGATCGTCACCGAACTTTAAGCGTGCGGACCCTACGGGTTTGAGAACTATGTAGACATGACTGAGACTCATCTTTGGTCAGTTACCAATAGCGTAACTTGGATGCTCATTTCTTTATCGGTCAAACCGCATAACAACATACGTTGTTCCCTTTGTCAACGGTACGTTACTTGTCCGAGATTCGATCGTCGGTACTGTTGACACCAGATTTTGGCATGGCATAAAATAAAATGAGATGGCTTCGAGTGAAAGGGTTTTCAGCATGAAATTTTTCACATCGCCAAGTGTAACAACTTTGATGTTTAGGTTATCATCGTCCAACTCCATCTTAGGGGCCGAAATTGTACTCTGTGTGGCATGATTTAGTGTTCTGAGTGGTCTTGGACCGATCACGCCTTCAAGAAGACCTCGGATGAAGGAGCACTCTAAAGGAATTGTCTTCGTCTCATCAAGGCAATCGATTTTGACATATAAATCATCTCAATCTGAGTTCGTATGCAAAAGTTAGAGGCAATACACTGCATACCGAATCTAAACGGAAATATGGCGCGAGGTACCAAACACCATGTCTAATGGGTCGCGCGAGGAATACGGCCCTCAAGAAAGCCTTGAATCGAAAAACCTTCAACACGAGGAAGTTTCGTATCATCGAGCCGATCGATTATCATATATTACTCATCTCAATCCGTGGCCGTATGGGACCTGGAGAGACAAATCAATATCAGGCTATGTTTTCAGTTGGGAAATCCAAGTGAAAAACTTATCATCCGAGTGAAAACTTACCGATCGAGTGAAAGTTTGCCATCTGAGTGAACTTATTATCATCGGAGTGAAAATATAGTGATCCGAGTGAAATTGTTCTCCAGGTGAAAATATTCCGAGTGAAAAGATTACCGTCAGAACGAAAACCTGCCGATCGAGTAAGATATTGTCTTCCGAGTAAAGATATAATGATCCGAATGAAAGATTGTCTTCCGAGTGAAAGTATAATCATCCGAGTGAAAGATTGTCTTCCGAGTGAAAGTATAGTCATCCATGTGAAAGATTGTCTTCCGAATGAAAAATTGTCTTCCGAGTGAAAATTTTGCCATCCGAGTGAAAGACTCTAATATCTGAGTGGATGAGCTCGAATCCGAGTGAAACGGAACATGTGCCTGAAAGTTTATCAAGATGATCTCAGGTGGAGAAGTGTTCAATATGGAAGTTGTGCGTATCGTCAAAATGGTAAACTTTGATTTTTGAGTCACCATCATCAGAGATAATATGTGGCCTGCAAATTCACTACGAGACTCGGATAATTCAGTCTGCTGCAAGACCGAGTCCGACTGGAAGGTGAAAATGACCTCGAAAAGCATTCAAGATGGCCTTATTTGGAAAAGTGATCAACATGAGAGTTGTTAGTCCGTTGACGCGCACAAGTTCGGTATTTGGACCGTCTTTATCGAAGATAATATGCAAGCTCGACGGCCCGCGCAAGGAAGAAGACAGAAGTTGGGCCAGATTCAGACTGAATCCGAGTTGGAATAGAACTAGGACTCTAGGACGTGAATTGATGTAATTTCTTGTAAGGAAAGTTTAGATGAATCCTTTACTTGTACGGGAAGTCCAGACGCCTCTTATATATATTGGGGGTGTTGGCCGATTGAACAACACACAATCGAACAAATGAATATACTACTTTTTCACTCTACGTTTTATCTCTCCACCGTTTTTCTCTCTCGTTCTTCGCTGTTCTTCGTATTTGAGAGCTATGAATCCCGAGGCTCTAGGGGCGAGCAAATCGACCTAGGGCAGCCCATAGCCGCCGCACTCCCTGATAGGGTCCCTCCCGGGTGCGTGGGGTTTTGGGTCTACAAAAGCGCCCGCCGACTGTCTTGCGTATCACGCTGTCGGTCGGGTCTCCTTTGACGTGAGCTACGGTGCATCACTCCCCAGCGTCGAGGGTACACGTGACGTGTTCGTGTGTCAATACACCTTTTGGCGACTCCACTGGGGAACTGAAGATCAATCATCATCATCCACCATGTCTGATCTTCCCAAGCCATCTGAGGTAGACGTCGATAACATCATCAAGCCCAGTCTTGATGAGATATCGACCGATCATTGTCAAGTCTATGAGGAGTACAAGAAGGCGCGCGAGGATAAGGACTTGCAGGAGTTCCTTGCAAAGTTCAAGAAGGATCTCCAAGGCATCATCACTCCGATTGAAGAAATCAAGTTCCCTCCTCTTCAAGCCGAGCAGGTTAAACCCTCTGTGAGTACTACCTTTTATCCTGAGCAGTGGGCTGAGATTGAGAGTCGTATTGCTGATGGTAACATTCTAGTCTGCTCAGAAGAATATATCTCAATCGTCTAGTGGTAATGATGGTTTAGCTACTAGTGTGCAAAACCCTAATCTGGCTTTACCTATCTCATCGGCGCCTCCCATGCCGATGACTTATTATCCTACCCAAACAAATCATATTGTGTCTGCACCCATTAGTCCTATCATGAGCATGCCAGGTTCGGTGGCAACGCCGAACCAAACCCTACCTACAGCTACAACCACTCGACCACTACCAAATTATGGGTCGACATACATGCCACAATTCCTACCTACAGCTAGTAACCCTACTCCTCCTATGCCACTACCACAAGCTTCATCGTCCACTATGGATGATGGTCTAGCTAATCTTAGAGAGGAGATGGCTAAGATGCTTCGAGAGAATTTTGGAGTTGAGCTACCTCGTAATCGGATTTACCAAAAGCCATACCCCGAGTACTTTGATGCCATCCAGTGCCCTCCAGGATATAAAATTCCAGATTTTGTTAAGTTTAATGGAGAAGGCACAAAAACCACATGCGAGCATGTTAGTCAATATTTGGCACAATTGGGTGAGGCAGGCTCATTGAATGAATTGAAAGTGCGTTCATTTCCTTTATCATTAACTGGTACCGCATTTTCATGGTTCTCTTCTTTACCACATGGTTCCATTCGAGTTTGGTCGCAGCTAGAGTAGAAATTTCATGATCACTTTTATAGCAGCGACAATGAACTCAAGTTGTCACATCTAACATTGGTTAAATAGAAGCATGATGAATCGGTCTCCGATTACGTCAAGAGATTCAGAGAAACAAAAAATTGGTGTTTTAGTTTGGTGATAACCGAGAGAGACTTGGCAGACCTAGTGCTGAGTGGTTTGAGGACTCCCAGTAGAGAAAAGTTAGAAGGTTATGAGTTCTTAAATATCAACCAAGTCTTATAAATGGCTTTGGCTCAAGGAAGCCAAAGCAAAGACCTCAAAGAAGTGCATAGATACAAAGCCGATTGTCCAAAGATGAATATGATAGTGATCACTCGGACGATGAGGGTGATGTTTTTGCTACTGAATTTGTTTGGCCATCTAAGGCCAAACCCTTTACTTGCAATGATCTGAAACAGATTCATAAGAATCGCGATGAAGAGATGAAGTTTACTTTTCACATTGCTAAGTGTGATAGAATATTTGATACTTTTCTGCAAGCTAAAATTATTAGGATATCTCATACTTTACCGCCGTTTGAAGAGCTAAAACGGCGTGCTTATTGCAAGTATCATAATTCTTTTTCTCATGCTACTAACAATTGCAATGTTTTTCGATGACAGATACAATCGGCCATTAATGACGGGCGATTGAACTTTTCCGAGATGCAAATTGATAAAAAATCTTTTCCAATGAATACCATGGAGTTGGAGGGGAAGAATGTACTCATTCTTACAGAGGTAGCCGAATATGCTAATAAAGCTAATGTCATTATTGGTGAGCCCAGGGAAGACAAGGAGGGCAACAAGGTCTTGGTGAGACAGGTTGTGCTTGATAAGCAACCCGATGGCACGGAAGTGATCAAAATCACCATCAAGAATCCTACACTCGGGGGGCAAGCACAAATGCAAGAAAATACTCGTGTTAAATTTGTCAAACCTAAGAGTCCAGAAGTTGGCAGGTGGAAAAGGAATGAAGCTAAAATGCAGCGCAAGCGGATCAAGCCAACTTTTGATATGTTGCTGTCCAAGTACGCCAACCAGTCGGCCGGTTCTAGCTTTAATCGGCCGACTCATCTGAAGCAACCAAGGTCACCATCAGCTGATATGTTCAGTCAGTATATGAAACTGAGTGGACCAAGGGTGCCATTTCCAGAAGAGCATACGCAATTTGTTTGGGATCGACTTGACTATTCATATAAAGGCCGACTAAACATTGGTGACTATCAGTCGCCTGGTCAAAATATGCGACCGAGTGGAAACTATCCTAGTGTAAGAATACACCCAGGTGGAAGCTATCCGAGTGAAAAAATGTGGATGGGTAGATCCCGTCCGAGTGACATCCACTCGAGTGGATTCATCCGAATGGCATCCATCCAAGTGGATTCCATCCGAGTAAAAAGGTGCGCCCGAGTGGAAATTTCATGCATCAGGGAAGTCAAAAAGAATGGCCCATTAAGTCACCAAGTGTCGCAGCAGTTGAGTCAAGAAAGGGCAAGGAGAAAATGGATGTCAACTCACTTATCTTGGGCACCGAGACATTCCCCATACAGCAGCCGACTGTGCATAACCACTCGATAGAGCCGATGCTTGCTATCGTGCCAAAACACTCGACTAATGACCATGAAGCAAGCACCAGCCAAGTAAAGACGAGAGATCCTAAATACACTCAGCCAAAGTGGTGTCCTCCAGGGCTAACAAAAACACAGAAGAGGAAACTACAAAGGTTAAGGAGTCAAGAGATGGCAGAACAGGAAGCCGAGAAGCAAAGGGATAAGTTGTTCAATGACACTCGGCCCATGGTGCGTGTAAAACAAGTGTGGAGGCCTAAACAAATACATGATACAACATCTTCTACATCTACCACAGCCGCACTTGTGCCACCAAAAGAGGATGATGCAGTTATTACATCGTCTACATCAACTAGTACTTCTCCTTCACTCGGACAGATTTTAGAATCGGTAGATATAGTTGAAGAAAAGGATGATATGTTGGACTATGAGTCTACACCGGTTCATGAAGGTATGGATATCAATATGGTTTATTACTTACCTACCGAGTTTTGCGCTGTAGATGAAGAAGGGGAGGTGGCTCAGCTGGATTTTGGACCTAAAAACACAATATTTGAAAAGCCAAAAGAACCAGTAACGCATCTGAAACCATTGTATCTCAGAGGTCATATCAATGGATCACTGCTCACTCAGATGCTTGTTGATGGTGGTGCTGTGGTAAATCTTATGCCCTATTCGGTCTTCAAGAAATTGGGTTTGCCTGATGAAGAATTAATCAAGACCAATATGGTGCTCAATGGATTTGAAGGCAAAGAGAAAACTGAAGCCAAAGGTGTGATGTATGTGGAGCTTACTGTCAGAAGCAAAACTTTGGCTACTGCATTCTTTGTTGCTGAGGTGCAAGGTAACTACAACGTCATACTAGGCCGTGATTGGATTCATGCAAACCAGTGCGTGCCATCCAATATGCACCAGTTTTTGATCCAGTGGGTTGATGATGAAGTGGAAGTCATTCATGCGGATAAATCGGCCTGTGTTGCTTTGGCCGATGCATCGGTGGATTGGCAACACCCCAATGCTACTTGCTTGACGGGGCGTGACTTGTCAGAGTTCGATTTTCTCAGGGCGACCAAGAATGGTTTTGCGTCCATCTCTTTAAAGCCGACTGAATGCATGGGCTCCAAGGTATGATATGTTTAAATGGATTCTAGTTCCGAGTTTTTACAAAAACGTCTTGTAAAATATCGGTTCAGCGAGAACGATATGTATGAGTCTATAGAGGAGTTGGATGACATGGATAAACTTGGACAAGGTTTTACATCGGCCGATCCATTAGAAGTGATAGATATTGGAGATGGTTCAGTCACTCGACCGACGTTTGTAAACAAAAACTTGAAAGCCGATTGTAAAGCTAAGTTAATCGAGCTATTGAAAGAATATGTTTGTTGCTTTGCATGGGAATATCATGAAATGCCAGGTTTAAGCCGAGAGCTAGTGGAGGATCGGTTACCTATAAAGGATGGTTTTAGACCTTACAAGCAATCGGCCAGAAAATTTAATCCAAAAACATATGACCGGATCAAGGAAGAGATCGGTCGTTTGCTTGAAGCTAATTTCATTCGACCTTGCAGGTATGCCGAGTGGATTTCTAACATTGTCCCAGTGGAGAAGAAAGGATCTGGCAAGTTGAGGGTGTGCATTGACTTCAGGGATTTGAATAGGGCTACACCCAAAGATGAGTATCCCATGCCAATAGATGATATGCTTATTAATGATGCTTCTGGACATAAGGTTATTAGCTTTCTAGATGGTAATGCCTGATACAATCAAATTTTTATGGCCGAAGAGGACATGTCCAAGACAGCTTTCCGATGCCCTAGTTTGCTTGGTTTATTCGAGTGGACAGTGATGACATTTGGATTAAAAAATGCTGGCGCCACATATCAAAGGGCTATGAATTTGATTTTTCATGATTTACTCGGTGTCATACTTGAAGTTTATATTAATGATATCGTTGTTAAATCAGATGCTTTTGAATCTCACTTGGCGGATTTGCGTTTAGCTTTTGAAAGAATGAATAAGTATGGACTAGAGATGAATCCTTTAAAGTGTGCATTCGGTGTGTCAGCTGGCAAGTTTTTGGGTTTCATTATTCATGAAGATGGCATAGAGATTGATCCCAAAAAGATAGACGATATATAGAAAGTGGAGGCTCCAACATGCAAGAGAGATATGCAAAAGTTCCTTGGAAATGTCAATTATTTGAGGAGGTTCATAGCTAATCTATCAGGGAAGGTTGATGCGTTTACTCGTATCCTTCGGTTAAAGAATGATGTTGATTTCACTTGGGGGGCAAAACATCAAGAAGCCTTTTATATGATCAAGAATTATTTGTGCACTCCTCGGTGATGAAAGCACCCAAACATAGGGAGCCCTTTAAGCTTTATATTGCAGCAGAGGAAGGTGTTATTGGTGTTTTTTTTATTCAAGAAACCGAAGGAAAAGAGCATGCTATTACATATTTGAGCAGGCGCTTATTGGACACCGAGACAAGGTATACATTTATTGAAAAATTATGTCTATGCTTATATTATGCTTGCACAAAATTGAGACATTATTTAGTGTCGAGTGCTTGCGTGGTAGCTTGTCAAACTGATGTTATTAAATACATGTTGCATAGACCAATTCTTAGTGGTAGAATTGGCAAGTGGGCTTATACTTTGATTGAATACAATTTGGCTTATGAATCTCTAAAGTCCATGAAAGGCCAAATCGTTGCTAATTTTATTGTTGAACATCGGATTGATGAAAAGCATGATGTTGATATAAACCTTGTTTCACTAATACCGTGGAGATTATATTTTGATGGTTCAGTTTGTAGCACTGGCCAAGGTGTTGGTATTGTTTATATATCTCCTCATGGTGCTGTTTTTGAAGCCTCGTGCCGCTTAGAGTATTTTTGCACAAACAATCAAGCCGAATATGAAGCATTATTATTCAGCCTAGAGATGTTGCTTGCTATAGGTGTTACACATATTGAGGCTTATGGTGATTCGTTACTAGTGGTGCAGCAACTATCCAAAGTCTTTCAGTGTTTGGATGAATCACTTAATGTTTATCTTGATAAATGTCTAGATATAATTTCTACATTGGATTGTTTTAGCATTGCTCATATATCTAGGCATGACAATTGGAGAGCAAATGAGTTGGCACAGCAAGCATCCGGCTATCATGTTGATCATGGCATGTTTCATATTTCTCAAAGACGGATGTCTTGTCTTGCCAATATAGGAGAGGACGAACCAGAACCCACTGATTCGGCCCTTAACAAAAAAATCTAGTGCAGGTGACAATACCGACTGGAGGAAGCCCATTGTTGATTACTTGTGCAATCCGAGTGAAAGGGTGGACAAGTTTGTTCGGCATATGGGTTTCAAGTATACAATGAGAGATGACGGTCTTTATCGCCGAACAATCTATGATGTTCTTCTAAAGTTCTTGGACGAGGACCAGGCAAGAGTTGCTATGGCAGAGGTACATGAAGGCATTTGTGGCACTCATCAGTCGGCTCCCAAGATGAAGTGGTTATTGCGACATGCTGGTTTTTTTTGGCCGACTATGATTAATGATTGCTTCAGATATTATAAGGGGTGTGAAGCTTGTAAATTTTTTGGTGATATTCAATTGGCCCCTGCTGCTATGTTACATCCTATTATCAAGCCGTGGCCTTTCAGAGGTTGGGGTTTAGACTTCATTGGAGAAATCCGTCTGTCTTCCTAAAAAGGGCATCAGTTCATATTTGTGGCAATTGATTATTTCACTAAATGGTCTGAAGCAGTACCTCTCAAGAACATGACACATACGGAGGTAATTCAATTCATAACCAAGCACATTATTCATAGATTCGGTATTCCTCAAACGCTAACTACAGATCAAGGTTCATCTTTCATGTCACACCAAATCAGAGAGTTTGCTGAATATTATAATATAAAGTTTCTCAATTCCTCTCCGTATTATGCCCAAGCTAATGGACAAGCCGAGTCTAGCAATAAAATTTTAATCAAGATCATCAAGAAGAAAATTGAGGATAATCCGAGGAGATGGCATGAGTTGTTGTCTAAAGCTTTGTGGGCACATAGAATTTCAAGGCATGGTGCTACGAAGGTGACTCCGTATGAGCTAGTATATGGTCAAGAGGCTGATTTACCAGTGGAAGTAAATTTGAATGCTTTGAGAATAGCCAAACAAAATGATTTATCAGCAGTAGACTTTTATAACTTGATGATGGACAATATTGATGAGGTTGCGAATAAACGTTTGGCTGCTTTGAAGGCCATAGAGAGAGAGAAGTTGAGGGTGGCAAGAGCTTACAATAAGAAAGTCAAGTTGAGGAATTTTCAAGTTGGGTGATCTTGTCTGGAAAGTGATTCTACCGATTGGTTCAAGAGACAGAAAATCCGGGAAGTCGTCTCCAAGCTGGGAAGGACCTTTTAGGATTACAAGAATAGTTCCCGGAAACTCTTATTTGGAGGAATCCGTACAAGGGACGATGTTACCTAGATCTCTCAATGGCAAATACTTGAAGAAATACCATCCGAGTGTGTGGCAAGAGGCCTAAGTAGGCTATGGCCGATATATGATTATCGCCCTTAGCACAAACATGGCCGATACATAATTATCGCCCTAAGAAAAATAAATGGCCGATGGAGTGTTGACATCGTCCTTAGAACAAACACCGTGCATATTATTTTTCGGCGTGCAAGCTTTGCCGAAAAACAGGGGGGGCATGTGTTGACACCAGATTTTGGCATGGCATAAAAGAAAATGAAATGGCTTCAAGTGAATGGGTTTTCAGCATGAGAAGTTTCACATCACCGAGTGGAACAACTTTGATGTTTAGGTTATCATCGTCCGACTCCATCAAAGGGGCCGAAATTGTACTCCGAGTGGTATGATTTAGTGTTCCGAGTGGTTTTGGACCGATCACGCCTTCAAGACGACCTCGGATGAAGGAGCACTCGAAAGGAATTGTCTTTATCTCGTCGAGGCAATCGATTTTGACATATAAATCATCTCAATCCAAGTTCGTATGCAAAAGTTAGAGGCAATACACTGCAGACCGAATCTAAACGGAAATATGGCGCGACATACCAAACACCATGTCTGATCGGTCGCACGAGCAATTAGGCCCTCAAGAGTGCCTTGAATCGAAAAACCTTCAACATGAGAAAGTTTTGTATCGTCGGGCCGATCGATTTTCATATATTACTTATCTCAATCCATGGTCGTATAAGACCTGGAGAGACAAATCAAGATCAGGCTATGTATTCAGTTGGGAAATCCGAGTGAAAAGCTTATCATCCGAGTGAAAACTTACCGATCGAGTGAAAGTTTGCCGTCTGATGAAGCTATGTACCTAGGGTAGGGTCATGGACCTGTCCAAGATACCCTCCCCAAGGACATCCCTAGAAGAATCACGTTTCAATCAACTCAGAAGTGTTCCACTCGACAGACTCGAAGACACTCGACCATGAAGCCAACCACTCGACAGCCAGGAGATCTAAAGTCACTCCTCACGCTAACGGTCCGTCATTAAGTAGCCTTTATGGTCATCATAGCACTTAATGTACCTTAAACCCTGCATAACTGAGGGCCGGAGGGGTCTGGCGAACTCTATATAAGCCACCCCCCTCCTCAGTGTCAAGGGTTCGCACCCCTGTAATTCATACACGCATAATCCAGTCGACCGCCTCCGGGCTCCGAGACATAGGGCTATTACTTCCTCCGAGAAGGGCCTGAACTCGTAAAACTCGGGCGTATACAACTAGTCCATAGCTAGGATCTTGCCTCTCCATTCCTACCCCCCTACATTACTGTCAGACTTAGAACCATGACAGTTGGCGCCCACAGTGGGGCAGGTGTCTTAGAGACTTATTGGAGAAGTTGCGATTTTTCCGATCTCCTTCATCATGGTTTCAGGCGGAGTTTTGGTTGAGGGCCACGAGATCCGTCTCGGCATGCTCACGTTCATCGCCGACGACTCCGCTTGGCTTCAGGAGGCTCCGCTTGACATCGACGCGCTCCCTGTCCGCGGGGCGACGCACTTTCGCGCGTGCGTCCGCGGCGTCCTTCTGCGGCAACCGTCGACCCAGTATCGGTCGGCCCCTGTGTCGTCCTCCCTCCCTGTTTCCCGCCGGCGCAAGCGCTCCGGTCGGTTGAGACTTCAGCGGTGGCTGAGGCACGCGGTGGCTCGCCAGTCGGCCACCCCCCAAGTCGCGGGGATCGAGCCCGGCGAATCTCTCTACGGCCTATTCGACTGGCTTCGCAGAGACTGCATCCGAGTGCGACGGCAGTGATTCAGCGGCGGAGGTTCTGATGGTTGATGGACCACGCAGTCCTCCCGGCTTCCCCCGTACTGACGGAGGCGACGGCGGAGGCGATCCGTCGCATGCCCATGAAGAGTATCTCCCCGAGCCCCTCACTTCGCTGCAGAGGGAAGAACTCCGCCGCCGGAACATGGATGCGCTGCACACTCCTATCGTTGGAGAAACCCCCGAGGCTCGTGCTTTAGAGGACGCGCGCTTGGCTAACTTGGCTGAGCGCACTCGACTAGAGAACCTCCAGCGAGCACTCGACGAGCGTGCGCGACAACGGGTTCCAGAATCCAGTCGACGTCAACTCTTTCCACCACCGACTCAGGTATATCAAACTCCGATTCAAAATTTAGCTGCTGCGGCCCGTATAGCAGAGTCGATTCAGCCTTCCCAGTCCAAGGCTGGCAGAGGCTTGTTGCAGATCAAAGCATTACTCCAGGCAGCAGGAGACCAGAATTCAGCTGTATCATAGTCGCGGAACAGGATCCACAGCAAATCCGTTGTTGCGAATCTGATTCGATCGGCTCACAGCCCAAGATCGCCCCCGAGGCGTGAGGGGCGTGAAGACCGGCGAGATCAGTATAGGAACCGTGAGCAGTATGATCACCGATTCGATCGTGATGATCGACATCGAGTGCCCACCCCTCCCCCAAGGAGTGGGTCACACGTGCCTCGACAGCAGGATGACAGATGCCCTCACAGTGTTGGGCGAAGGATTCCAGTCAACCCCAGAGAACCAGGCTTTGATGCGAGATCCATTCTCGTTCAGGGTTTGGTCGACAGAAACAGGTCTCACCGAGGAGGTCATGACAGGGATGTACCCACCAGCAGCAGAGTGCATGTCTCAGGACCAGAGTGCTTCGGCAGGGCCATCAGGGCTGCGGTGATTCCTCCCAACTTCAGGTTGGCGACTGGAGTCAGTAAGTTCACAGGTGAGTCCAAACCTGATACTTAGCTTGAGGACTACCGAGTGGCTGTTTAGATTGGCAGCGGCAATGATGAAGTGGCCATGCAACACCTGCCTCTTATGTTGGAGGGCTCGACCAGAGCGTGGTTGAACCAGTTAGCACCAAGCAACATTTACACTTGGGAAGATCTTTCCCAAGTGTTTGTCAGAACATTTGAAGGGACCTGCAAGCGACCAGCAGGGTTGACAGAATTGCAGCCTTGTGTGCAGAAGACAAATGAAACTTTGAGTGATTACATCCAGAGATGGATCACGTTGCATCACACGGTAGAGAATGTATCCGATCACCAGGCAGTCTGTGCCTTCAAGGAAGGCGTTAAGTACAGAGAGCTAAACCTGAAATTCGGTCGAACCAGAGACATGTCTCTGAGTCGAATGATGGAGATTGCCACCAAGTATGCCAATGGTGAAGAAGAGGATCGGCTCCGGAGTGGCAAGCACAAGTCAGTCGCCCACGAAACCGGAGGAGGGAACTCCAGTCGGAAGCAGAAACGGAAAGCCGAGCCAGCTGTTCCTGGAGAAGCCTTGGCCATGACTCCAGGAAAGTTCAAAGGGAAGCCCAAAGGACCTTGGAACCCTAAGAAGGTGAAAGACCAAGACGGAAATGATGTGTTGGATTTGCCATGCCACATTCACACAAAGAAAGATGAAGAGGGTAAACTCATTTACCCGAAACATACCACTCGACAGTGTTGGCTCTTGATCCAGCAATTCCAGGGAAAACAGCCCAAAGATAAGGAAAAGGAGTCGGACAAAGTTGAGGGCAAGGAAGATAGTGATGATGGATACACCCAGGTCAATTGCACCCTGATGATTTTTGCTGACATTGAAAGCAAAAGTCGATTGAAAGTTATCAACCAAGAGCTGAATATGGTCGCTCTGGCGACACCTAGTTATTTGAAATGGTCTCAGACTACCATGACCAGTCTGACCACCCGACACACATAGCCACCCCTGGGAGGCAAGCTTTGGTGGTCGACCCAGACGTCGAAGGCACTTGACTGACTAAAGTTTTGATGGATGGCGGCAGTGGCCTGAATATACTATATGCAGAGACGTTGAAAGGGATGGACATTCCGATGTCCAGACTCAGTACCAGCAACATGAGTTTCCATGGAGTCATTCCTAGAAAGAAGGCTGAGTCACTCGGCCAAATTGCTCTTGATGTGGTTTTCGGTGATTCCAAGAATTTTCGTAAAGAAAAGTTGACGTTTGAAGTCGTGGATTTCCAGAGTGCTTATCACGCTATTTTGGGAAGGCCAGCGTATGCACGTTTCATGGGTCGACCATGTTATGTATACCTTAAGCTGAAGATGCCAGGCCCAAAGGTGTGATCACTGTCACCGGCTATCGGAAGAAAGCGGAAGAGTGTTTCCAGATAGGCTCAAAGATCGCCGATGCTCAGATGGCAGTGGTAGAGCTGTAGGAATATCAGAAAACTGCAGACCCGAGTGATATTTTGCGAGCCAAGATGCCCGCTACGGAATCAGCGTTTCAGTCGTCCGGTGAGACAAAGCCGATTCACATTCACCCGACCGACCCCAATGCTGCTCCGACTCATATCTCTACAACACTCGACTCCAAATAGGAAGAAGCGCTCATCCAGTTCCTCCATGAGAACTGGGACATCTTCGCATGGAAGCCTTCTGACATGCCGGGTGTTCCCAGGGGGCTGGCTGAGCATCGTCTACGAGTCGACCCAAAAGTGAAACCTGTCAAAGAACATCTTTGACGGTCCGCCGTCCAGAAGAGAAAGGTCATTGGTGAGGAGGTGGCTCGGCTCTTAGCAGCGGAGTTTATCCGAGAGATTTACCACTCCGAGTGGCTCGCCAATGTCGTCATGGTCCCCAAGAAGGACAAGTCACTCCGCATGTGCATTGACTTCAAACATATCAATCGGGCCTGCCCGAAAGATCATTTTCCTCTCCCCCGCATCGACCAAATAGTCGACTTGACTGCGGGATGTGAGCGCCTGTCTTTTTCAGACGCCTATTCCGGTTACCATCAGATCCGCCTCAGATGGACCCGACGAGATCAAAACAGCTTTCATCACTCCATTCGGTGCTTCGTTATGTCGGCATGCCATTCGCCTCAAGAATGATGGAGCCACGCTCATGAGGATGATTGAAGTGTTTGCTCACTCAAAGCAATCGGAATGTGGAAGCATACATGGATGATATTGTGGTCAAGTCACGGAAGGGTTCCGACCTGCTGACTGACCTTGCTAAGACATTTGCCAACCTCGGGAGGTATGATATCAAGCTTAATCCATCAAAGTGCACATTCGGAGTTCCTGGCGGAAAGTTACTCGGTTTTCTCGTTTCCGAACGAGGAATCGACGCCAATCCGTAAAAAGTTGGTACTATACTCCAATGAAACGCCCCGTGTGTGCACGATGTCCGAAGCTTCTTGGTTGCTTGGCCGCTTTAAGTCGATTCATCTCTCGACTCGGTGAAAAGGCATTGCCTCTTTATCGACTGATGAAGAAGTCCGACAAGTTCGAGTGGACTCCTGAAGCTGATGCAGCGTTTGCAGAGCTAAAACTCGCTCTCCACCCAGCGGTGCTTGCTGCCCTAATCAGCAAAGAGCCTTTGCTGCTTTACATTGCAGCCACAGGACAAGTCGTCGATCTGAAGACTTACGGTCGGCGGGAGAAGAAGGAAAAGCCTTTAAAGTTCAGCGCCCAGTATATTATGTTTCTGAAGTTTTGACCCCATCAAAGCAAAGATACCCTCATTATCAGAAGCTTGTATATGGGATTTATATGACCACGAAGAAGGTTGCTCATTACTTCTCTGACCATTCCATTACAGTCGTCAGCGACACTCCATTGTCAGAGATTCTACACAACAGAGATGCAACTGGTCGAGTGACAAAATGGGCGATTGAACTCCTTCCCCTAGATATCAAGTTTGAGGCAAATAAAGCCATCAAGTTCCAAGCAATAGCAGATTTCGTCGCCGAGTGGATTGAACAGAAACTGCCGACTCAAGTTCACTCGGAGCACTGGACCATGTTCTTTGATGGTTCCAAGATGCTGAATGGTTCCGGTGCTGGGGTAGTGTTAATTTCCCCCCGAGGAGATAAGCTCAGATATGTTCTTCAAATTCACCTTGATTCCTCCAACAATGAAGCAGAATATGAAGCACTTTTGTATGGGTTGCGTATGGCCATTTCACTCGGCATCCGTCGCCTCATGGTCTATGTCGACTCAGATTTGGTGGTTAATCAAGTGATGAAGGAGTGGGACGTCAGAAGTCCGGCCATGACTGGTTACTGCAATGTAGTGAGAAAGCTAGAGAAGAAATTTGAGGGGTTAGAGCTTCATCATATACCCCGACTGAAAAATCAAGTAGCTGATGATTTGGCAAAAATAGGTTCCAAGAGAGAAGCCATTCCCTGCAATGTGTTTTTGGAACACATTCACACACCATTAGTTCAAGAGGATCCTTTCACCGAAGAAGCTCCGTGACCAAAAAGTGCCACAGATCCGACTGAAGTTGAGGTTCTAGCGGTGGTCGACCTAATCATGGAAGTTTTGGTCATCACTCCCGACTGGACATTGCCGTACATCGCGTATATCCTAAGGAAAGAGCTCCCAGAGAATGAAGAAGAGGCTCGACAGATCGTTCATCGATCCAAGGCCTTTACTGTGATAAAGGGACAGTTGTTCAGGGAAAGCGATCGAGTCGAGCGAAATGTATAACACCAGAAGAAGGTCAGATAATTCTTGACGATATCCACTCGGGGACCTGTGGTCACCATGCGTCCTCTCGGACCATTGTGGATAAAGCATACCGAGCGGGGTTTTACTGGCCAAGAGCAAATGAAATGGCGAAAGAGATAGTCGACAAGTGTGAAGGATGTCAGTTCTATTCCAATATGTCACACAAACCCGCCTCAGCCTTGAAGACCATTCCACTCGTCTGGCCCTTTGCTGTTTGGGGATTGGATATGGTTGGACCACTGAGAACTGGCAAGAGCGGCTTCACTAACGTGCTAGTGGCAGCCGACAAGTTTACTAAATGGATTGAAGCTAAGCCTATCAAGAATCTCAATGCTTGCACTGCTATCAGTTTCATCAGAGAGTTGATATTCAGATATGGAGTTCTGCATAGCATCATCACTGATAATGGGTCAAACTTCGATTCCGACAAGTTCAAAGCCTTTTGCGCCTCTCAAGGCACACGAGTCGACTACGCTTCAGTCGCTCACCCCTAGTCGAATGGACAAGCGGAAAGAGCAAACGGTCTAATTCTCAAAGGACCGAAACCCTGACTGATGCGCGATCTCAAGCACGCAGCAGGCGCATGGGTCGACGAACTTCCATAGTTCTTTGGGGATTAAGGAATACCCCAAATCGGTCAACTGGACGAACTCCATTCTTTCTGGTCTATGGAGCTGAAGCAGTTCTGCCGAGTGACTTGCTTCACAATGCACCCTGAGTCGAGCTCTACTCTGAAGATGAAGCAGAACAAGCTCGGCAGGATGCAGTCGACCTCCTAGAAGAGGAAAGAGAGATGGCCCTGATCCGCTCGACTATCTATCAGCAAGACTTGCGTCGATTCCATGCCAGAAATGTGAAGAGTCGAGCCTTCCAAGAAGGAGACTTGGTCCTCCGAGTGGATCAACAGAAACCACACAAGCTCGCTCCTACTTGGGAAGGCCCCTTCATCGTCACCAGAGTTCTTCACAATGGAGCGTACCATCTTTACAATGTCGATTGCCAGATTGATGAGCCACGAGCTTAGAATGCGGAGCTGCTCCGCCCCTTTTATACTTAAGTACTCACTCAAATGAGATGTAATAAGAAATACCTCTGCAGTTTATTTATCAAAGACAAGAGTGTTATAATTTTCCCAGTGATTGTTGTTGCTTTTGTTTTCGTAAGAAACCCCCAGTGGGTAGCTTAGCTGCGAATCCGTTTCGCCTAAGTTTGTAAAAAAAATTCCTACCGAGTGACGAGCAAGCCTCTCACTCGGAGGCTTAGCTGTGAATCCGTTTCGCCTAAGTACTTGAAAATCCTACAGAGTGGTGAGCCAGCCTCCCACTCGGGGGCTTAGCTGCAGTCCAAGTACTCGCCTAAGTTTAAAAAATCCTACCGAGTGGTGAGCCAGCCTCCCACTCGGGGGCTTAGCTGCAGTCCAAGTACTAGCCAAAGTTTAAAAAAATCCTACCGAGTGGTGAGCCAGCCTCCCACTCGGGGGCTTAGCTGCAGTCCAAGTACTCGCCTAAGTTTAAAAGAAATCCTACCGAGTGGTGAGCCAGCCTCCCACTCGGGGGCTTAGCTGCAGTCCAGTACTCGCCTAAGTTTAAAAATACCTACCGAGTGGTGAGCCAACCTCCCACTCGGGGGCTTAGCTGCAGTCCAGTACTCGCCTAAGTTTAAAAAATCCTACCGAGTGGTGAGCCAACCTCCCACTCGGGGGCTTAGCTGCAGTCCAAGTACTCGCCTAAGTTTTAAAAAAATCCTACCGAATGGTGAGCCAGCCTCCCACTCGGGGGCTTAGCTGCAGTCCAAGTACTCGCCTAAGTTTGAGAAATCCTACCGTGTGAAGAGCAATCCTCTCACTCGGGGGCTTAGCTGCAGTCCAGTACTCGCCTAAGTTTGAGAAATCCTACCGAGTGAAGAGCAATCCTCCCACTCGGGGGCTTAGCTGCAGTCCAGTACTCGCCTAAGTTTAAGAAATCCTACCGAGCGAAGAGCAATCCTCTCACTCGGGGGATTAGCTGCAGTCCAGCACTCGCCTAAGTTTGAAAACATACCGATCCGCAAGGATGACGAGGTGCAGGTCGACTGCTACATTTTCCTTCTGAATTGTGCGACAAGTACAACGTGCGCTTCATTCCGATCCACAAGGACGACGAGGTGCAGGTCGACTGCTACCTTCTCCATCGGAGCTGCGCCACAAGTACAACGTGTGCTCCATTCCAATCCGCAAGGACGACGAGGTGCAGGTCGACTGCTACCTTCTCCCTCGGAGCTGCGCCATAAGTACAACGTGTGCTCCATCCCGATCTACAAGGACGATGAGGTGCAGGTCGACTGAATCTTCCACCTCAGAGCTGCATCTCAAACACAAATACTATTTCGAGTGAAGAGCAAAGTTCACTCGAAAGCAAATGCAAGCATATTCAGAAGTAAAACAAGTTCAGATAAATCTTAAAGGTTCCAAACCGCAGATCAAAGTACTCGGGCTCTCAGCCCGAAGGAGCTTAGCGGTTACAAAATCTACTCGGCATTCCGAGGCAAATTTAAGGCGAGGCATAAAAGTTTGTTCACTCCGCGGGAGGAGGACTGGCAGGCTCGACGAACTCGTCCAGGTCGACACTATCGGCGATCCGAGTGGCAGCAGCAATGAAAGTCTCCATAAAGGATCGGAAATCGTGCTTCTTGGTGTTGGCGACCTTAATTGCTGCCAGCTTATCTTCTCGCGCCTCTTTACAGTGGACATGAACCAAAGATAGAGCCACATCAGCACCGCACCAAGCAGAAGACTTCTTCCACTCCTCCACGCGACCAGGGATCTCGTTAAGACGAGTCATCAGGGACTCGAGGTCGTTCTGGAGTGTTGCCCCTGGACAAAGTGCTGTGTCGATCCGCGACGTGGCGACTTTCAGTCGAGCCAAGTAGTCAACAACGCCATCGATGCAGGATTCCAGTCGGAGCAGGTTCATAGCAGTTTCGTCCTTCACGGGGGAATTAATGGGATCCAAATTTGGTTCGATTCGCCCAGTCTCCTCCTCAAAGTCTCGGCAAAGCTCTGCATGCTTAGTCCAAGGATTAGTCAATATTCATATGCCGAATCGACAAAGATGCACCAGTCGGAACGGAATATGTACCTTCATGCTTGATGAATAACTTCTTGGCGAGGCTCCTCAGATAGCTTTCCAGGTCATCCCTCCTGCGAGCAATGCCCTCCATCTTCTCGTTCAGGCTAACCTTGTCCTTCTTCAAGCGGGTTACCTCCTTGTTGGCTTCATCCAGAGAAGATTTCATCTTCGCGTTCTCCTCCTCCAGTTTGCCGACTGAAGCCAGCTTCTGTTCAGCCAGTGCAGTTTGGTCGTCGGCCTTCTTTTGTGCAGCAGCCAGATCGTGATCCTTCTTTAATAGAGCCCGGTTCAGTTTTTCTGAAAAGAAATAACGCTCAATTCAGAAAGAGCAGAATGAAGTCCTGGTCCAAGATAAAGCAGTCGACAAAGCTTCCTTACCATTGGCGTCATCTTTGGCCTTCTGCAGCTCTGACTTGGCCAACTCCAGGTCAAGGTTGAGTTGAATTTTCTGCTTTTCCAAGTCGGCAAAGCGAGCTCCAAGGTCACAAGATTTCTGCAATCAGGGAGGATGGGTTTTTTTACAGAGAAAAAAGACAAAGACAATAAATACTAAGACTACGGTCAACTGCCCGCAGTCCACCATAGTCTCGGGGACTACACCCAGTGGGTGAACTTAGCGTGCCCCCACTGGTTCAGTTAACACTCGACGAGACCTTTTCGGCGCGAGCGTATAAAAGAAGAAGAAGAAAGACAGCAACAAACAAGCTCTTCAGACCATAGTTGACTGCCAGCAGTCGACCACGGTCTCGGGGACTACACCCAGTGGGTGCACTTAGCGTGCTCCCACTGGTTCAGTTTACACTCGACATGGCTAGACCAGACCGAGTGAAGAAATTAAAATGTCAAGACTACAGTCGACTGCCCGCAGTCCACCGTAGTCTCGGGAAATACACCCAGTGGGTGCACTCAGCATGCCCCCACTAGTCCAAAACTTCAAAAACAAAAATTCAGCTCAAAGCATGGATTGGCTCAGTGACAAGTCGAAACACCCTGTGGATGTGCAGATGCAAAGATCCTTGGAAAGAGAGTTTTCAGGTAGCATATCCTAACAGAGCAAGCCAAGAAAACCAGTCGACGTGCTGCTAACCTGAACATTGCTTTGGAGAGTCGAGCTGGCATCATAGGCGGGACTGACATCCCGCACCATCTTCATCTTCTCCATCATAATACCTGCTTGGCGTACGGCTTCCTTGGCAGCATTCACTTCGTCCTCTGGGACGTGATGGGTAGCAAAATTTGAAGGTGGATCGGGAGGAGCTTGAGCAGTCGATGAAGAAGGCAGAGCACTCGACAGTGGTACGACGATGGTAACAGAAGCCCGATTGGCATCACCAGCGTCCTGAACGACTGGCTCAGCTATCGGCGTCGATTGTGCCACCTTGTCTGCAGGATTTTTCCTATTTTTCCTCGTCAAAGGCCTCTCGGGCTCTTCATCGTCATTGTCGGGGAGGTCAATAATGTTGGGAGCTGTTCAAAGATCGGTCACCAAAATTGCATCACCCAATGGTATATATTACAGTTGAGTCGACCAAATAAAGACAGAATGACAGAAGTCGTACCCAGTTGGAGGTGATTGCATCCTCCATTGCCTCATCCTCATCCACGTAAGCTGAAGTCCCGGAAGTAGCAGCGCTGCAGGCCCAAAGTTTATCTCACAAATCAAGGAAAAATAAACAGCCAGAGCGCCGAGTGAATACAAAGGAGACACTCACGCAGGCGGCGGGATGTCAATCTTAATCTTGACAACGCCCCGAGGCCTTGGCACTAAAACTTTGGGCTGCTTTGACGCTTTTTCAATCGGAGCAGGTGAGGACGTCCGAGGGCGCTTTGAAGACGGGCCAGTCTGAGCAATCGCTTTTCACGAAGGCCGGCGGTCTTGGTCGAGCTTGGATCGCCTCTCCCTGCGAGGAGGTGACTCGGCCTCTTCTTCGTCACTCGACTCGTCACTTTCCTCGGTCTCCTCTCCGTCAGAATGCCAGTCACCACTGTCGCCGCCGCTCGCCTCCCCTTCCGGGTCTTGCTCTTGCTCCCCGTTGGGCATTGAGTACATTTCGATGAGAGCCTGACAGAAAAACAAGCAGAACTAGCTGCATGGTTAAAATTACAGTCGGAAATTCAGAGTTGAACCTTGTCCGGTACGTGGGACTGGTCGAGTGGAGGAATTCTCCTGGCTCCCCTAGGGTTGTCTCTGTTCCCAGTGATGCTCGTCACCACCCCTCCAAAGATGGCATCCTCGACCACCTCGGGTGGATCCGAGTGGTGTCCTCAGTGCCCGAATACATCCACATCGGATGATCTCGAGCTTGAAGTGGCTGGATGCGTCGTCGAAGGAAGACCTCCAAGAGGTCCATACCAGCCACCCCGTCACGGATAAGCTGGACAACACGTTCGACCAGCACCTTAACCCGCGCCTTCTCTTATGGGATCACCTTCAAAGAGGAAGGCTTCCTCATTCGGTCCATGGAAAAAGGAGGGAGTCCGGTCGACTGCCCTGGTGTCGGCTGGTCTTTGCAGTAAAACCAAGTCGACTGCCATCCACGGACCGAGTCGGGCAGGATCATGGCCGAAGAAGAACTTTTCCCTCTCATCTGAACCCCAAGACCCCCACACATCTGAATCACTTGTGTTCTCTCGTCACTCGGATTGGCCTTTTTCACCGTCTTGGAGCGACAGGTGAAAGTGTGCTTAAAAAGGCCCCAATGAGGCCGACAACCCAAGAAATTCTCGCACAAAGACACGAAAGCGGCGAGATACACGATTGTGTTGGGTGTGAAGTGGTGGAGTTGTGCCCCAAAGAAATTCAGAAATCCCCGAAAGAAAGGGTGAGGAGGCAAGGAAAACCCGCGGTCGACATGGGTGGCCAGGAGAACACACTCACCCTCCCGAGGCTGCGGCTCAGACTCCTTCCCCAGAAGCCGCGCCGATCTATGGGGGATCAGTCCTCCAGCGGCCACGTCGTCGAGGTCTTCTTGATGAATCTTCGAGCGGATCCACTCGCCCTGGATCCAGCCCTGCGGCAGGCCGGCCCTCGACGAAGATCCGCCCCGACTGGTCGTCTTTCCTTTCGCCTTCGCCGTCGCTTTCTTCGCCCGCTCCAGGGCTGCCGTCTTCTCTTTCACCATTGTCGCCGGCAAGACGCGCGCAGGACAGGGGCAGTGGGACGGAAGCGAGCGCGGCGGATAAGCCCGAGGAAGAGAGGAGGAAATGAGAACGCACTGTTCAAAAACCCCGGTCCGACGCTTATATGAGGTCACTTCCGAGTGACTGACTTGTAGGCCCGGGCGATCCTGTCAAATCCCGCAACAGTCGCGCGCGCGATACGTGGCGAAAAAGGTGGCATGGAGATCGAGACGTCCCTACCTTATCCCATCCGATTACTGCGGCCTCCTCCGCCCCACGCGCTTCCCGAAATTCAAATCCCACGAAATCCGCGAGCTGCAGAACAACTTGTCAGACGGAAGATCTCCTCCGCTCTGTCACTTAGAGCTCTCCAAGTAAAGAAACTCACTCGACGGATACAAAGAATGGATCAAGGCGACTGAAAAAGAAGTTGGTACCGTCACCTAAGTTCATTGATCCAGAGCAAGATATACTCATAGCACGAAAAATGGGTCGGAAGTATGTTCAACTCCTTCCCCACTCAAACCTCGATCCATTCGGGGGCTAATGATGAAGCTATGTACCTAGTGTAGGGTCATGGACCTGTCCAAGATACCCTCCCCAAGGACATCCCTAGAAGAATCACCTTTCAATCGACTCAGAAGTGTTCCACTCGACAGACTCGAAGACACTCGACCATGAAGCCAACCACTCGACAGCCAGGAGATCTAACACTACTAGGGAAAAGGCTAGCAGCAGCGCGGGTTTTAGGTGTATCGAAGAGCGGGAGTGGCGCTACTAATAAGGCCCTATAGCTAACACATAGCGATGGCGGCGTGCTCACCAGTAGCTCATGCTACATTAAGTGTAGCAGCAGCGCTTAGTGGAAGCTCGCTCTTGCTAGTAGCTCTAGCGCTTTGCTCGGACGCTCATCGCTATCGCGCGCTGCTTTGCTAACTTTTATACACTCGCTCTGCTAATTTTAGTAGTTTTTGGTTTTTCGGCATATTTGTTTTGTATTTGAACAGGCTTTATATAAGAATCTTTAGCACATAGAAATGTCATCATGATACACATACAAATGCCTGCGAGACCACAAATGTAATCATAGAATATACATACAAATAGTCTCATCATAATCATCATCCAACACAAAGTGGTATCTTGTCATCATCTCGAAAATAGCGATACATGCAAGTCTCGAATACTTGCAACTACAACAACGTCAACCATCTAAACAAAGGTATACGCAAGAAGAGCCATCACTATGAGTGAGAGCGGAACTATGCAGTACATGAGGTGGCGGTTACGAGTCCTCTCTCGCGCTACCGTGAACCTCAAGTAACTAGCTTCTCCTTCTTGTTTGCTTTTGAAGCCTTTATGGCTGGCGCCCGTGAACCCATTCACTTGCGCCTGACACTCATGCCACTCATTGTACACCCCCGGAACCTTCCCTTTGTACACGACATAGCAATTTGTGACGCCCCAAAAATTTAACCATGTTTTTTTTATCAAAATTTTGCCAGGAAACTTAAACTTTTAGTTTCTGGATTTCCTTTCGATTTCAGAACCATTCTTTTCTTTAATTTTTACGGAGTTTTTGCCCCAAGTGAAAACTTTTCAATCAACATTGGACTGATTTACCCTCTCAAATAAAACAATTCTTTTATAAGTAGGATTATTTATATAATAAATTATCCCTAAGTTTTAACTCTCTAAAATGGTTTTTCATAAGTTTAGGACCCCATTTGCACTGCAACCCTTTGCTAAATTCATTTTAAAATACCACCAAAATTTGGGGATGTCATGTGATGTTTTTAAATCACTTTTATGCAAAAATATGTTTCATTCATTGAATATTTTGAGTTCTACACCAAGTTTTCAAATATGGTCCAGTGGGCACTTTTGCACTACAACCCATTTAAATATTTCTTTAAAACTCCCACCAAAATTTTGGGATGTCAGTAAGAGTATATTATTCAACTTTTTGCAAAAACTCAGTATTGTTCTTTGAAAAAAAATTGAGTGAATGATCCTCATTTTCATTCTGGTCCAACTTGATGATTTGTACTACAACCCTATTCTAACTTGCTCCTTTACCCATGATTCTTTCTCCTGCTTATAGACCACCCTGCCAAACCCCTAAGTCCAGGAGAGTGGACCCATTGGGGGATTTTAAGTGAATGCAATCATGCCTTTTTCTTTCTGTCAAAAACTGAAGATTTGCAAAACTTGCATTACCAAGTTTATGGTTTTGCCCAAATGACCTTGCCACCCTCACCTGCATCTAAAGAGACCCTGATCTGGAGATTTTGGCCTCTCCAAAAGTTTCCTAGATGCTCTTGGCATTTTGTCAAACACCTTGAGTGCAGGGACAGTTTTGGCATGATTTTAGTTTTGCACTGTGACCTTGCACCCCTGGACAAACTAGCATGTCCATTAAGATCCTAGACGACCCTAACATAGGCCTGCTAATCCCCAGCCTCATCTTAAACCCCTAGCACCCACTGGCATTTCGCCGAACAATTGGTGTGCACGCTCTGGGCGCGGCCAGAGCGCGTTTTTTGCACGTGCATGCGCGCGGGTCGCCGAGTCGCATTGCCGCCTTCCCCGCACCCGTCCTGGCCTCTCCCCTCTACGATCGCCAGACCGACCCTCCTCACCGCAGAGCCGCCTGGCCCTCTCTGGCGCCCTCTGGCGCCACCGGCATAAGCCGCCACCACCGCCCCGATAGCTCCTGCCACGGACGGCGCCGCCCGAGCCACCAGCGCTCGCCAGCTGCCCCCTGGAGCAGCTCAAGCTCATCCGCAAGCTTGTCCGCAAGCACTCGTCGCCGCCATGTCCCCCTGCTACTACAGAATGGCGGTCGCCGGCGATCCTATCCACGGCCGCCATGAACCAACATCAACCGCCTATATAAGGGCCCCTGAGCTCAACCGAGTCCTCAAGCAACCTCAAGCTATCCCCCTAGGGCCACCATGGCCAGCAGTCAAGGAGAAGAAGGCCGTCTTCCCCGACTCCGGCCGGTTCGGCCGCCGTCGCAACCAAAGCCCCTCCCGTCCGTCCGACGCCACTGCTCGACTCCCCATGACCCTACGGAGCCGCCCAACACCTCAGACCCGCTCGGGAACCACCGCAGCCCAGGACCCCAAATCCACCCGAAGCCATCTCCATCGCGAAGCTCGTCGCCGGCGACTCCGTCCACGTCGGTGACCATGGCGGGTACCCACGGGTTCGCCTCGATCACCTGAGCCCACCCATGTACTCAGATCCCCGAGGGATGCCTACGTTCGCCGGCGAGCCTCGCCGGAGTTCCGCCTCCATTCGGTCGGAGGAGGCGACGCGTGGATCGGTCAACCTCGACCCGATGGGCCAAAGGGCCCTTTGTCGAGACCCAGCGCCGGTCCACGCAGGCATAAGTGGAGGCGTATTCCCAGAGTACGTCTTCGACGTGTACCTATTCGAAACGTTTTCTTTTCTTTTTCTGTTTTATTTAAAAACAGATTTTGACCAAAACTTTGACTGGCTATAACTTTTTAAATATAACCCCAAATGAATTGATTCTTTTTCCTACCTCTCTCAAATATTGCCTCGTTTATTTTCAGATTTATTTGATAATTTTTCAGACAACTTTTTGGTACTGAAACTATGTATTGATTCAAAAATATTTTTTAAATAGGATTTTTGAGAGAGCAGAAAACTTTCAAAAGTTTTGGGTTGCACCCTGCCTCCCCACAACTTGAAGGCAAGCATTATGAACCCTGGCATAATATTTTTCATGCATTGTTTGACACGATTATGACACCACCTCAATACGTAGAACTCGCTATTTTATGCGGTGATATGATCATTTGCATGAATGCATATTGGATATTTCCTTGCTGTTGGAAATGGTCTACCTTTTGACAGTAATCATCCTCGTATGCCTTTCGTGCCTGCCGGAAGGAAGCCGGGAAAGTCTCTGTCTTGGGTAGACCTGAGCTTGCCCCTAGTTCCTCATCGAGACGAGGGTGTCCGGTATGGCATGAGGGGGTATGATGAGTGGTGATTCTGTCTGTTGGATGAAATGTATTCGTTATGCTAACCATGCAGGGAATACTTAAACCTCCTGAGTCGACCATAGATCGAGTCTTGTTCCAGTAACCCCCATACTTGTTTCGTACTACCACTTGTCCCTACAACAAGTAGGGTACGGTTCAGTAAGTCGTCAACCCCTTTCTAACACACACCGTACAGAGAGGCCATGGTGGAAGATACCGGCTGCATCCGGTAGGCATGCCACCTGGTCCGGGGGCATGGGTGTTTCCGGTTGGGACCGAGAGGGGAGGCCACCCCTTAGAGCGCGCGATATAAGTTTGATCCCATGCTACGCGAGGTTGTAGCCTCCCCACTTACAGTTTTGCTTGATAGGTGTCGTGGGTGATTCCAGACACCGGTAAGTTAAGCTGGTGTGTGCAGGTCAGGTGTGTTTTCAGTTGAAAGACCGTAGACGGAATTAGTCCCGATGGACTAAGGGAATCCGTTACTCGTGGGTAAAGGGTACATCCTCTGCAGAGGTTAAACATCTACTCGAATAGCCGTGTCCATGGGTAAGGACTACAGTCTGGGATGGGTCAAGTGTCGGTCTTCGGAGGAAAAACTACTAGGTCAGAACGTGACTATGACCGGTGACATATGATGATTATGATTATTATTTTTGTGAACTAACTATGTTCATTGTTTGATTCATTGAGTATCCTTGGGATGGTCCTACCTCCTAGATATTCACTTTGATTATTCTGTTATAAGCCCTTTATGTGGTGTCGCACACACGCCCGACTGTGGCATGTTTATTATATATTTACCATATAAGCCCTTTATGTGGTGTCGCTGAGACGCCCGACTGTGGCATGCTTATTATATGTTTACTTTATAAGCCCTTTATGTGGTGTCGGTCAGACGCCCGACTGTGGCATGCTTTTTATATATTTACCTTATAAGCCCTTTATGTGGTGTCGCTCAGACGCCCGACTGAGGCATGCTCGTTATTTGCTAACCTTTCGAGACGTCGCTCCACACACCCGATCGGGCATTTTATTACTACTCTGTTATTGCATATTCATGTATATAAATAACCTGCTTGCATGCATCAGAGATTTTATTTGATGACTGACGTTGTGATCATAGAATATTTCAGAGCATATTTGTCAATTGTTATATTATACCCGTGTTCATAATGTTTGCGAGTACATTCAAAGTACTCACTGGCTTGTCCCTGGCTATTGTCTTGGCCAGATCCATTGCGTGGAGAGGAACGTTGCGAAGACATCCCCAGAACCTAAGCCATGGTGATAGCAGCCTCGCGAAGATAGGAGTTAACCTGGTCAGCTGTTCCTGTGGGAAATGGAGTCCCATAGGCGCTGAAGATCCACAAACCTCTTCCGCCATCAACCACTAGAAACCATTTGTTGTACCCATAGGCCAGAATGGTCTTGTACTACATATTATGTATTTGCCTTGGACTTTCTGTATCAAGTTGGTGCCTCATCAGCTAACAGTAATCCCAGGGTTGGTGAGCACAAGGGCCATTTTCTGGGAAATTCATATCCCGAAAATCCGGTCCTGACAAACTTGGTATCAGAGCCAGGCTGACCATTGGCTAATCCTATCTTAGCCAGGTCGAAAAACCTAGGTAAACCAACACACCAGACCTTAACCTCACCCCGGCCAAGCTTCCCGTGTAAGATAGCCACACAGTGAGCCTGACACCTTTTGACAGTCGGTGCCCAACCTATCAACCTAGCCCGTCGATCATGGGTCAGTGACCGACGCCTAATATGTCCCATTCGCAAGCGTGTGAAGGAAGACTCCATCCTCTTTTCTATAAAAAGGGCACGCTAGCCTCAACCTAGCACCGCACAGCCTCTACTCCAAACCGAGCCATAATGCCTGGCCCAGTAGTGCACAATGAGACCACAAACAACCAACCTTGGAGGTTTTGTGACCATACTATAAACCTCACCCGTCGTGCCTATCGTTAGAAGAGCCCCGAATATGTTGTGTACCAAGGACCCATGGCGGTGAGAGCCGTCAACTCGGGCCTTGTACACATCTCGGTAGGGGTGCATGCCGGTAACGCCCTACAGTTCACCGGAGGACAACTTCCTTTGAGCCACAAGCCATCGAGCTAGCGGCGCGAGAGGCTATAGTTCAACTCCGGCACTTGTCGCCCGAGTTAGCGTCGCTCGCTCTACTACTACCCTGCACGTGAAGGGTATGGTAGATCACCCAGGTTGCCAGCGGAGATCACGAGGCGGATCCTGCATTGTTGCACCTAGTGCACTATGTAGGTGCACTAGAGGAACTGTTCGATCAAATCACCATTGATCTGATCGCAGCTCGTGGAGAGCTGGTTCGTCGAGCCCAGGCGAGAGGAGAAGATGAGCCCGACGCCGACAACCCAGTCGTGCTGTTCGGACAACCAATCGAGACCTTGAGGTCAACCCCAGCCATCAACCAAGGTGCTTTGATGACCCCAAAATTGCTTCGTCGCCTTTTGGGAGCCCACTCCAACGGGATTGTGGCCAACAATCCCCGCGATGGTCATCATCGCTACCCCGACCCTGCAGTTCCTCCACCCCCTCCAGCTAATCCTGACGGTGAGACCCGTGGAGAAGCCTCGACGTCCTCAAGGCAGGCTCGTTTAGATATAAATGAGGTAGACTAAGTCACTCGAGTAGTGACGAGTCTCAGTGTATCCACACCTTATAATCGTGCGACCTTTAAAATAAAAGCAGCCTGTTGTTATGCCTCTGTTTTAAATAGTAACCTTGCATAATTATGTCAGCACACAGTTGCTATTTTTTTCCGGGCACAGCTACCAAAACCAACCCCGACGACACCCACAGCAACACGTCACTTTTGTGTGATATGTGTATCCGTGGCTTTGACCCCAACCCCCATGAGAGCAGAACCGACAAACTAGTGCCCCTCATCGTGGTAAATAACCCAGCCCGGATGCTATATAAAAAGGCCACCTCGTACCTTGCCAAGCACCCCTCACCTTGTGCACCACCCTCACAACCATTTCTTGCCATGTCGAGCCCTAGCATTTATCTGAGAACCCCAGATGAAACCCCGGGTAGCTTTGTCAAAATATTGTGGGACTTTACCTGCAGTACCATGGGTTCTACCCAGCCACCCCAGTACGAGCTGCTCAAATCGAGAATCACCCCATCCACCTCGAAATATTGGGCAGTAGTACACATCCCTCCCGTAAACTCAAACCAAGACCCAACGGAAGTTCCCTTCGTGGGGAAATCTATGCCAGCTCCACAAATGGCCATAGAAGCGACTGCACACGAAGCGCTTGTCTGACTCTGATTCACGGTACCCTATGCCAGTGAAAGAGGGTATTATTACTTTCCGAGCCGTGTAGCACCCGGAGAAGTAACATCTTTTCGGTGGGACGAATTGAGAGAGACCCAAGATGGCCAACCTGGTCCGAGACGTCATCGCTCAAACGTCGACCCAATGAGTAATGGGTTATCTCCAGAGTCTCGCGGATTTAAATCCTCAGATCGCCATCGGCAGACCACTGAGGCTCGACCAGGAGAGACACATTCATCGACTGGTCAATCCGCTTTCCCCAATAGAAGAGGAGTGTGTCCCAGTACCAGAGACGTTTTCTCGGGACCTCGTCCAGTTACCATTTGCATTGTAGACGTCACTGTTGTGTTTATTATTGCAACTTTTACTTATATGTTGTAACTTATGCGTGGTACCCCGAGTTTGTGCGGCGAGTAAATTATTTAGTTCCTATTAATTTGAGTAGTTTTTGTTGCGGTTTAACTCTTAAATTTACTGTTTTCTCTCGCGAAAAATCCTGGAGTGAGATTTCTTTTCCCTGAGTTGCTGCATCGTATATCTTCTCACGACATGGAATTTTTTATTCACGCAGCACCACGACAGCAGACCCACAACCACTCGAACACATACACTGCTTGCAAAAAACACATAACCGTGTTGCATCTCACCGACCACCTCCCTAAACGCACCACAGTCTCCAAAGGAGAGATTAGTGGATAATCATCCGGGTACAAGTTACATCCGACACGCCAACAACAGTTAGCACCCGGCGTCACACCTAATCCTCGTGATCACCGCCACCGCGGAGAGCCAACACCCGAGCGGCAGCATCGCGACGATCGTCGAGGATCATCGCGCATAGGAGCACGGAGAGCCCCAGCACTGCCGCCAGCCCTCCGCACACCAGGATCACGTACCAGTCCGGCGCCACCTCCGCCATTAGAGCCTCGTCTCGAGCTTATGTAAGCAGAAATGGAGGAGAAGAAAGGATAAGCGAGGCCAGGTGTGAAGGAGAAGAGAGGAGTACCTCGGCCATTTTATAGCTCGAGATCGGTGTACGGTGGGCGAAGTCCAGTAGCGCCGCTCGTCGCCCGATCGCCGGTGTTCGGAGGCGAATCCGCGAGCAGTGCGGACAGCACACTGGCCCGCGAGTTGAGTGCATGCTGCGCCGGCAGCTAGCACGCCGCGCACTACCGTAGTACGGCCTAGATGCCCTACGCGCTAGACGTCGCCGGTGGTGAAAGCGCGGGAAAGCGCGTGGGAGAGAGGAAGAAGAGAGAGCCAGAGGTAGAAGAAGAGACTGACAGTGGGCCCTGGGTCCACCTGTCAGCCAGAGGGAGCACTGTGCTCTCGGGTGCGACCAGCGTATTTTAGAAATTTAGATTTTATTCTAAATTTACGGTAACCAGCATAGAAATCGCTCCACCATAGATTTTTCCATGCAGCGCTAGTGTCCCACACTGTAGTTTTACACCACTTTTTGCTCTCTTACTGTAGCCGCATTTTACCGCTTAAGTAAAGTGGTTATTCCTGTAAATGGTAGGAGTAATGTTTTTCAAAACAGCTCTTAACAAATCTCGAGGAAGAGATTTTTCCTTAAGGGGGGTAGTGTTGTGACGCACCAAAAATTTAACCATGTTTTGTTTATCAACATTTTGCCAGGAAACTTAAACTTTTAGTTTCTGGATTTCCTTTCGATTTCAGAACCATTCTTTTCTTTAATTTTAATGGAGTTTTTGCCCCAAGTGAAAACTTTTCAATCAATATTGGACTTATTTACCCTCTCAAAAAAAACAATTCTTTTATCAGTAGGATTATTTATATAATAAATTATCCCTAAGTTTTATCTCTCTAAAATGGTTTTTCATAAGTTTAGGACCCCATTTGCACTGCAACCCTTTGCTAAATTCATTTTAAAATACCACCAAAATTTGGGGATGTCATGTGATGTTTTTAAATCACTTTTATGCAAAAATATGTTTCATTCATTGAATATTTTGAGTTCTACACCAAGTTTTCAAATATGGTCCAGTGGGCACTTTTGCACTACAACCCATTTAAATATTTCTTTAAAACTCCCACCAAAATTTTGGGATGTCAGTAAGAGTATATTATTCAACTTTTTGCAAAAACCCAGTATTGTTCTTTGAAAAAATTGAGTGAATCATCCTCATTTTCATTCTGGTCCAACTTGATGATTTGTACTACAACCATATTCTAACTTGCTCCTTTACCCATGATTATTTCTCCTGCTTATAGAACACCCTGCCAAACCCCTAAGTCCAGGAGAGTGGACCCATTGGGGGATTTTAAGTGCATGCAATCATGCCTTTTTCTTTCTGTCAAAAACTGAAGATTTGCAAAACTTGCATTAGCAAGTTTATGGTTTTGCCCAAATGACCTTGCCACCCTCACTTGCATCTAAAGAGACCCTGATCTGGAGATTTTGGCCTCTCCAAAAGTTCCCTAGATGCTCTTGGCATTTTGTCAAACACCTTGAGTGCAGGGACAGTTTTGGCATGATTTTAGTTTTGCACTGTGACCTTGCACCTCTGGACAAACTAGCATGTCCATTAAGCTCCTAGACGACCCTAACACAGGCCTGCTAATCCCCAGCCTCATCATAAGCCCCTAGAACCCACTGGCATTTCGCCGAACAGTTGGCGTGCACGCTCTTGGCGCAGCCAGAGCGCGCGTTCTGCAAGTGCATGCGCGCGGGTCGCCGCGTCGCGTTGTTGCCTTACCTGCACCCGTCCTGGCCTCTACCCTCTCCTAGCCGCCGCGCCCAACCCCTTCCTCACCGCAGAGCCGCCCTGGCCCTCTCCTGGCGCCCTACAGCGCCACCGACGCAAGCCGCCACCGCCGCCCCGACAGCTCCTGCCACGGACGGCGCCGCCCGAGCCACCAGCACTCTCCAGCTGCCCCCTGGAGTAGCTCAAGCTCATCTGCAAGCTTCTCCGCAAGCACTCGTCGCCGCCACGTCCCCCTGCTACTACAGAATGGCGGTCTCCGGCGATCCTATCCACGGCCGCCGCGAACCGACATCAACCGCCTTTATAAGGGCCCCCGAGCTCAACCGAGTCCTCAAGCAACCTCAAGCTATCCCCCTAGGGCCACCATGGCCAGCAGTCGAGGAGAAGAAGACCGTCTTCCCCGACTCCGGCTGGTTCGGCCGCCGCCAAGTCCCGGCCGATTTCGTCGCAACCAAAGCCCCTCCCGTTCGTCCGACGCCACTGCTCGACTCCCCATGACCCTACGGAGCCGCCCAACACCTCAGATTCGCTCGGGAACCACCGCAGCCCAGGACCCCAAATCCACCCGAAGCCATCTCCACCGGGAAGCTCGTCGCCGGCGACTCCGTCCACGTCGGCGACCATGGCGGGTACCCACGGGTTCGCCTCGATCACCTGAGCCCACCCATGTACTCAGATCCCTGAGGGATGCCTACGTTCGCCGGCGAGCCTCGCCGGAGCTCCGGCTCCGATCGGTCGGAGGAGGCGACGCGCGCGTGGACTGGTCAAACTTGACCAGTGGGCCAGGCGGGCCGACTGTCAGAGACCCAGCGCCGGTCCACGCAGGCATAAGTGGAGGCGTATTCCCAGAGTACGTCTTCGACGTGTACCTATTCGAAACGTTTTCTTTTCTTTTTCTGTTTTATTTAAAAACAGATTTTGACCAAAACTTTGACTGGCTATAACTTTTTAAATATAACCCCAAATGAATTGATTCTTTTTTCTACCTCCCTCAAATATTGCCTAGTTTACTTTCAGATTTATTTGATAATTTTTCAGACAACTTTTTGGTACTGAAACTATGTATTGATTCAAAAATATTTTATTAAATAGGATTTTTGAGAGAGGAGAAAACTTTCAAAAGTTTTGGGGTGCACCCTGCCTCCCCACAACTTGAAGGCAAGCATTCTGAACCCTGGCATAATATTTTTCATGCATTGTTTGACACGATTATGACACCACCTCAATACGTAGAACTCGTTATTTTATGCGGTGATATGATCATTTGCATGAATGCATATTGGGAATTTCCTTGCTGTTGGAAATGGTCTAGCTTGTGACAGTAATCATCCTCGTATGCCTTTCGTGCTTGCCGGAAGGAAGCCGGGAAAGTCTCTGTCTTGGGTAGACCTGAGCTTGCCCCTAGTTCCTCGTTGAGACGAGGGTGTCCGGTATGGCATGAGGGGGTATGATGAGTGGTGATTCTGTCTGTTGGATGAAATGTATTTGTTATGCTAACCATGCATGGAATACTTAAACCTCCTGAGTCGACCATAGATCGAGTCTTGTTCCATTAACCCCCATACTTGTTTTGTACTACCACTTGTCCCGACAACAAGTAGGGTACGGTTCAGTAAGTCGTCAACCCCTTTCTAGCACACACCATACAGAGAGGCCATGGTGGAAGATACTGGCTGCATCCGGTAGGCATGCCACCTGGTCCGGTGGCATGGGTGTTTCCGGTTGGGACCGAGAGAGGAGGCCACCCCTTAGAGCGTGCGATATAAGTTTGATCCCATGCTACGCGAGGTTGTAGCCTCCCCACTTAGAGTTTTGCTTGACAGGTGTCGTGGGTGATTCCAGACACCGGTAAGTTAAGCTGGTGTGTGCAGGTCACGTGTGTTTTCAGTTGAAAGACCGTAGACGAAATTAGTCCCGATGGACTAAGGGAATCCGTTACTTGTGGGTAAAGGGTACACCCTCTGCAGAGATTAAACATCTATTCGAATAGCCGTGTCCATGGGTAAGGACTACAGTCTGGGATGGGTCAAGTGTCGGTCTTAGTGTCGGTCTTCGGAGGAAAAACTACTAGGTCGGAACGTGACTATGACCGGTGACATATGATGATTATGATTATTATTTTTGTGAACTAACTATGTTCATTATTTGATTCATTGAGTATCCTTTGGACGGTCCTACCTCCTGGATATCCACTGTGATTATTTTGTTATAAGCCCTTTATGTGGTGTCGCACAGACGCCCAACTGTGGCATGTTTGTTATTTATTTACCATATAAGCCCTTTATGTGGTGTCGCTGAGACGCCCGACTGTGGCATGCTTATTATATGTTTACTTTATAAGCCCTTTATGTGGTGTCGCTCAGACGCCCGACTGTGGCATGCTTGTTATATATTTACCTTATAAGCCCTTTATGTGGTGTCACTCAGACGCCCGACTGAGGCATGCTCGTTATTTGCTAACCTTTCGAGACGTCGCTTCAGACACCCGATCGGGCATTTTATTACTACTCTGTTATTGCATATTCATGTATATAAATAACCTGCTTGCATGCATCAGAGATTTTATTTGATGACTGACGTTGTGATCATAGAATATTTCAGAGCATATTTGTCAATTGTTATATTATACCCGTGTTCATAATGTTTGCGAGTACATTCAAAGTACTCACTGGCTTGTCCCTGGCTATTGTCTTGGCCAAATCCCTTGCGTGGAGAGGAACGTTGCGAAGACAGCCCCGGAACCTAAGCCATGGTGATAGCAGCCTCGCGAAGATAGGAGTTAACCTGGTCAGCTGTTCCTGTGGGAAATGGAGTCCCATAGGCGCTGAAGATCCACAAACCTCTTCCGCCATCAACCACTAGAAACCATTTGTTGTACCCATAGGCCAGAATGGTCTTGTACTACATATTATGTATTTTGCTTGGATTTTCTGTATCAAGTTGGTGCCTTATCAGCTAACAGTAATCCTGGGGCTGGTGAGCACAATGGCCATTTTCTGGGAAATTAATATCCCGAAAATTCGATCCTGACACAATTCCATCTCGCCATCAAGAAACTAGGTACCTGTTAGAGATGCATGTGCATGAAGAGGATGTACAATCATATATATGCAACAAAATATACTAGAGCAACACCGAAAAAGAAAGGGTTAGCAACTAGATGCAACATATAGTACGCAAATTAATTAACTAGAGGTACGCAGTTCATCGTACGCAAACTAACAAAGTTGCATTACGCAAGTTCGGCAGGGACCGTGGACATCACAAAGTTTCATCGCTACAAAAAGTATACAAGTTCAACCGACACGTATCATCGTCATCGGCATCATAAATCACTAGAAGTTCCATCCTTCCATATCATCGAGGATGAACCCTAGCTTCTTGAACGGTGTGAGGTATAGACGTTACATGCCTATGCGAGTTCGGACGTCAGCTCGCGATATAGGGCCGTGGTGGAACATCCCCTTTTCATCGACGACTTCTTTCATGATGATCGTCGCAATGTCGCTTTGGATGCAAAAGAAGTCATCTCTAAGTTTATAATCCTCTTCTCCATGAGATTCTAGCCACTTGTGGATATGATCATCATTTCTGCTTCTCATGCGAAGCTTTTGGTGATCCTTGTTGAACTGAATCATGAGATGGACGATGTACAATCCATCCTTCTTGCTTGGTTTTGGGACATGGATGCAGGAAAAGTTAGTTTTATGTGCGAACCCATCTTCTTGTTCCTTTGTTTCCTGATCTTCACGTGGCCACCTCTAATGTTGAAGCAGAGCATCATCTAGAATATACATTATGTGGGTGTAGTGTTTTTTCTCGTAGTCTCTGGAAGGGTCAAAAGGCGTGGGAGACTTGCGGGTAAAGAACGATAAGGACGGCGCGCCCGTTGCTGCAGGGAAAAGACACCTCAAATTATTCCCCATATGAGAGAGAAGGAATGATTGAAATGTACGAAAGGGTTGTCCGGAACTGACTTACTTTGGATGATAAGGCACGAGGACAATTTCTCGGTTCTTATTCTATACCATGAAGTTTTGGAGGTACTCCTTAGCAGTTTCACGCTCAAAGTCACCGAGACTCAAGAAAGACTCGTGCATGTAGTACGGATCCGCCACACAGATTTGCGAGACTTCTTCACTCTTCATGACGGAGCTCGTATGTAGCGCAAAAAGGCGGACAATTGTAAAATCGAGCCGCCTTGTCAGAAACATCTCAAAGATATGGTCAAACCGCAGGAAGAACACCTCCGCGGGCCGTGTCTCGATGTAGCACTTCCCCTCAGGCACACGAGCCGCGTATGTCGGATATCCCGGATCCTTTGAGGCTAGTAGGCTTTTCTCGGTCGACAAGACATGGTCGTGCAGTCTCCGAGATCCCGATAGTGCCTCCAGCGGTTTGGCGGTAGCATCGGCTCGCCCGTGAGATGGAACATGACCGCACCTTTCACGGGTACACGCTCTTAATGCATCGTCTGATCGCTATGTGCTCGCTTGTTTGGAGGCAGTTATCTTCCCGATCTCTTCCTCTCCTTTTCTTGGGCACACCTTCCGCACCCTTCCTTAACCCCTGCCCCAGTGTTCCCGGGCTAAGCATCAGATGACCCTCGCGCCCGGCTAGTTAAGCCTGTGTTGAGGCGGCATCTTGGTAGCGTCTGTGAGGATTTCATGAAGAGAGACTTTTGCAATCCCTGCTACGACCCTGCCGGGCATATCATCCATATCCTCATTAGCAAGTTGATAGCCCGATTCGTCATATGGTTGACTCATCATATCTATGTCACATCATACGCGTTTGTATTGAGGAAATCCATAGGGTCGACCTCCGTCTCATCATCCATTCTCTGTTCTCTGGGAGAAATTACATCAGCCAGTACTATTGCACCCCCTTCATCATGTCGTCCGCCGCTCTTAGCCGGCACTACATGAGCTGGTAATTGCGAGGCGGGTGGTGGTCTCCGCACATGCTTGTTGTGTGGTTATTGGTGTGCTCTCGGCGGCTCGCAGACGAATAAGATTCTTCGCCATAGCAGCACCCAACCCTTGCAGCTTCAATCCATGGCGGGTCTCGTCGTCGCTCCCACATCTTTGTACAGAGGAGGCAAATCCTCGTGCCCTGATTTCACACTGGTCAAGCTAACCCCGAAGTGCCCAGCAGGGATCGGCTGGTTGTGGAACGTGGTTTGTGAGGGGTACATTATCATCCCCTTTCCCACGTCCACCTTCTGGCCTTTGATCAAGTAGAGTATGGTGCACGGGGTTTCTTTCGCCTGCAAACACATATGTCTGTGGCGTAAAACAACCGAAAGGCAACAAAAATTACCATGACGGCGTGAGTTAAAACGCGCTGCTGCTGCTAAGGAAGTAGCAGCAGCGCGCTTTGGGCAACGGCGCTACTGCTAACCGGGACCAAAAAGTGTGCCAATTTGAAATTTAGCAGCAGCGACCTCAGAAAAAGCGCGCTACTACTACATCTGTAGCAGTAGCGCGGCTCGCGGCACCGCGCTGCTACTAAATGGAGTTTGGTGGACACCGCCGGTCGATATTTGTAGCAACGCGGTTTACACTGAGCGCGCTACTGCTAGAAACTTGTCAGTAGTGAGTTTCCCGCACACACGCTACTACTAATTAGCAGCAACGCTCCTTTTTGAGCCACGCTGCTGCTAAGATTCTGTGTATAGGCTTTTCCCTAGTAGTGTAAAGTCACTCCGCACGCTAACGGTCGGTCATTAAGTAGCCTTTATGGTCATCATATCACTTTATTTGTGGCGTTACTAGTAACGCCCGACCTTAATGTACCTTAAACCTGCGTGATAGCGAGGGCGGAGAATGCAGCAAACTCTATATAAGCCACCCCCCTCCTCAGTGTCAAGGGTTCACACCCCTGTAATTCATACACGCATAATCTAGTCGACCGCCTCCGGGCTCCGAGACATAGGGCTATTACTTCCTCCGAGAAGGGCCTGAACTCGAAAAACTCGTGCGTATACAACTACTCCATAGCTAGGATCTTGCCTCTCCATTCCTACCCCCCTACATTACTGTCAGACATAGAACCATGACACCGTCCGATTGAACTTATTATCATCCGAGTGAAATATAGTGACCCGAGTGAAATTTTCCTCCAGGTGAAAATATTCCGAGTGAAAATATTACCGTCGGAACGAAAACCTGCCGATCGAGTAAGATATTGTCTTCCGAGTGAAAATATAATCATCCGAGTGAAAGGTTGTCTTTCAAGTGAAAGTATAATCATCCGAGTGAAAGATTTTCTTCCAAGTGAAAGTATAGTCATCCATGTGAAAGATTGCCTTCTGAGTGAAAAATTGTCTTCCGAGTGAAAATTTTGCCATCCGAGTGAAAGACTCTAATATCCGAGTGGATGAGCTCGAATCCGAGT
Organism: Aegilops longissima; assembly: GCA_021605205.1. Classification (NCBI taxonomy): domain Eukaryota; kingdom Viridiplantae; phylum Streptophyta; class Magnoliopsida; order Poales; family Poaceae; genus Aegilops; species Aegilops longissima. The sequence continues at coordinate 428,509,574 of CM038681.1, read as the reverse complement.
GAAACGGAACATGTGCCCGAAAGTTTATCAAGATGATCTCATATGGAGAAGTGTTCAATACGGAAGTTGTGTGTATCGTCAAGATAGTAAACTTTGATTTTGGAGTCATCATCATCAGAGATAATATGTGGCCTGCAAATTCACTATGAGACTCGGATAATTCAGTCTGCTGCAAGACCGAGTCCGACTGGAAGGTAAAAATGACCTCAAAAAGCATTCAAGATGGCCTTATTTGAAAAAGTGATCAACATGAGAGTTGTTCTTATGGTTGACGTGCACAAGTTTGTATTTGGGCCATCTTGATCAGAGATCATATGCAAGCTCGACAGCCCGCGCAAGGAGGAAGACAGAAGTTTGTCCAAATTCAGACTGAATCCGAGTTGGAATAGAACTAGGACTCTAGGACATGAATTCATGTAATTTCTTGTAAGGAAAGCTTAGATGAATCCTTTACTTGTACAGGAAGTCCATCCGCCTCTTATATATATTGGGGGTGATGGCCGATTGAACAACACACAATCGAACAAATCAATATACTACTGTTTCACTCTACGTTTTATCTCTCCACCGTTTTTCTCTCTCGCTCTTGACTGTTCTTCGTATTTGAGAGCTGCGAATCCCGAGGCTCTAGGGGCGAGCGAATCAACCTGGGGTAGCCCACAGCCGCCGCACTCTCTGACGGGGTCCCTCCTGGGTGCGCGGGGTTTCGTGTCTGCAAAAGCGTCTGCCAACTGTCTTTCGTATCGCGCTGTAGGTCGGGTCTCCTTTGACGTGAGCTGCGGTGCATCACCCCCGGCGTCGAGGGTACAAGTGACGTGTTCGTCTGTCAATACGTATCTCAATACCTAGTTCAATCTCGTTACCGGCAAGTGTCTTTACTCATTCCGCAATGCATCATCCCATAACTAACTCATTAGTCACATTGCTTGCAAGGCTTATAGTGATGTGCATTATCGAGAGGGCCCAGAGATACCTCTCCGACAATCGGAGTGAAAAATCCTAATCTCTATCTATGCCAACTCAACAAGTACCATCGGAGACACCTGTAGAGCACCGTTATGATCACCCAGTTATGTTGTGACGTTTGGTAGCACACAAAGTGTTCCTCCGGTATTCGGTATTTGCATAATCTCATAGTCATAGGAACATGTATAAGTCATGAAGAAAGCAATAGCAACATACTAAACGATCAAGTGCTAAGCTAACGGAATGGGTCAAGTCAATCACATCATTCTCTAATGATGTGATCCCGTTAATCAAATGACAACTCATGTCCATGGCTAGGAAACTTAACCATCTTTGATTCAACGAGCTAGTCAAGTAGAGGCATACTAGTGACACTCTGTTTGTCTATATATTCACACTTGTACTAAGTTTCCGGTTAATTAAATTCTTGCATGAATAATAAACATTTATCATGATATAAGGAAATATAAATAACAACTTTATTATTGCCTCTAGGGCATATTTCCTTCAGTCTCCCACTTGCACTAGAGTCAATAATCTAGATTACACAGTAATGATTCTAACACCCATGGAGTCTTGGTGCTGATCATGTTTTGCTCGGGAGAGAGGCTTAGTCAACGGGTCTGCAACATTCAGATCTGTATGTATCTTGCAAATCTCTATGTCTCCCTCCTTGACTTGATCGCAGATGGAATTGAAGCATCTCTTGATGTGCTTGGTTCTCTTGTGAAATCTGGATTCCTTTGCCAAGGCAATTGCACCAGTACTGTCACAAAGGATTTTCATTGGTCCCAATGCACTAGGTATGACACCTAGATCGGATATGAACTCCTTCATCCAGACTCCTTCATTTGCTGCTTCCGAAGGAGCTATGTACTCCGCTTCACACGTAGATCCCGCCACGACGCTTTGCTTAGAACTGCACCAACTGACAGCTCCACCGTTCAATATAAATACATATCCGGTTTGTGACTTAGAGTCATCCGGGTCAGTGCCAAAGCTTGAATCGACGTAAATGTTTACGACGAGCTCTTTGTCACCTCCATAAACAAGAAATATATCCTTAGTCCTTTTCAGGTATTTCTGGTTGTTCTTCACCGCTGTCGAGTGATCCACTCCTGGATTACTTTGGTACCTCCCTGCTAAACTGTTAGAAGCCACACATCAGGTCTAGTAACATTATCGTCTGCATCTGTCTTCTTCTTGAAGATCCATTTATTCTCGATGGCTTGCCGATCATCTGGCAAGTCAACCAAAGTCCACACTTTGTTCTCATACATGGATCCCATCTCAGATTTCATGGCCTCAAGCCATTTTGCGGAATCTGGGCTCATCATCGCTTCCTCATAGTTCGTAGGTTCGTCATGGTCAAATAACATGACCTCCAGAGCAGGATTACCGTACCACTCTAGTGTGGATCTTACTCTGGTTGACCTACGAGGTTCGGTAGTGACTTGATCTGAAGTTACATGATCATCATCATTAGCTTCCTCACTAATTGGTGTAGGAGTCACAGGAACAGATTTCTGTGATAAATTACTTTCCAATAAAGGAGCAGGTACAGTTCCCTCATCAAGTTCTACTTTCCTCCCACTCACTTCTTTCAAGATAAACTCCTTCTCTCGAAAGGATCCATTCTTAGCAATGAATGTCTTTCCTTCGGATCTGTGATAGAAGGTATACCCAACTGTCTCCTTTGGGTATCCTATGAAGACACATTTCTCTGATTTGGGTTCGAGCTTATCAGGTTGAAGCTTTTTCACATAAGCATCACAGCCCCAAACTTTAAGAAACGACAACTTTGGTTTCTTGCCAAACCACAGTTCATAAGGTGTCGTCTCAACGGATTTAGATGGTGCCCTATTTAACGTGAATGCAGCTGTCTCTAAAGCATAACCCCATAACGATAGCGGTAAATTAGTAAGAGACATCATAGATCACACCATATCTACTAAAGTACGATTACGACGTTCGGATGCACCATTACGTTGTGGTGTTCCGGGTGGCGTGAGTTGCAAAAATATTCCGCATTGTTTAAAATGAAGACCAAACTCGTAACTCAAATATTCTCCTCCACGATCAGATCATAGAAACTTTATTTTCTTGTTACGATGATTTTCCACTTCACTCTGAAATTCTTTGAACTTTTCAAATGTTTCAGACTTGTGCTTCATCAAGTAGATATACCCATATCTGCTCAAATCATCTGTGAAGGTGAGAAAATAACGATACCCGCCGCGAGCCTCAACATTCTTCGGACCACATGCATCAGTATATATGATTTCCAACAAATCTGTTGCTCGCTCCATTGTTTCGGAGAACGGCGTTTTAGTCATCTTGCCCATGAGGCATGGTTCGCAAGTACCAAGTGATTCATAATCACGTGATTCCAAAAGTCCATCAGAGTGGAGTTTCTTCATGCGCTTTGCACCAATATGACCTAAACAGGAGTGCCACAAATAAGTTGCACTATCATTATCAACTCTGCATCTTTTGGCTTCAATATTATGAATATGTGTATCACTACTATCGAGATTTAATATAAATAGACCACTCTTCAAGGGTGAATGACCATAAAAGATATTACTCATATAAATAGAACAAACATTATTCTCTGATTTAAATGAATAACCGTCTCGCATCAAACAAGATCCATATAAAATGTTCATGCTCAACGCTGGCACCAAACAACAATTATTTAGGTCTAAAACTAATCCCGAAGGTAGATGTAGAGGTAGCGTGCCGACCGCGATTACATCGACTTTGGAACCATTTCCCACGCGCATCGTCACCTCGTCCTTAGCCAATCTTCGCTGATCCGTAGCCCTGTTTGAGTTGCAAATATTAGCAATGTAACCAATATCAAATACCGGTGCTCTGCGAGCATTAGTAAGGTACACATCAATAACATGTATATCACATATACCTTTGTTCACCTTGCCATCCTTCTTATCCGCCAAATACTTGGGGTAGTTCCGCTTCCAGTGACTAGTCCCTTTGCAGTAGAAGCACTCAGACTTAGGCTTAGGTACAGACTTGGGTTTCTTCACTTCAGCAGCAACTTGCTTGTCGTTCTTCTTGAAATTCCCCTTCTTCCCTTTACCCTTTTTCTTGAAACTGGTGGTCTTGTTGACCATCAACACTTGATGCTCCTTTTTGATTTCTACCTCCGCAGCTTTTAGCATCACGAAGATCTCGGGAGTTGTCTTATCCATCCCTTGCATGTTATAGTTCATCACGAAGCTCTTGTAGCTTGGTTGCAGTGATTGAAGAATTCCATCAATGACACTCTCATCTGGAAGATTAAATCCGAGTTGAATCAAGTGATTGTTATACCCAGACATTTTGAGTATATGCTCACTGACAGAACTATTCTCCTCCATCTTGCAGCTGTAGAACTTATTGGAGACTTCATATCTCTCAATCCAGACATTTGCTTGAAATATTAACTTCAACTCCTGGAACATCTCATATGCTCCATGACATTCAAAACGTCGTTGAAGTCATTGTTCTAAGCCGTAAATCATGGCACACTGAACTATCGAGTAGTCATTAGCTTTGCTCTGCCAGATGTTCATAACATCTGGTGTTGCTCCTGCAGCGGGTTTGGCACCTAGCGGTGCTTCCAGGACGTAATTCTTCTGTGCAGCAATGAGGATAATTCTCAAGTTACAGACCTAGTCTGTGTAGTTGCTACCATCATCTTTCAACTTAGCTTTCTCTAGGAACGCATTAAAATTCAACGGAACAACAGCACAGGCCATCTATCTACAACAACATAGACATGCAAAATACTATCAGGTACTAAGTTCATGACAAATTAAGGTTCAATTAATCAAATTACTTAAAAACTCCCACTTAGATAGATATCCCTCTAATCATCCAAGTGATCACATGAACCATAACTAAACATGTCCGATCATCACGTGAGATGGAGTAGTTTTCAATGGTGAACATCACTATTTTGATCATATATACTATATGGTTCACGCTCGACCTTTCGGTCTCAGTGTTCCGAGGACATATCTGCATATGCTAGGCTCGCCAAGTTTAACCTGAGTATTTTGCGTGTGCAAAACTGGCTTGCACCCGTTGTATGTGAACGCAGAGCTTATCACACCCGATCATCACGTGTTGTCTCAGCAGGACGAACTTTCGCAATGGTGCATACTCAGGGAGAACACTTTTACCTTGAAATTTAGTGAGAGATCATCTTATAATGCTACCGCCGAACTAAGCAAAATAAGATGCATAAGATATAAACATCACATGCAATCAATATAAGTGATATGATATGGCCATCATCATCTTGTGCCTTTGATCTCCATCTCCAAAGAACCGTCATGATCACCATCCTCACCAGCGCGACACTTTGATCTCCATCGTAGCATCGTTGTCGTCTCGCCAACTATTGCTTCTACGACTATCGCTACCGCTTAGTGATAAAGTAAAGCAATTACATGGCGATTGCATTTCATACAATAGAGCGACAACCATATGGCTCCTGCCAGTTGCTGATAACTCTGTTACAAAACATGATCATCTCATACAATAAAATTTAGCATCATGTCTTGACCATATCACATCACAACATGCCCTGCAAAAACAAGTTAGACGTCCTCTACTTTATTGTTGCAAGTTTTACGTGGCCGCTACGGGCTGAGCGAGAACCGTTCTTACCTACGCATCAAAACCACAACGATATTTCATCAAGTATGTGCTGTTTTAACATTTAACGAGGACCGGGCGTAGCCACACTCGATTCAACTAAAGTTGGAGAAACTAAAGTTGGAGTAACCCTCCTCCTAGTAGGAGTAGGATTCATCCTTTACTAGTCCTACTAGGAAGGGGGAAGGGGGAAGGAAGGAGAGGGAGAGGGAGAGGGAAAGAGGGGCCGCGCCCCTCCCCTAGTCCAATTCGGACTCCCCTTGGGGGCGCGCCACCTCCTGGGCTGTTGCCCTCTCTCTCCCCTAACGCCCACTAAGGCCCAATACTTCCCCGGGGGGTTCCGGTAACTCCTCCGGCGCTCCGGTTTTCTTCGAAATCACCCAGAACACTTCCGGTGTCCGAATATAGCCGTCCAATATATCAATCTTTATGTCTCGACCATTTCGAGACTCCTCGTCATGTCCGTGATCATATCCGAGACTTCGAACTACCTTCGGTACATCAAAATACATAAACTCATAATACCGATCGTCACCGAACTTTAAGCGTGCGGACCATACGGGTTCGAGAACTATGTAGACATGACCGAGACTCATCTCCAGTCAATAACCAATAGCAGAACATGGATGCTCATATTGGTTCCTACATATTCTACGAAGATCTTTATCAGTCAAACCGCATAACAACATACGTTGTTCCCTTTATCAACGGTATGTTACTTGCCCGAGATTCGATCATCGGTATCTCAATACTTAGTTCAATCTCGTTACCAGCAAGTCTCTTTACTCGTTCCGTAATGCATCATCCCGTAACTAACTCATTAGTCACATTGCTTGCAAGGCTTATAGTGATGTGCATTACCGAGGGGGCCCAGAGATACCTCTCCGACAATCGGAGTGACAAATCGTAATCTCGATCTATGCCAACTCAACAAGTACCATCGGAGACACCTATAGAGCACCTTTATGATCACCCAGTTATGTTGTGATGTTTGGTAGCACACAAAATGTCCCTCTGGTATTCGGGAGTTGCATAATCTCATAGTCATAGGAACATGTATAAGTCATGAAGAAAGCAAGAGCAACATACTAAACGATCAAGTGCTAAGCTAACGGAATGGGTCAAGTCAATCACATCATTCTCTAAGGATGTGATCCCGTTAATCAAATGACAACTCATGTCCATGGCTAGGAAACTTAACCATCTTTGATTCAACGAGCTGGTCAAGTTGAGGCATACTAGTGACACTCTGTTTGTCTATATATTCACACATGTACTAAGTCTCCGATTAATACAATTCTAGCATGAATAATAAACATTTATCATGATATAAGGAAATATAAATAACAACTTTATTATTGCCTCTAGGGCATATTTCCTTCACCATCATGGCCGATTATCCTGGCCTCCTTCCTGCCTCATATGTAAGTAGTCAGGAGACATCTCCTCCAAAAGAACTTCCTCATTATGCCTCACCCGCCGCACTGTCTCGTGCTCCAAAGGGAAGCGTACAGCACACCATGCCACACTAGAGGCGTCTCATAAGAGAGCGGCGCCTGCGTCGGGCGGGTCTTCGAAGAGGAAGGCGAATGACAACACGACTGAGCCTTCATCCAAGAGGTATGGCATTAAATATGCCCTCTGGTAGTCACATCGAACTGTGACATTTGTCCACTGTGTTTTATTAGGAAGAGTGTTCGCCGGACTATGTCCGGGGATCCTGCCGGTCGTGCCTCCACCAATCAGGTTCCAGACCCTGCCTCTAGGGCGGGGGCTGACATGGGAGCGACGTCGGATCATCCTCCTTCAGAGGATTCTGATGATGTATCCGTCACGAACTTTGAAGTAGAGAGCACCATGAATCATCGGCGCTGGAGGGCCGCTCTTCGCAAACCCAGTTTTACTAAACGCCTTCAGCTCGGCTGATGCATACATCCGAGCTGCTCGGGATGGGCTTGTCAGAGCCACTGACCAACATTTGAAAGATATTGGGGTAAGTACGCATTGTACAGATCTGGTAATCATATACCAGTAGCCCCCGAGACTTGAAGCAGTTGAAACAACTGATTTAAGGATCATTGTATAATCAGGCACTCACAGAGAAGAACAACTTGTTGTCTCATGAGCTGGAAAAGTGTCAGACCCAGCTAGCTGTTGTTACCGCCGAACTGGAGAAATCCAAGGAGGCACCATCTGGTAATGTTCCCCTCTATCCAGAAAAATATAATCATATACCAGTAATGTTAATATTGTCGTATTCTCATGGCAGGATCGTTAGATCAACTAAAATAACACTCAAGGTCACGCGGGCGGGTAAACAACAGGCCGAAAGGCAACTGGCCACTGGCGAACGTGTGTTGACGCGGACCAGGGATGATAAGAACAAGCTGCAGGATTCCAACACCCAGCTGGGCGAGGAGCTAAAAGATGTGCGAGCCCAGCTAGTGGACACTATAAAAGAAAACAGGAGGCTACGGGGTGGCATATTCAGTATGCTTTTGAACTTACCTTCGTATAGTGCGGTAAAGAAATGAGTTAATAGATTTATGTCTGCAGATATGCTGACTGGCCGTCTCGAAGAGGAAATGTCCAGATCCCAAGGCGATCTGCTGCAAGAGCTGTCCCAAGTGCACGATCGAGCGCGGAAAGCAATGCGGAGTGTTGCTAAGGCTTTATGGCCATCCGTATCTCCTCCAGGAAGTATGTAGGAGCTTGTGGAACTATTCAAGGGAGCTCGGCACTGCTTTAAATTATGGAAGATATCAGCCTGCCAGGAAGGCGCGCGAGAGGCCTGGGCCATGGTGAAAACGCGGTACACCAGACTTGATCCGAATCATATGGCCCAGGTCGGACCTCGAGGGTCACATGGGCAAGAGATTCCAGTGAGCTTGGTGTATGACCAAGTAAAGATAGCCGCCCAGGATTGTAAGCTAGACAGCCTGGTAGATGGTATAGAGGAAGAATTTTTTGAGTCCAAGTGACTATGTACTTCAATTGACAGATTTTTTCCCTAGCCGAATTGTAAAACGATTGTCATGGCAGACCTTTTCGCTTCAACCTCCAGACCCAAAGGTGCGTAGTGTTTCCGAATACCTGACCGGGGCATGCATGGAAACCAGGCGTAGGGGTCATAGTTGCTTGAACAGACAAGTTGTATCCAGCTAGCTATGTTATATTACTTATTGATTGTGAGAAACATCTTCCAGAGAGAATAGTTCCGTTAAGGGTTCCTTTCCCTAGGTGAACATGCGTTAGTATACATGCCCAAACTATGATTCGAAAAATCACAGTATACGTAGCATCTGAGGATTCATAGTGCAATGAGGGTAAAGCGTCTTTAGTCCACCGACCGATTATTCCCTTAAGAACGCTAGCTTTCGGCTTCACCCAGTCTGAGGTACAAGTCCGGATGACCCGGTTGTAACAATCGCAGAGGTGCTCCCTTTATGCCCTAGCCGAACAAACAGGAACGTAGGGCATAAGAACAGGAGCCAGGCAACCCAGCTTGGCAAACAATTAAGTCATAAAGGTGCATATAATGGCAAAGAAAAGGTACATATGAGGAAATGACACATATGTTGCGAGCTTGATGCGCAGAAAATGATAATAAGCTTCTGTAAAAGAAGCCCCCGGGTATTATGGGCATGTACATTTAAGGATGTGTACCTCATAAGTGTGTGGTCTAGCCGCACAAGAGCTATAAAGCTAAAAAATTAAAGAGAGGAAAAATGGAAAAAGGAGAAAAAGAAAACGAACAATGAGTCCGGCTCTAGGCGTATAATCTTTGGAGTCTCGCGGCATTCAACGGGTTCGGCTCTAAGCGATTATCCGATGCATCACGCAGGCTGTACGCACCTCCAGTGAGAACTTCATCTATAATGAAGGGACCCTCCCATTTGGGCTTGAGTTTGTCCTTTTTCTATTCTGGCAAGCGTAGAACGAGTTCACTAACATTATAAGTCTTGGCCCGCACTTCTCTGCTTTGGTATCTGCGAGCTTGTTGTTGATAGAATGCAGAACGGGCTTTTGCAACGTCGCGCTCCTCCTCTAGGGCATCTAGACTGTCCTGCCGATCAAGCTCGGCTTCTCTCTCTTCGTACATGCGCACTCGAGGTGAGTCATGGATGATGTCGCAGGGCAAAACGGCCTATGAGCCGTACACCATGAAGAATAGTGTGTAACCGGTAGTGCGTTTGGGCGTGGTCCGCAACCCCTAGAGCAAGGAGTCGAGCTCCTCGACCCAGTGTTTGTCTGATTCTTTCAAAGACCGCACTAGTCTAGGCTTAATGCCGCTCATGATAAGACCATTAGCTTGTTCGACTTGACCGTTTGTTTGTGGGTGATAGACGGAGGCATAATCAAGCTTGATGCCCAGGTTAGCACACCAGGTTTTCACTTCATCGGCTGTAAAATTGGAGCCGTTATCGGTGATGATGCTGTGTGGCACACCATAACAGTGTACGACACCGGATATAATGTCTATCACTGGTCCGGCTTCGGCCATTTTAATTGGTTTGGCCTCTATCCACTTAGTGAATTTATCTTCCATGACCAGCAGATATTTTTTTCTTATGGCTTCCCCCTTTAAGGGGTCCGACCATATCAAGCCCCCAGACCGCGAAAGGCCAAGTAATGGGGATTGTTTGCAGAGCGGTAGGCGACATATGGCTTTGATTGGTGAAAAGCTGGCATCCTACACAACGTTGGACAAGGTCCTGTGCATCTTCTCGGGCCGTCGGCCAGAAGAAACCGGTACGGAAGGCTTTACTTACAAGAGCCCGAGCCGCGACGTGGTGACCGCCGAGACCAGCATGGATTTCGGCTAGGAGCTGTCCTCCTTCTTCTTTGGAGATACATCTTTGAAGGACTCCGGTAGCGCTCTTCTTTTAGAGATCTCCTTCATGGACCTTATAGGCTTTCGAACGCCGAATGATGCATCGAGCCTCATTCTGATCCTCAGGGAGCTCTCGCCTATTGAGGTAGGCCAAGAAGGGTTTGGTCCATGGGGCAATTACTGCCATTATTAGATGGGCCGATGGTGTTATTTCGATGGCTGAGCCCCCGATGACATCGGTATTGTGTTTAAAATCTGAGGGTATAATCGGATCCGGACTAGTGTTGCCGCTCTCATCTTGCCACACCACGGATGGATTGAAGAGCCTTTCCAAAAAGATGTTAGGCGGGACGGGGTCGCGCTTGGCGCCCATGCGAGCAAGGACATCCGCCGCTAGATTACTTTCTTGTGCCACATGATGAAACTCGAGTCCCTCGAACCGAGCTGATATTTTGAGTACGGCGTTATGATAGGCCGCCATCTTCGGATCTTTAGCATGGAAACCAGGCGTAGGGGTCATAGTTGCTTGAACAAACAAGTTGTATCCAGCTAGCTATGTTATATTACTTATTGATTGTGAGAAACATCTTCCAGAGAGAATAGTTCCGTTAAGGGTTCCTTTCCCTAGGTGAACATGCGTTAGTATACATGCCCAAACTGTGATTCGAAAAATCACAGTATACGTAACATCTAGGGATTCATAGTGCAACGAGGGTAAAACATCCTTAGTCCACCGACCGATTATTCCCTTAAGAACACTAGCTTTCGGCTTCACCTAGTCTGAGGTACAAGTCCGGATGACCCGGTTGTAACAATCGCAGAGGTGCTCCCTTTATGCCCTAGCCGAACAAATGGGAACGTAGGGCATAAGAACAGGAGCCAGGCAACCCATCTTGGCAAAAACTTAAGTCATAAAGGTGCATATAATGGCAAAGAAAGGGTACATATGAGGAAAGGACACATATGTTGCGAGCTTGATGCGCAGAAAATGATAATAAGCTTCTGTAAAAGAAGCCCCCAGGTGTTATGGGCATGTACATTTAAGGATGTGTACCTCATAAGTGTGTGGTCTAGCCGCACAAGAGTTATAAAGCTTTAAAAAATTAAAGAGAGGAAAAAATGGAAAAAGGAGAAAAAGAAAACGAACAATGAGTCCGGCTCTAGGCGTAGAATCCTCGGAGTCGGGCGGCATTCCACGGGTTCGGCTCTAAGCGATTATCCGATGCATCACGCAGGCGGTACGCACCTCCAGTGAGAACGTCATCTATAATGATGGGACCCTCCCATTTGGGCTTGAGTTTGTCCTTTCTCTATTCTAGCAAGCGTAGAACGAGTTCACCAACATTATAAGTCTTGGCCTGCACTTCTCTGCTTTGGTATCTACGGCTTGTTGTTGATAGAATGCAGAACGGGCTTTTGCAACGTCGCGCTCCTCCTCCAGGGCATCTAGACTGTCCTGCCGATCAAGCTCGGCTTCTCTCTCTTCGTACATGCGCACTCGAGGTGAGTCAAGGATGATGTCGCAGGGCAAAACGGCCTATGTGCCGTACACCATGAAGAATAGTGTGTAACCAGTAGTGCGATTGGGCGTGGTCCGCAGCCCCCAGAGCACGGAGTCGAGCTCCTCGACCCAGTGTTTGTCTGATTCTTTCAAAGACCGCACTAGTCTAGGATTAATGCCGCTCATGATAAGACCATTAGCTTGTTCGACTTGACCGTTTGTTTGTGGGTGATAGACGGAGTCATAATCAAGCTTGATGCCCAGGTTAGCACACCAGGTTTTCACTTCATCGGCTGTAAAATTGGAGTCGTTATCGGTGATGATGCTGTGTGGGACACCATAACGGTGTATGACACCGGATATAAAGTCTATCACTGGTCCGACTTCGGCCATTTTAACTGGTTTGGCCTCTATCCACTTATTGAATTTATCTTCCATGACCAGCAGATATTTTTTTCTTATGGCTTTCCCCTTTAAGGGGTCCGACCATATCAAGCCCCCAGACCGCGAAAGGCCAAGTAACGGGGATTGTTTGTAGAGCGATAGGCGACATATGGCTTTGATTGGCGAAATCTGGCATCCTACACAACGTTGGACAAGGTCCTGTGCATCTTCTCGGGCCGTCGGCCAGAAGAAACCGGTACGAAAGGCTTTACTTACAAGAGCCCGAGCCGTGGCGTGGTGACCGCCGAGACCAGCATGGATTTCGGCTAGGAGCTGTCGTCCTTCTTCTTTGTAGATACATCTTTGAAGGACTCTGGTAGCGCTATTCTTGTAGAGCTCTCCTTCTTGGACCTTATAGGCTTTCGAACGCAGAATGATGCATTGAGCTTCATTCTGATCCTCAGGGAGCTCTCGCCTATTGAGGTAGGCCAAGAAGGGTTCAGTCCATGGGGCAATTACTGCCATTATTAGATGGGCTGATGGTGTTATTTCGGTGGCTGAGCCCCCGATGACATCAGTATTGTGTTTAAAATCTGGGGGTATAATCGGATCCGAACTAGTGTTGCCGCTCTCATCCTGCCACGCCACGGATGGCTTGAAGAGCCTTTCCAAAAAGATGTTAGGCGGGATGGGGTCGCGCTTGGCGCCCATGCGAGCAAGGACATCCGCCGCTTGATTACTTTCTTGAGCCACATGATGAAACTTGAGTCCCTCGAACCGAGCTGATATTTTGAGTACGTCGTTACGATAGGCCGCCATCTTTGGATCTTTTGCTTCGAAGTCTCCGTTTATTTGGGATATTGCAAGATTTGAATCCCCGCGCACCTCCAGGCATTGTATGCCCATGGAGACGGCCTCTGAAGACCGTGCAATAATGCCTCGTATTCAGCTGCATTATTGGAGTCTGTGTATAATATTTGGAGTACATACTGGACTGTGTCTCCTGTGGGGGACGTTAAGGCAACGCCCGCTCCTAGACTGGCCAGCATTTTAGAGCCATCAAAGTGCATGACCCCAGTTGGAATATGTACCGTACTCTTTAGGGAGTTCTGCCTCTGTCCATTCGGCGTCGAAGTCAGCCAATACTAATGGCTCGGCATGGCTTGTATGTTATATCAAATGGCAAGATCTCAATGGCCCACTTGGCAATCCGGCCTGTAGTGTCGCAGTTGTTTATGATGTCATTGAGTGGTACTTCGGAAGCCACCATCATCGAGCACTCTTGGAAGTAGTGCCGTAGCTTCCGGGATGCCATGAAGAATGTATATGCTATCTTTCGGTAATGAGGGTACCGGGATTTGCATGGTGTGAGGATAGTGGATACATAGTATACTGGTTTTTGAAGTGGGAATTTATGTCCATCCTCCTCTCATTCGACGACGAGCACCGTACTCACCACCTGGTGTGTTGCAGAGATATATAATAGCATGGGTTCACCGACGTCCGGCGTGGCCAGCATCGGGTTTCTCACTAAAAGAGCTTTTATTTCTTCCAGTCCGACCGTTGTTGAGTCCGTCCACTCAAAGTGGTCGGTGCGTCGGAGGAGGCGATATAGTGGCAATGCCTTTTCTCCTAATCTTGAGATAAAGCGGCTTAAAGCTTCCATGTACCGGCTAGTTTTTGGACCTGTTTGAGGTCTGCTGGTTTAGCCAATTGTGACAAAGCTAGGATTTTGGCTGGGTTTGCCTCAATTCCTCTATTGGAAATGATGAAGCCCAGCAGTTTTCTGGCGGGGACGCCGAAAACACACTTTTCCGGATTGAGCTTGATGTCATATGTACGGAGGTTGTCGATTGTGAGATGCAGGTCGTCTACTAGTGATTCGACGTGCTTAGTTTTGATGAAAACATCATCCACGTATGCTTCTACCGTCTTGCCGATTTGTTTCTCCAGGCATGTTTGAATCATGCGTTGGTAGGTGGTGCCGGCGTTCTTCAGCCCGACGGGCATAGTGTTGAAGCAGAAAGATCCTATGGGGTAATGAATGCCATTGCGGCTTGATCAGACTCCTTCATTTTGATTTGATGGTATCCGGAGTATGCGTCGAGGAAGCACAGTGAGTCGTGTCCTGCAGTAGCATCAATGATCTGATCGATGCGGGGGAGGGGGAAGGGATCCTTAGGGCAGGTCTTGTTGAGGTCTTTGAAATCGACGCACAGGCGCCAGGATTTATCCTTCTTTGGTACCATCACCAGGTTTGCTAGCCAGTCTGGGAGTTTGATTTCTTTGATGAACCCGACCTCAATTAGCTTGGCTAGCTCTTCCCCCATAGCTTATCGTTTGGGTTCGGAAAAGCGGCGTAGCATTTGCTTGACCGGCTTGTATCCCTTTAATATATTGAGGCTGTGTCCGGCCAACCTGCGTGGGATTCATGGCATATCAAAAGGGTGCCAGACGAATATGTCCCAGTTCTCACGCAAGAACGCGCGTAGTGCTGCGTCGACCGTCGGGTCCAGCTGAGCCCCGATGAAAGCTGTCTTCTTAGGGTCCGTTGGATGAACCTAAAATTTGACTATTTCGTCTGCTAGTTTGAAGGAGGTGGATTTGAGCCGCTTATCAAGGATTACTTCGTCCCTATCCATCGTGGAGCGTAGTGCGGTTAACTCTTCGGCTGCGAGGGCCTCGGATAGTGCCTCGAGGGCCATGGATGCAGTTTTATTTTCGGCGCGGAGTGCTATGTCCGGATCACTGGCGAGAGTGATAATACCGTTGGGCCCGGGCATCTTGAGCTTCATATACCAGTAATGAGGTATGGCCTGGAAGTGCGTGAATGCGTCTCGCCCCAACAGGGCGTGATATCCATGTTGAAAGAGGCCACTTGGAAGGTTATCTCTTCGGACCGATAGTTCTCCGGCATGCCGAATACCACATCGAGTTTAATTTTTCATGTGCATCTTGCTTCCCGACTGGGGATGATTCCTCCAAAGGTCGTATTAGTTTGCTCGATGCGGCTCCTGTCTATTTGCATTTTATTGAGCGTGTCCTCGTAGATGAGGTTCAGTCCGCTGCCGCCGTCCGTGAGCACTTTAGTGAGCCGAAAGCCATCCACAATTGGATTGAGGACCAAGGCGGCTGGTGCCCAGACTGACCGGAATTTTGGTTCGTCGTGAGCATTAAAAGTTATGGCCGTGTCGTTCTAGGAGTTTATTGTTGTGATTTGGCAGACTTCGGCGAGGCCGGGAGTGCCCTCTTGCACCGATTGTTTGAAGCAAAGGTCTCGAAGACCGTGAATACGCTGAGGTCATCGTCTTCCAGAGAGTACTGCTCTGAGGTGTTTTTGGTGAGGATATCCTCGCCGCTCTGGGCCACTTGCCGGAGTATCCAACATGCTCTAAGGCTGTGGGTTGGTTTGGTATCCAGTGTTGTGTGTATTTTGCATGGCTTATCGAGCCATCCCTCAAGAACGGTTCCACGTCCTAGAATGGGTTTAATTTTCTTGCCCGCGGGGTTGGGTGCCCCGTGAGGGTGCATCCTTTTTGCCCGCCCGAGAGGTGGCGTAGAGGCCGGTGGTTCCCAGCAAGCTGTCTGAGTCTTCGAGGCGCTTTCCATGGCTCAGTACTTCTGTACTATGGTTGCCAAGTCAGCGAAGTGTAATACGCGACGACGGTTGAGGGCGTTGAGGATCCCTTCGTTCATGCAATTGTTGCAGAATGCTGAAATCGCGTCCTCGTCGCGGCAATCTTTGATTTTGTCCTTGACAAGGAGGAATCTGGCCCAAAAGTGATGGACTATTTCTTGAGATTGGTGTCGTACGTACATGAGGTCACATGTATCCGGGGGACCGGAATTGCTTGGCGAATATTGGTTGTGGTGGGTGGGTGGCGCTAAATCTGAACCCTGACCCGATGTGGAGTCCATAGTTTGAAAGACCTCCGAGTTTATTAGCTCGGGCTCCGCGATGTCCGATGATTCTTCAGGTTTAACGCCCGATTCTAAGTTCGGAGGGCTGGGAGCGTCATCCCGCGGACGGGTATCCAGCTCTCCAAGCTCCGAAATCTGAACATAGCTTGTTTTCAACATAGGAGAAGAGGTTTGGTTGTTTCGCTCCTCTACGACCGCTATCTGATGGGTGATCGACGGAGATTTGATTTCTCTCTGATCGGGTTTAAGCCCAATCTGATCATAGTCTATAGCGACCCCCAGGGCGGCGATGCAATCGAGGAGTTCGTTTAAAGATGACAAATCCGTTGGATCCATCCGTTTGGAGTATTCGGGGCCAACATGAAGACGATTTTTGATGACTTGGGAAGTCATCATCGTCTTAACGGCCGAACGAGCGGCCCTGGTAAAGCTGCCAAGCTGGAGGGTTTGGCCTGAGGCCAGGGCTCCTCCGGAAGTGATACCGTCCTTGATGACAAGGCGAGCCATCAATCCTGTCATCGACGCCACAGAGGAACTCTCAATGAAAGCACCAACGTCGGTGTCAAAACCGGCAAATCTCGGGTAGGGGGTCCCGAACTGTGCGTCTTAGGATCGAAGGTAAAAGGAGACAGGGACACGATGTTTACCCAGGATCGAGCCCTCTTGATGGAGGTAATACCCTACTTCCTGCTTGCTTACCGTGGATGAATATGGGGGTTACAAGAGTTGATCTACCTCGAGATCGTAATGGCTAAACCCTAGATGTCTAGCCTGTATGATTATGATTGCCTCTATGGACTAAACCCTCTGGTTTATATAGACACCAGAGGGGCCTAGGATTGTATAGGGTCAGTTTACAAACAAAGGAATCTTCACATCGGAACGCCAAGCTTGCCATCCACGCAAAGGGGAGTCCTATTCGGACATGGGAGGAAGTCTTCAGTCTTGTATCTTCATGGCCCATTAGTCCGGCCTATGTCACATAGCCTGGACGCCCGAGGACCCCCTAATCCAGGACTCCCTGAGCGGGGCCTCAGCGGAGCAGGGCCTCGTCGATGCCAGCGGAGCGGGGACTCGCCGGAGCCGGCATTGTCCTATGCCTCATCCTCGGTCTCGCCAAATAACGCCTTGCCCGCTTCATTGCCCTCTTTGTAGGCGGCCGCAGCCTCTGCCACCCGCATGCGGTACCGCCAGCGCTCGAGGTGGCCCTCGCGGGCGGACTATTATGAGTCGAGCAGGGCCTCCTGCTCCGCCCGCTCCGCGGCGATCTGCTCCTCCACCTGTAGGTGCTCCTCGAGGAGATGGTGGTTGTAGGAGGTGTCGGCCTGCGCCTCCCAGACCTGCTCCTCATGCTTCTGCCTCACCGTGTCCATGTATTGGGCACGGGCTTCGCTGATGGTCACGGTGCAATGCACCGACAAGGATGGCGCGGAGGAGGGGTTGGCGCTAGATCGTCGACTACCATGTTCTCCATTGGGACGTCGTCGTCCTCCGGCTGCATGCCGGCCAGGCAGTCGGCAGGACTGGCTGCCATCTCCTTGTGGTCCGTCATCCGCCCGTCCCGAAGAGCGCTGGAGCGTGAGGAAGCCAAGGTGGGCAGTAGTGGTGTGGACGGGAGAAAGGGAACGGAGGCGAATGATTGCGGCTATGGCCGACGCAACAGTTTATATAGCAATGGTGGGTGGTGGAGGGACGGACGTGTGGTGCCGGAGTAGCCGCCTCGGCAACCGCGTGATACGTCTCCAACGTATCTACTTTTCCAAACACTTTTACCCTTGTTTTTGACTCTAACTTGCATGATTTGAATGAAACTAACCCCGACTAACGCTGTTTTCAGCAGAACTACCATGATGTTGTTTTATGTGTAGAAAATAAAAGTTCTCGGAATGTCCTGGAAATCCACGGAGGTACTTTTTGGAATTTATAAGAATTATTGGGCGAAAGAAATACACCAGGGGGCCCACAGCCTGTCCACGAGACAGGGGGGCGCACCCCCTATCTTGTGGGCCCCCTGGACCTCCTCCGACCTCAACTCCAACTCCATATATTACGTCTCGGGGAGAAAAAAATCAGAGAGAAAGTTTCATCGCGTTTCACGACACGGAGCTGCCGCCAAGCCCTAATCTCTCTCGGGAGGGCTGATCTGGAGTCCGTTCGGGGCTCCGGAGAGGGGGATTCGTCACCGTCGTCATCATCAACCATCCTCCATCACCAATTTCATGATGCTCACCGCCGTGCGTGAGTAATTCCATCGTAGGCTTACTGGACGGTGATGGGTTGGATGAGATTTACCATGTAATCAAGTTAGTTTTGTTAGGGTTTGATCCCTAGTGTCCACTATGTTCTGAGATTGATGTTGCTATGACTTTGCTATGCTTAATGCTTGTCACTAGGGCCCGAGTGCCATGATTTCAGATCTGAACCTATTATGTTTTCATGAATATATGTGTGTTCTCGATCCTATCTTGCAAGTCTATAGTCACCTATTATATGTTATCATCCGACAACCCCGAAGTGACAATAATCGGGATACTTCTCGGTGATGACCGTAGTTTGAGGAGTTCATGTATTCACTATGTGCTAATGCTTTGTTCCGGTTCTCTATTAAAAGGAGGCCTTAATATCCCTTAGTTTTCGTAAGGACCCCGCTGCCACGGGAGGGTAGGACAAAAGATGCCATACAAGTTCTTTTCCATAAGCACGTATGACTATTTACGGAATACATGCCTACATTACATTGATGAACTGGAGCTAGTTCTATATCACCCTATGTTACAGCTATTGCATGAGGAATCGCATCCGGCATAATTATCCATCACTGATCCATTGCCTACGAGCTTTTCATATATTGTTCTTCGCTTATTTACTTTTCCGTTGCTACTGTTACAACTACTACAAAAACCCAAAAACATTTATCTTTACTTTTGCTACCGTTACATTTATTATCATACCACTTTTGCCACTAAACACTTTGCTGCAGATAATAAGTTATCCAGGTGTGGTTGAATTGACAACTCAACTGCTAATACTCATGAATATTCTTTGGCTCCCCTTGTGTCGAATCAATAAATTTGGGTTGAATACTCTACCCTCGAAAGCTGTTGCGATCCCCTATACTTGTGGGTTATCAAGACCAATTTCTGGCGCCGTTGCCGGGGAGCATAGCTCTATTCTCTGAGTCACTTGGGATTTATATCTGTTGATCACTATGAGGAACTTGAAAGACGCTAAAACCAAGATTTTTCCCTCAACTACGAGGGGAGGTGGAACTACCATCTAGCTCTGTACTAGATTCTCCTTCCATTATTAGTAAGCTTGCGACACCTAAACCTGCTACTGCTATGAATTCTTATATGTCGCATGTTATTGATGATGCCACTTCTACTATGCATGATGAGACTACTTCTGTGCGTGATACTACTTTGCCATTAGGTGAATTTCTTGATGAACAACTTGCTAGAGTTAGGGGGAATGAAATTACGGAAGATCGTATTACTGATGATAGTGATGATGAAGGTTCTCCCAATGATTATGTTTTACCTGTTGTTCCTAAGGGTTATGTTATGAATGAAAAAGCTGCTCTGGAAATCCTTCCTTGCAATGATAGAAATGATCTTATGAAATTATTAGCTAAATGGAAGCAGCAGTCTCTTAATTCTAGAATGAAACCCGGTCCTCCTTTTGCTACTTCACCTATCTGTGTTACTGATAAGGATTATGAATTCTCTGTTGATCCTGATATTATTACTTTAGTTGAATCTGATCCTTTTTATGGTCTTGAATCTGAAACTGTTGTGGCACATCTTACCAAGTTGAATGATATAGCCACCCTGTTTACTCATGATGAGAAGTCTCGCTATTTATATATCCTTAAGATATTTCCGTTCTCATTAAAGGGTGATGCTAAGACTTGGTATAATTCTCCTGCTCCTGGTTGTGTGCGTAGTCCCTGGATATGATTTATTACTTCTCTGCTAAATATTTCCCTGCTCATAAGAAACAAGCTGCCTTATGGAAATATATAATTTTGTGCAAATCAAAGAAGAGAGTCTCCCACAAGCTTGGGGAGGCTTCTCCGATTATAATGCTTTGCTGATCATCCTCTTAAGAAAAATGAAATACTTGATATCTTTTATAATGGACTAACCGATGCTTCCAAGGACTACTTGGATAGTTGTGATGGTTGTGTTTTCGAGGAAAGAACGATCGTGAAGCTGAAATACTATTGAATAATATGTTGACCAATGAAAATAATTGGACTCTTCGAGCCAGTTCTCAAGTAATCCCTGAACCAATTGAGCCAACTCTGAGCCTATTCCTAAACCCACTCAAGAAGAGAGGTGTTTTATTTCTCGATCTCAAGATATGCAAGAGGCAAAGAAATCAATGAAAGAAAAAGGTATTAAAGTGAAGATGTTAAGAATTTACCTCCTATTGAAGAAATACATGGTCTTAATTTACACTTTGAAGAACCACATTGTCTTGATAATCCGACACAGGTAGTAAAGGTAAATTCTCTCTATAGATATAATAAAGTTGAAATACCCTCTACTAAATTTCATAGCCCATGCTTAGATGAATTTGATGACTTTATGGCTAGGCAAGAAAGTTTTAATGCTTATGTTGGTAGAGAGTTAAAGAATAATGCTTTCGAGATAGGACACGTAGGTGACAATCTGGCTAGAGTTAAAGATGAACTTCACCGCGTTAGCAAATATGCTTCTATGGTTGCTACTCAAGCTGAGCAAGTACTTAAAGCTCAAAATGATTTGCTTGATGAATTAAATAATAAAAATGACTTTGCTGTTAGAGTGGCTACTAGAACTGGTAGAATGACTCAGGAACCTTTGTATCCTGAAGGCCACCCTAAGAGAATCGAGCAAGGTTCTCAGAGAAATAATTTAGATGCGCCTAGTTCTTCTAAAAAGAAGAAGAAGAAAAACGATAGAACTTTGCATTCTTCTAGTGAACCTACTGTAGACAAACCTGAGAATCCCAATGATATTTCTATTTACGATCTTTGAAACTCAATCAGGTGATGAACATGAACCTAGTGATAATGTTAATGATAATGTTCATGTTGATGCTCAACCTAGCAAATACAATGATGTAGAGATTGAACCTGCTGTTGATCTTGATAACCCACAATCAAAGAATCAACGTTATGATAAGAGAGATTTTGCTGCGAGGAAGCACGGTAAAGAAAGAGAACCATGGGTTCAGAAACCCATGCCATTTCCTCCTAAACCATCCAAGTCAAAGGATGATGAGGATTTTGAGCGCTTTGCTGAAATGATTAGACCTATTTTCTTACGTATGCGCTTAACTGATATGCTTAAAGTAAATCCTTATGCTAAGTATATGAAGGATATCATCACAAATAAAAGAAAGATACCGGAAGCTGAGATTTCCACCATGCTTGCTAGTTACACTTTTAAAGGTGGAATACCAAAGAAACTTGGAGATCCGGGTGTACCAACTATACCATGCTCTATTAAAAGAAATTATGTTAGGACTGCTTTATGTGATCTTGGAGCCGGTGTTAGTGTTATGCCTCTCTCTTTATATCATAGACTTGAATTGAATAAGTTGACACCTACTGAAATATCTTTGCAAATGGCTGATAAATCAACTGCTATATTGCCGGTATTTGTGAGGATGTGCCTGTTGTGGTTGCAA
This sequence comes from Aegilops longissima, assembly GCA_021605205.1. Taxonomy (NCBI): domain Eukaryota; kingdom Viridiplantae; phylum Streptophyta; class Magnoliopsida; order Poales; family Poaceae; genus Aegilops; species Aegilops longissima. Next base: position 428,487,621 of record CM038681.1, on the reverse strand, counting down.
ATGTCACTATCTTAACGGACTTTGTTATTCTGGATATTCCTGAGGACGATAGTATGTCTATGATCCTTGGTAGATCTTTTCTTAATACTGCAGGGGCTGTTATTGATTGCAACAAAGGCAATGTCACTTTTCATGTTAATGGTAATGAGGATACGGTACACTTTTCGAGGAAACAATCTCAAGTTCATAGCATCAATTCTATTGAAAAAGTTCCAACTATCATTTTTGGAGGTTTTGAATTTCCTCTCCCTACTGTCAAGAAAAAGTATGATATTCTTATTGTTGGGGATTTTCATATCCCCGTTGAGGTAACTTAGTGTTATCCGAAATTTCTCCGGTTCCGTGTTATTCGGAATGATTCGTCAACAAGACTAGATCAACCTTGTTAGTGGGTTCATTTTGATTATCACGAGATGGACGAAACTAGAAGGCACAACCTTCTGTACCCTCTTTTTACTTTCTGTTATTTAGAATAAATAAAGCAACAATAGTATTATTCGTCTGTTTTCTGAATTGTTCGTGCATTAAAAATAGTCCAAAAATAAAAGTGCTCCAAATGCCCTGCAAATCTAGTTTGATTTTTTGTGGAATATTTGAGGATTTTAGGCACTGAAAACACTACAGGAAGGGCAAGCACCAGGCCACGAGAGAGGAGGCGCGCCCAGAGGGCGCCCTGTCTCGTGGGCCTGGTGGCTCCCTCCACTTATGCCAGCACCCACACACTTCATCTTCTACCCAAAAAAATCCCCATCCAGCTCAAGCACGAGTTCTAGCTCATTTTGTTGCGATTTTCGATCTCTTAGCTCAAAGCTCCTTTCACAAAACTGCTTTGGGAGATTGTTGCTTGGTATGCGACTCCTCCATTGGTCCAATTAGTTTTTGTTCTAGTGCTTTATTCATTGCAAATTTTTGCTGAATAGGTGACCATGTTCTTGAGCTTGCATGTTAAATTTTTGAGGTCCCAAGCAATTCCAATGCATGACATAGGCTCTAGGCACTTGTAGGAGTAGTTGCTATCAATCTTGTTTACTTTTATTCACTTTTATTTTGAAGTTACTAAAATTTCAGAAATTTTAAGAAAAAGAAATGCTTTGTTCCGGTTCTCTATTAAAAGGAGGCCTTAATATCCCTTAGTTTCTGTAAGGACCCCGTTGCCACGGGAGGGTAGGACAAAAGATGTCATACAAGTTCTTTTCCATAAGCACGTATGACTATTTATGGAATACATGCCTACATTACATTGATGAACTGGAGCTAGTTCTATATCACCCTATGTTATAGCTATTGCATGAGGAATCGCATCCGGCATAATTATCCATCACTGATCCATTGCCTACGAGCTTTTCATATAATGTTCTTCGCTTATTTACTTTTCCGTTGCTCTTCATTATAACTACTACAAAAACCCAAAAACATTTATCTTTACTTTTTCTACCGTTACCTTTATTATCATACCACTTTTTCTACTAAACACTTTGCTGTAGATACTAGGTTATCCAGGTGTGGTTGAATTGACAACTCAACTGCTAATACTCGAGAATATTCTTTGGCTCCCCTGGTGTCGAATCAATAAATTTGGGTTGAATACTCTACCCTGGAAAGCTGTTGCGATCCCCTATACTTGTGGGTTATCACCGCGTATCATTAATGTGGGCGGCAGACGGACGGACGGCACTTGTGTCATTTGAAGGCGGAGCAATTGCCTGCACCAGTAAGCAGGTCGTGTGGCGCTGAACGTTTCGGGCAGAAAGCGCGTGGGCGAGGGAGGCGATCTGGGTGGGCCAGGGTAGTCAGACTCGTGCTTGGCAGCGGGTCGGTCCAGCAGCCGGACATGTTGGCTCGCCGAGCTGAGCGACGACAATCAGACGATGGACGTAGCTTCCGACCAGGAGCCGACGCCAGTGTCCAAGTAGGTTCATGCCGTATTCACCATTGAGCAGGTGCGGCCGCACTTCAACGCCCTAATGGCGGAAGAGCTACCAGCGCAGGAGGACCTGTGTTGCAACCTCCGTCTCTTCAACAAGCACCGGTGAACAAGCGAACGTCAATGTCGTCGCAGAGATGTGGCCCTATGATCCTGGCTTCCTGAATGAGTAGCGGCCGCTGTATCAGACCATCCGTAGGGCCTGCAAGGCCCTCTCCGTCGTCCTTCGAGTTGTTGCGCTCGTCGTGGCGCCGCCATCTTGCGTTGTCAACATGGTCAACAGACACGAGGAATGTGGAGATGACTTTACTTGGAGAGGATGACAGTGGGGACCAACTAGGGCCATAGCCGCACGTATGCAAGTGCCTCCTTATTATATACTACAACTGTAAATTTTTTTGCTTCCTCCTGGTTTCCTGACATCACAGTCCCATACCATTGTCTACCTATGTAGTCAATAAACGAGAAAATTGCGCAAGGAGCGGCCGATAGCTGGGACCAAGCAGCTCGAGCAGTATTTGTGTTTTTGAGGTGTGAGCACTGCAGAGTTTTTCTTGAGCGTTTTTTTCGGGTTTTTTTGACAAGAGCGATGTTTTCGTTGTTGTTCAGAGGAGAGCAAGGTATTAACTGGGCAGGCTGTGGCCCATCTAGCCCAGGCCAGATATCCAGCCCAGAGATTATTTTTTTTCAAGCTGAAAATGGCTAACCCAGCTATACTTTATTTAGCAATATTCAGGCAAGGTCAACTTGTTATTCTCCGCCCCACTGGGCTGCAAATCTTTCCTAGGAGGGATGCATTAGGCTTAACAAGAAAATGGGCTTTAAGAAAAAATAAATGGGATGTAATTATAAAAACTGGGATGTAACTATAAAAAATGTATCAAACACGTAGTTAGTTTATAAAATATTGTTTTCGGATTTTGAAAATTTTAATTTCATTAATTGTTGCGCACGCAATTTTTCGTTGGATTTTTACGTAAGGCAAATTTATATTGAAATTGTATTTAATCTGACTAGAAATTTAGGGATAAAAATATTTTGGATCCCATCAAAATGTGGGAAATTTTATTGAATTCTGTTTTGAACGGTTGGTTGAAATTATTAATCGTTGTCCTAGCTAGAAAATGGGCTGTACTTTTAACAAACTATAATTGGGTTGTAGTAAATTCCATTAGAATTAAAAAATGGGTTGTACATTTATACAAATATCAAATGGGCTATAAGTTCTCTGCCACACACTTGTGGGCCTACTAAGTTGACGCGTCCCCTCAAAAAAAATAAGTTGACGCGTATGCAAGGCTTTATCAACTTATAGTCAACACACGGTTCTAGCAACAGTGGCCGTTGGATGTCCATCCAACGGATGTCGTGCTTCTCTTCAATCTCGGACATTCTAGCTTCACCCACCCAAAAAAAGATTCCTCCCCTGACATCTGGGGCGCACCGTTTCGGAGGCTGACCTGTGGGCCTAGTAAGTTGACGCGTACCAAGGGCTTTGTCAACTTAGTAAATATAAACGATTCTAGCTGCAGTGACCGTACGATGTCCATCCAACGTCCGTCATGCTTCTTCAACCTCTGGTCTTCTTGCTCCAGCCGCCCAAAGCAGCGCCGGTCGTGCCGCCTGCTCCTCCCTCCCGTGGCCGGTTGTGCTGTCGCGGAGGCCTCACAGCCCCCTACTACTCCCACCGCTAGCCAGGCCCTGCGGCGATGACAGCCTCACACCGCAGCCGAACTAGTGAACCCTCATACTCCTCTCCGCGTGGGCATCCACTGCCGCGTCTTCCCCGGCTCCGCGTTGTTCCCTTCCCAGGCCTCGCTATCGTCCACCGCCTTGGTGCTCTCGGCGTAGCGTGGTCAATGTGGTCAACGAACGACTTCCATCGGAAGAGTACTGTACGTTGAGAGGCTGACAGCTGTGTCCACGGCCGCAGCAAGGAAGTGCCTCCTTATTACGCGCAAAATAATTATTCCTCCACCTGACAGCAGGGACCCACCGGACGGGCCACCGTATTTCATGAAAAAAAAAATGTTTCCCCTGACTGCTAGGACCCACCAGCTACATCTTCGCACGCAAGGAAGTGCGTCCATATTACGGGCAAAAAAATGATTCGCCCCCTTGACTGCTAGGACCCACCAGCTACATCTTCACACGCAAGGAAGTGCCTGACAGTTGGGACCCACCCGGTCGAAGCGTACGTAGCATTGTCATTCTGGTCGCGAATGTATATGTACATACTAGTCGATGTAGAGGCGCACACGTGTCGTAGTAGAGGTGCACACGTAGCATGTACACATACGTACAACGGTCAGGGTGCAAGAAAGTAACTACGACCACGTACGTACATACGGGCGGGGTCTAGAACGCCTACTCGCGCATACGTATGGCTAGGGCTCGTGTACATGGTTGGGTCGGAACGAAGAAACTGCGTCGTCGTCGTGTTTATGGGGATGCAACCGGCTGGGTCGGAACGGAATGCGTCGTCGTGTTCATCAGGAGCCAACCGGCTTGGGCGGAACAGCCGATGGAAATGAGGCCTGACCTACCACAGAACAGAGGAAACAGCCTTGTGTTCGACCGGCCACGGTCGGAACGGGATCCTGTTCATCGGGAGGGGGTCTGGCGTACCGCAAAACGGAGGAAACGGACCTCCTACGGTGGAAACCGGGTCCTGTTGATCGGGAGGGGTGTGGCGTACCGCAAAACGGAGGAAACGGACTTGTGTTGGAGCGCTACGGTTGAAACGGGGGTCCTGTTCATTGGGAGGGGTGTGGCGTACCACAAAACGGGACTCCACGGGATATTGTTCATCTCCAACATCGACTGCCTCCACAGGCTACTGTTCATCCACCGTCGACATCCTCCAGCCTCCACCTGCGACTGTTCATCCACGGGCTCCTGTTCATCCAGCCTCCGCCGCGCGCTCCTCCACCGGCTACTATTCAACTCGCCCTCTCCACGGGGTCCTATTGAACCACCCCTCCAAGGGGTCCTGTTCATCCAGCCCTCCACCGGCTACTGTTCAACCAGCCCTCCACCGGCTACTGTTCAACCAGCCTTCCATAGGGTCATGTTCATCCAGCCCTCCATGGGGTCCTGTTCAACCACCGGCTCGATCGATCGGGGTCCTGTTCATCCAGGGGCAACGACCTCTACTACCACGGGGTCCTGTTCATCCAACCCCCCACCGGGAACTGTTCATCCAAAAAACCCCAACAATGCTCACTGTTCATCGAGGGAAGGAGGCAGCAGTGTTCGATCGGCTTCAATTAGCAGTAGTAGCGAAGGAATCGCTCGGCCAGGTTCAGTTAACAGCCATCGATCGATCGCTCGGGTTCAATAACGCGTAGCTTGCAGGGCAATCGCTCGGGTTCAGTAGGTGAACGCCTCGCTCGGATTCAGTTAGAGCCCAACGCCTCGCACCCACGCGCCTACGTGTACGAGAGAAACACGCATCGCTCGGCCCCCGACCACCCACCATAACCGGGAACTCCCCGATATTTTCCTCGCCGGTGATTACCGTAGTTTGAGGAGTTCATGCATTCACTAATGCTAATGATTTGTTCTAGTTCTCTATTAAAAGGAGGCCTTAATATCCCTTAGTTTCCATCAGGACCCCGCTGCCACAGGAGGGTAGGACAAAAGATGTCATGCAAGTTCTTTTCATAAGCATGTATGACTAAATACAGAATACATGCCTACATTATATTGATGAATTGGAGCTAGTTCTATGTCACCCTAGGTTATAACTATTGCATGATGATGCCATCTGACATAATTATCCATCATTGATCCATTGCGTACGACCTTTTCACATATTGATCTTTGCTAAGTTACTTCTCCGTTGCCACTGTTACGATTGTTACAAAACTGCTACTGTTACTTTTTTCACCATTACCGTTACTTCCATACTACTTTGCTACTGAATACATTGCTGCAGATATTAAGTCTTTCAGGTGTGGTTGAATTGACAACTCAGCTGCTAATACTCGAGAATATTGTTTGGCTCCCCTTGTGTCGAATCAATAAATTTGGGTTGAATACTCTACCCTCGAAAACTGTTGTGATCCCCTATACTTGTGGGTTATCAAGAAGGAGAAATCGGAGTACTAATAAAATCGTTATTATTAGTATTGGAGAAATCACACAATTTGGTATTTTCTTGACACATCGTGAATACGCAAACAAGAATGCAAGCAAACAAAAGATCGAACGAGAAAACGACAAATGAAAAGAAGGCAAATAAAAGGGCAGATATTTTTTGTAAAAATGTTTTAGAAGTGGGGAAGATGAAAATGAGAGGCAAATGGAAAACAAAGTAATTGCAAGGAGATGAGATTTGTGTTTGGGTACCTAATAGATGTTGATGATGCCTTCCCGGCAACGGCGCAAGAAATTCTTCCTGATTGCTTAAATCTGCGTTGGTAATTCCTTGAAGAGGAGGGCATAATGCAGCACAACAATGGTAAGTATTTCCCTCAATTATGAAACCAAGGTTATCAATCCAGTAGGAGAAACAAGAAACACTATATAAACAACACCTGCACACAAACAACAAAACTTGCAACCCAACGCGTGAAGTTGTTGTCAATCCCTCAACAGTATTGAGATTTGATAAATAGATAGATTGATAGATGCAAATAGAATAAAAGCAAATAAAACGCAGCAAGGTATTTTTTGGGTTTTTGGTATAATAGATCTCAAAATAATATGATAGGAAGTAGACCCGGGGGCCGTAGATTTCACTAGTGGCTTCTCTCAAGAAAATAGCATACGGTGGGTAAACAAATTACTGTTGGGCAATTGATAGAAGAGCAAATAATTATGACGATATCCACGGCAATGATCATGTATATAGGCATCACGTCCAAGTTTAGTAGACCAACTCATACCTGCATCTACTACTATTACTCCACGCATTGAGCGCTATCCAACATGCATCTAGTGTATTAAGTTCATGGGAAAATGGAGTAATGCAATAATAACGATGACATGATGTAGACAAGATCTATCATGTAGGGATAGACCCCATCTTTTTATCCTTAATGGAAATGATACATGCGTGTCATGTCTCCTTCTGTCACTTAGAATAAGCACCGCAAGATCGAACCCATCACAAAGCAGCTCTTCCCATTGCAAGAAAAATCAATCTAGTTGGCCAAACCAAACCAAAGTTTCGGTTAAGAAATACAAGGCTATAAATTTCAGCAAAGACTCGAATAATATTCATGCATAGATCTGATCATAAACTCACAATTCATCGAATCCCAACAAACACACCACAAAAAGTCATTACATCAAATAGATCTCCAAGAACATCGATGAAAACATTGTATTGAAGATCAAAAAGAGAGAAGAAGCCATCTAGCTACTGCCTATGGACCCATAGGTCTATGGTAAACTACTCACACATCATCGAAGGAGCACCAATGAGGATGATGAACCCCTCCGTGATTGTTGAACCTGAAGGAAATATGCCCTAGAGGCAATAATAAAGTTGTTATTTTATGTTTCCTTATATCATGATAAATGTTTATTATTCATGCTAGAATTGTATTGACCGGAAACCTTAATACATGTGTGAATACATGGACAAAACACTGAGTCCCTAGTGACCCTCTACTTGACTTGCTCGTTGATAAAAGATGGTTAAGGTTTCCTAACCATGGACATGAGTTGTCATTTAATAACGGGATCACATCATTAGGAGAATGATTGGATGGACATGACCCATCTGTTAGCTTAGAATATTGATCATTCAGTTTTATTGCTATTGCATTCTTCATGTCATATACATATTCCTTTGACAATGAGATTATGCAACTCTCGGATGCCAGAGGAATACCTTGTGTGCTATCAAATGTCACATCATAACTGGGTGATTATAAAGATGCTCTACAGGTATCTTCGAAGGTGTTTGTTGGGTTGGCATAGATTGAGATTAGGATTTGTCACTCCGAGTATCGGAGAGTTATCTCTGGGCCCTCTCGGCAATACACATCATGATAAGCCTTGCAAGCAATGTGACTAATGAGTTAGTTACGGTATTATGCATTACAGAACGAGTAAAGAGACTTGCTGGCAATGAGATTGAACTAGGTATGTGTAGGGGAACATAGCATGCAATTTCAAAAAAATCCTACGATCACGCAAGATCTATCTAGGAGATGCATAGCAACGAGAGGGGGAGAGTGTGTCCATGTACCCTCGTAGACCGAAAGTGGAAGCGTTAGTTTAACGCGGTTGATGTAGTCGAATATCTTCTCGATTCAAATGATCAAGTACCGAATGTACGGCACCTCCGAGTTCTGCACACATTCAGCTCAATGACGTCCCTCGGACTCTTGATCCAGCAAAGTGTCAAGGGATAGTTTTTTCATCACGACGGCGTGTTGACGCTGATGGTGAAGTGATCCGTGCAGGGCTTCGCCTAAGCACTACGACAATATGACCGAAGGAGTAAATGGTGGAGGGGGCACCGCACAGGGCTAAGAACAATTGATGTGCCCCCTGCCCCCGTATATAAAGGAGGGAGAGGGGAGGAGGTCGGCCTAGGGGGCGCGCCAAGTGGGGGGAGTTCCGCTTGGAATCCTAGTCCAATTCGCGCCCCTTCCTTTTACCAGAAAGGGAAAGGGGGAAGGAGAGGGAGGAGGAGAAGGAAAGGGGGATCACGCCCCTCGCCTAGTCCAACTGGGATTCCACCCTAGGGGGGGGGGGCGCACCAGCCCTCGTGGGCTGCCTTGCCTCCCTCCTATGGCCCATAGGGCCCATATCTTCCCCCGGGGGCTCCGGTAACCCCTCCGGTATTCCGATACGTACCCGATACATTCCGAAACACTTCCGGTGTCCGAATACTATCGTCCAATATATCAATCTTTACCTCTTCATGTCCGTGATGTCCAATATATCAATCTTATCGTCCAATACTATCGTAAATACCTGTAGAGCATCTTTATAATCACCCAGTTTCGTTATGGCATTCGGGAGTTGCATAATCTCATAGTCAAAGGAATACGTATAAGTCGTGAAGAAAGCAATTGCAATAAAACTTAACAATCATTATGCTAAGCTAACCGATGGGTCTTGTCCATCACATCATATGACTAATATGACTAATATGACCTAAACGGTAGTGCCACAAATATGTTGCACTATCATTATCAACTTTGCATCTTTTGGCATCAATATCATAAATATGTATATCACAACGATCAAGATTCAACAAAAATAGACTACTCATCAAGGGTGCATGACCATAAAAGATATTACTCATATAAATAGAACAACCATTATTCTCTGATTTAAATGAATAACCGTGTCGCATCAAATAAGATCCAGATATAATCTTCATGCTCAACGCTGGCACCAAATAACAATTATTCTGGTCTAAAACTAATCTCGAAGGTAGATGTAGAGGTAGCGTGCCGACAGCGATCACATCGACCTTGGAACCATTTCTGATGCGCATCGTCACCGTAACCAACCCAACAAACACCTTCGTAGATACCTATATAGCATCTTTATAATCACCCAGTTACGTTATGGCATTCAGGAGTTGCACAATCTCATAGTCAAAGGAATATGTATAAGTCATGAAGAAAGCAATTGCAATAAAACTTAACAATCATTATGCTAAGCTAACCGATGGGTCTTGTCCATCACATCATTCTCCTAATGATGTGACCCCGTTCATCAAATGACAACACATGTCTATGGTTAGGAAACTTAACCATCTATGATTAACAAGCTAGTCTAGTAGAGGCATACTAGGGACACTTCGTTTTGTCTATGTATTCACACATGTTTCAAGTTTCCGGCTAATACAATTTTAGCATGAAGAATAAACATTTATTATGATATAAGGAAATATAAATAACAACTTTATTATTGCCTCTAGGGCATATTTCCTTCAGTCTCCCACTTGCACTGGAGTCAATAATATATATTACATTGTAATGATTCTAACACCCATGGAGTCTTGGTGCTGATCATGTTTTGCTCATGGAAGAGGCTTAGTCAACGGGTCTGCAACTTTCACATCCGTATGTATTTTGCAAATCTCTATGTCTCCCTCCTTGACTTGATCACGGATGGAGTTGAAGCGTCTCTTGATGTGTTTGGTTCTCTTGTGAAATCTGGATTCCTTTGCCAAGGCAATTGCTCTAGTACTGTCACCAAAGATTTTCATTGGACCCGATGCACTAGGTATTACACCTAGATCGGATATGAACCCCTTCATCCAGACTCCTTCATTTGCTACTTTCGAAGCAGCTATATATGTACACCGCTTCACACGTAGATCCCGCCACGACGCTTTGCTTGGAACTGCATCAACTGACAGCTCCACCATTCAATATAAATACGTATCCGGATTGCGACTTAGAGTCATCCGGATCAGTGTCAAATCTAGCATCGACGTAACCATTTACGACAAGCTATTTGTCACCTCCATAAACGAGAAACATATCCTTAGTCCTTTTCAGATATTTCAGGATGCTCTTGACCGCTGTCCAGTGATCCACTCCTAGATTACTTTGGTACCTCCCTGCAAAACTTATAGCAAGGCACACATTAGGTCTGGTACACAGCATTGCATACATGATAGAACCTATGGTTGAGGCATAGGGAATGACTTTCATTTTCTATCTATCTTCTGCAGTGGTCGGGCATTGAGTTTGACTCAACTTCACACCTCATAACACAGGCAAGGACCCTTTCTTTGACTGGTCCATTTTGAACTTTGTCAAAACTTTATCAAGGCATGTGCTTTGTGAAAGTCCAATTAAGCGTCTTGATCTATCTCTATAGATCTTGATGCCCAATATATAGGCAGCTTCACCGAGGTCTTTCATTGAAAAATTATTATTCAAGTATCCATTTATGCAATCCAGAAATTCTATATCATTTCCAATCAACAATATGTCATCCACATATAATATTAGAAACGCTACAGAGCTCCCACTCACTTTCTTGTAAATACAGGCTTCTCCGAAAGTGTGTATAAATCCATATGCTTTGATCACACTATCAAAGCACATATTCCAACTCCGAGATGCTTGCACTATTCCATAAATGGATTGCTGGAGCTTGCACACTTTGTTAGCACCTTTAGGATCGACAAAACCTTCTGGTTGCATCATATACAACTCTTCTTTAAGAAATCGATTAAGAAATGCAGTTTTGACGTCCATTTGCCAAATTTCATAATCATAAAATGCGGCAGTTGCTAACATGATTCAGACAGACTTAAGCATCACTACAGGTGAGAAGGTCTCATCGTAGTCAACTCCTTGAACTTGTTGAAAACCTTTCGCGACAAGTCGAGCTTTGTAGACAGTAACATTACCATCAACGTCAGTCTTCTTCTTGAAGATCCATTTATTATCTATGGCTTGTCGATCATTGGGCAAGTCAACCAAAGTCCATACTTTGTTCTCATACATGGATCCCATCTCACATTTCATGGCCTCAAGCCATTTCATAGAATCTGGGCTCATCATCGCTTCCTCATAGTTCATAGGTTCGTCATGGTCTAGTAACATGACTTCCAGAACGGGATTACCATACCACTCTGGTGTGGAACGTACTCTGGTTGACCTACGAGGTTCGGTAGTAACTTGATATGAAGTTTCATGATCACCATCATTAACTTCCTCACTAGTTGGTGTAGGCATCATGGGAGCGGTTTTCTGTGATGAGCTACTTTCATATTCGAGAGGAGGTACAATTACCTCATCAAGTTCTACTTTCCTCCCACTCACTGTGATAGAAGGTGTACCCAACAGTTTCTTTTGGGTATCCTATGAAGACACACTTCTCCGATTCGGGTTCAAGCTTATCAGGCTGAAGCTTTTTCAAATAAGCATCGCAACCCCAAACTTTAAGAAACGACAGCTTAGGTTTCTTGCCAAACCACGGTTCATACGGTGTCGTCTCAACGGATTTAGATGGTGCCCTATTTAACGTGAATGCATCTGTCTCTAATGCAAAACCCCAAAACGATAGTGGTAAATCGGTAAGAGACATCATAGATTGCACCATATCTAATAAAGTACGGTTAAGACATTCAGACACACCATTACGCTATGGTGTTCCAGGTGGCGTGAGCTGTGAAACTATTCCACATTGTTTTAAATGAATGCCAAACTCATAAATCAAATATTCACCTCCGCGATCAGATCGTAGAAACTTTATTTTCTTGTTACAATGATTTTCAACTTCGCTCTGAAATTCTTTGAACTTTTCAAATGTTTCAGACTTGTGTTTCATTAAGTAGATATACCCATATCTGCTCAAATCATCTGTGAAGGTCAGAAAATAACGATACCCGCCGTGAGCCTCAACACTCATTGGACCGCATACATTGGTATGTATTATTTCCAATAAGTCAGTGGCTCGCTCCATTGTTCCGGAGAACGGAGTCTTAGTCATCTCGCCCATGAGGCATGGTTCACGAGCATCAAATGATTCATAATCAAGTGATTCCAAAAGTCCATCCGCATGGATTTTCTTCATGCACTTTACACTAATATGACCTAAACGGCAGTGCCACAAATATGTTGCACTATCATTATCAACTTTGCATCTTTTGGCATCAATATTATGAATATGTATATCACAACGATCAAGATTCAACAAAAATAGAACAACCATTATTCGCTGATTTAACTAAATAACCGTCTCGCATCAAATAAGATCCAGATATAATCTTCATGCTCAACGCTGGCACCAAATAACAATTATTCATGTCTAAAACTAATCTCGAAGGTAGATGTAGAGGTAGCGTGCCGACAGCGATCACATCGACCTTGGAACCATTTCTGATGCGCATCATCACCTCGTCCTTAGCCAATCTTCATTTAATTCGTAGCCCCTGTTTTGAGTTGCAAATTTTAGAAACAAAACCAGTATCAAATACCCAGGCGCTACTACAAGCATTAGTAAGGTACACATCAATAACATGTATATCAAATATACCTTTGTTCACTTTGCCATCCTTCTTATCCGCCAAATACTTGGTGCAGTTCTGCTTCCAGTGACCAGTCCCTTTTTAGTAGAAGCACTCGGTTTCAGGCTTAGGTCCAGACTTGGGCTTCTTCCTGGGAGTAGCAACTTGCTTGCTATTCTTCTTGAAGTTCCCCTTCTTTCCTTTGCCCTTTTTCTTGAAACTAGTGGTCTTATTAACCATCAACACTTGATGCTCCTTCTTGATTTCTACCTCCGCAGCTTTGAGCATTGCAAAGAGCTCGGCAATAGTCTTTTGCATCCCTTGCATATTATAGTTCATCATGAAGCCTTTGTAGCTTAGTGGCAGTTATTGAAGAACTCTGTCAATAACACTATCATCCGGAAGATTAACTCCTAGCTGAGTCAAGTGGTTATGGTACCTAGACATTCTGAATATGTGTTCACTGACAGAACTGTTCTGCTCCATCTTGCAGCTATAGAACTTGTTGGAGACTTCATATCTCTCAACTCGGGAATTTTCTTGAAATATCAACTTCAACTCCTGGAACATCTCATATGGTCCATGACGTTCAAAATGTCTTTGAAGTCCCGATTCTAAGCCGTCAAGCATGGCACACTGAACTATCGAGTAGTCATCACATTGAGCTTGCCAGACATTTATAACATCAACATTTTCTCTTACGGTAGGCCTTTCACCTAGCGGTGCATCAAGGACATAATTTTTCTATGCAGCAATGAGGATAGTCCTCAAGTTACGGACCCAGTTCGTGTAGTTGCTACCATCATCTTTCAACTTAGCTTTCTCTAGGAATGCATTAAAATTCAAGGGAACGGTAGCATTACTAAAGAACTCCCACTTAGATAGACATCCCTTGAGTAATCTAAATGATCACGTGATCCATATCAACTAAACCATGTCCAATCATCACGTGAGATGGAGTAGTTTTCAATGGTGAACATCTCTATGTTGATCATATCTACTATATGATTCACGTTCTACCTTTCGGTATCTAGTGTTCCGAGGCCATGTCTGTACATGCTAGGCTCGTCAAGTTTAACCCGAGTAATCCGCACGTGAAAAACTGTCTTGCACACGTTGTATGTGAACATAGAGCTTATCACACTCGATCATCATGTGGTGTCTCGGCACGATGAACTGTCGCAACGGTGCATACTCAGGGAGAACACTTATACCTTGAAATTTTAGTGAGGGATCATCTTATAATGCTACTGCCGTACTAAGCAAAATAAGATGCATAAAAAGATAAAAATCACATGCAATCAAAATATGTGACATGATATGGCGATCATCATCTTGTGCCTTTGATCTCCATCTCCAAAGCACCGTCATGATTTCCATCATCACCGTCTTGACACCTTGATCTCCATCGTAGCATCGTTGTCGTCTCGCCAACTATTGCTAGCGCATAGTGATAAAGTAAAGCAATTACATAGCGATTGTATTTCATACAATAAAGCGACAACCATAAGGCTCCTGCCAGTTGCCGATAAAAATTACAAAAAATGATCATCTCATACAATAACGTATATCATATCATGTCTTGACCATATCACATCACAACATGCCCTGCAAAAACAAGTTAGATGTCCTCTACTTTGTTGTTGCAAGTTTTGCGTGGCTGCTAAGGGCTTCTAGTAAGAACCATTCTTACCTACGCATCAAAACCACAATGATGTTTCGTCAAGTTTTCTATTTTAACCTTCAACAAGGACCGGTCGTAGTCAAATTCGATTCAACTAAAGTTGGAGAAACAAACACCCGCCAACCACCTTTATGCAAAACAAGTTGCATGTCTGTTGGTGGAACCGGTCTCATGAACATGGTCATTTAAGGTTGGTCCGGGCCGCTTCATCCAACAATACCGCCGAATCAAAATAAGACGTTGGTGGTAAGTAGTATGACTATCATCGCCCACAACTCTTTGTGTTCTACTCGTGCATATCATCTACGCATAGACCTGGCTCGGAAGCCACTGTAGGGGAACGTAGCATGCAATTTCAAAAAAATTCCTACGATCACACAAGATCTATCTAGGAGATGCATAGCAACGAGTGGGGGAGAGTGTGTCCACATACCCTCGTAGACCGAAAGCGGAAGCGTTAGTTTAACGCGGTTGATGTAGTCGAATGTCTTCTTGATTCAACCAATAAAGTACCGAAAGTATGGCACCTCCAAGTTCTGCAAACGTTCAGCTCGATGACGTCCCTCAAACTCTTGATCCAGCAAAGTGTCGAGGGAGAGTTTCGTCAGCACGATGGCGTGGTGACAGTGATAGTGAAGTGATCCGCGCAGGGCTTCGCCTAAGCACTACGACAATATGACCGGAGGACTAAACAGTGGAGGGGGCACCGCACACGGCTAAGAACAATTGACGTGCCTTAGAGGTGCCCCCATGCCCCCGTATATAAAGGAGGGAGAAGGGAGGAGGCCGGCCTAGGGGGCGCGCCAAGTGGGGGGAGTCCCACTTGGACTCCTAGTCCAATTCACCCCCCCCCCTTTCCTTTTACCGAAAAGAAAAAGGGGGAACGAGAGGGAATAGGAGAAGGAAAGGGGGGGCGCACCCCTTCCCCTAGACCAATTCAGACTCCTCCCTGGGGGGGGGGCACTCCTTGTGGGCTGCCTTGCCTCCCTCCTATGGCCTATAGGGCCCATATCTTCCCCCGGGAGGTTCCGGTAACCCCTCTGGTACTCTGATACGTACTTGATACATTCCGAAACACTTCCGATGTCCGAATACTATCGTCCAATATATCAATCTTTCCCTCTCGACCATTTCGAGACTCCTTGTCATGTCCGTGATATCATCCTGGACTCCGAACAATCTTCGGTCACCAAAACACATAACTCATAATACAAATCGTCATCGAAAGTTAAGCGTGCGGACCCTACGGGTTCGAGAACTATGTAGACATGACTGAGACACATCTCCGGTTAATAACCAACAACGGAACCTGGATGCTCATATTGGTTCCTACATATTCTACGAAGATCGTTATCGGTCAAACTACAATGACAACATACGTCATTCCCTTTGTCATCGGTATGTTACTTGCCCGAGATTCGATCGTCGGTATCTTCATACGTAGTTCAATCTCGTTATCGGCAAGTCTCTTTACTCGTTCTGCAATACATCATCACGTAACTAACTCATCAGTCACGTTGCTTGCAAAGCTTATCATGATCTGCATTATCGAGAGGGCCCGGAGATACCTCTTCGATACTCGGAGTGCCAAATCCTAATCTCAATCTATGCCAACCCAACAAACACCTTCGGAGATACCTGTAGAGAATCTTTATAATCACCTAGTTACGTTGCGACATTTGATAGCACACAAGGTATTCCTCCGGCATTCAGGAGTTGCATAATCTCATAGTCAAAGGAATATGTATAAGTCATGAAGAAAGCAATAGCAATAAAAATTAACGATCATTATGCTAAGCCAACGGATGGGTCTTGTCTATTGTCACACCCTGATTTTTGGCCCTTTCTTTTTATTTGATTTTCTGCGGTTTTGCTTGAGTTTTCTTTTTCCGTGGCTATGTGGTCTGGAAACTGAAGAAGCTGACCTCTTCTTCCTCTCCAGAGTGGCTTGTCATCCTCAAATCCATCCCAAGACCATGCCATTTCCATATTGGACCAACCCCAATATTATCATTTTAGGGAATATTCCATTTCTATTAAAGGAATAACCCAATTTGCCCTGGTTGTGAAGCAACCTATATTTCCATCACTCCTAAAATTCCCCAATAATTCTCATAAATTGTTTGGGTCATATTTTCCTCAAATATGGAAAAATATTTCATTTGTCATGTTCCTCATCATGCTCAATTAATACCTTTCCTATTCTGTCCTGAATGATAGTTTGTGAAGCAAGTCCCATCTAGCTTTTCCCAATTGACCCCAAACTTTTGGACAACTTTTCATGTCCAAATAATTTCCTCGTGCCAAAGTTCAACTTAATTTGCATATTAAATATTCCTGGGCAATTTTTCAAAGTTCCTATCTGAGGGAATTGTTTGAGAAGGAAGTACTAGCCAAGTTAACCCAATTGAGTTGAAATTTTGCATGGTGCTTCATATCATCAAATCAAAGCCCTCCTCAAGATTTGAGCTCATGCAATGCATCCATGTGAGTTGAGCATCAATTCTTTGTTTTTGTCCAAATTTTCAGTTAGTGAAGCAAGTATATTTTATATTGCTCCATTATGGCTGAACATTTTCTTGAGCCTTCTCCTACCCATATAACCTATCTCCACCAAATTTGGGCACAATTCATTGAGCCATTTTCCCTCAAGAATTTACCTAAGATTTTGCCCAGAGGGATGTTTTGTGAAGCCAGTACTATTTTGGTGTACCCAAAAAGTATGAAAATTTTATAGGGTCTTCTTATACCCAAATGACTCACCTACACCAAATTTCAGCTCAAGTGGATACACTATGTGAGTGCCCCTTCCTGATCAAGTTTTTGGATCAGATTTGGTAGTACAAAGTAACTATGTTAAATACTTGTCCAAATGGCCTAAAAATTGACAGGATTATAGTCCACCTTAATCTAAACCTCCCAAACATGAGCTCTGGCTCTTATCTCTTCTCCATTCTCGACAGCATCATGCAACAGTTTGCAACAACAAACTTCAGTGGAGTAATCCCAGTGATCCAGAGCTCCTTTCTTTGATCCATCACCTCTCTCAGGCTAAGTGATGCAGGGACTCATCACCAGACATATCACAGCAGCCCCTCTTGTCCTAGTCATGCCAGTCTGCACGGTGACCACCGTTTTGGCATGCATTCGCCGCGTCCAGAGCGTCTTGTTGCTCGGGCCCCTCCTCTGCTCAGTGTTCCAGCACGCCCGTGCATGTCCAGCGTGTTCCAATCATCGTTGCCGTCCTCCTGGAGCCATTTTCCCCTTCGTTTGCTTCCCGGGTGAGCCGTCCCCATCGTGAACAGAGCGTGTCCACGGGCGAGCTGTAGCCGACCGTCTCTATTCGCGCCGCGGCTTCGTCTTCCACATGCCTCTTGGCGTTGCGTCGCCCCGTTAAGCTTGTCCGCTCTTCCTCGTCGTGTTCCCGCGTCTGCCCGTGACCGCTGAGCATCGCCAGAGCGTTGGTCGGATCCCCGCGGCGACAACCGAGCTCGGCCTCCTCGCCCAGCTATATATAGCTATGTCGGGCCTCGCCGAGCTCACCATTCTCCTTCCGTCCTCCCAAAGGCCGCCCCGACCACTCTACCGAGCTATGGAGTCCTCCTTTGCCCTCCCTTGCCGTCGTGTCCATCGCCGGCCACCGCCTAAATCCGCTCAATGCCGAGCTCGCCCCTCTTTTCCACTACCAGAGGCCTCCTCCACCACCGCAAACCTCCCTGCACCACCAGCTCCTCTTCTCCACGACCAGGACGTTGTACCCCAACTTCGACCGAAGACCATCCCATCGGAGTCCAAGTTGTCGTTGCATCGGCCCTTCTCGGCGGTCGTGACCCAGCCCCCTGGATGCGGCTCTTCCCTACGAGCTTATCTATAGGCGGAGCGCCGCGGCAGGTGGCCGGAGCCGCTAAGGAGCCTCGCCGGCGTCGCGCGGCCTCGCCCCCTCTCTGTTCTTGTCGAGGGGAGAGGAGGGAAGAAGAAGAGAAGGGAGTAGGAGAGAGAAGGATAAGGTGGGCCCCACTTGGTAGCGAGACAAGCCTCGGCCCCGCCACTGCGAGCATGGATAACTGGAAGCGCATTCCACGCTTTACGCTTTCCCCGTGGGAAGACGTATTTTGCTGGAGTGCGCGACCCGCCGAGCTATCAGGGACCCTTTGTGAATATTTTCTTTGCAAACAAGTCCCTGGAAGAAATCCCTTCACCACTTTTTGCTCGTAACTCCGATGAGGTGAATCCAACGCCCACGTCTTCGTCTCGTCGAGCCTGTTCTGTTCCTATCATTTTCACTATGGCTTGACATACTGGAAATGACCATTTTGCCCTTGCCCATAATCACCCCCTTCGAGAGAGGAACCTTTCCGGCGATTCCTTCCGTGATCTTTCCGCGCTTCTCCCCGGTGGTTTATTCATCCCCAGCCAAGACACGACAACCACTTGCATGATTGCATGCAGTAGCCATGGTTTTCAACTTGAATATTTAATAAATCTCTGCTTGTTTGTCTGCAACTATTATCATTATTTCGGTACTACTTATTGTTCCATGTTCACCTTCGTGCTTTGATTCGATGCATCTGGTTATCTTGCTAGTATTACTTTCATATGACATGCTTGGTAGCAGTACCTGTTGGTGTTGGTCATGTTCTTTGGTGCATGACTATCGTCTGTTGCCGAGTATCGTGGTTATGCATGTTTCCTTTGCATCTAGCTGATTAAATGCTTGCATGGTAGTATTATTGATATGTTCTTGCATAGTATTCATTATTGATGCTAGTGGTCTCAAGTTATGCTATGAGTAGTGTTCTACTTGTGATTTACATTATCGTCAGTATTTCGTGCTCATCTGGATAATGTTTTAATGTTGTTGTTATGCTCGTTGATTATGTTGCACCCCCATGATTATGTTGATATCATGCTCATGCATTGTAGTTGCATCATGTTATTTTAATATGACTCAGTTTAACCGGACTTAAATGAACTTGAACAACTATTGGCTAAGTCATCGTGCCACCAAATCGAGCTGACTAGTGCGACCACACTTGCCTTATGGGAGGGTCCTAACTGGGTCTATTGTCATGCCTCTCGCCGGTGCCTCCAACGAAGGAAGTTTATGCACGGGCACTACATTGGCCGGGTAGGACGGCATAAGCCTTGTGTGCCCATTGTTTTTGTAAGGATCCTTGTCCCCGTTTGGGACCGTTGTTTATTTTGCCACGATGGTGGCCGTTGATGCCTTTGGTAGGCACGGGGCCACCCATGACTTATCACAGAGGGGAGTTGGTCGGAGTGGCCGGGAGAGTGTCATGGCAGTAGATCAGTTTTGCCGGAACGCCGTTGGTCCACCCGAATGGGAGTACGAGGCCATGGGTTCCGTGGTGTGGGTAAAGGGGGCTACCTTTGCAGAGCGTGTGTTTAAATCTATCGATAGTCGCGCCCGCAGATATCGGCCTAGTTCGTAGTCGGTCACACTATGTGTCAACAGTAATATTAATAACTTGATTAATGACAACCCTGGTTCGATGATGAGAAAGAGATTGGTTGTGATCGACAGAGGATCATTGTGGTATCATGGATACCGAGTTGATGGATATTTGTGATGTTGTGTGAGAATCACGGGTAAAGGTCAAGCTCCTTGTGGTCATGTAATGATTAATATGGTATTGTAATACCAAGCTTGATTGAATCCTGAGATGATCGTGTGACGTCCGTCATGGTAAGCTTATGCATGTGATGGTTACGAGGTAACCCGAGCAGAGTAAGTTTGTGCATGATAGTGTAATCATGTTGCATGCTATTATCATCATGTTCATATGTTCATGGCATGCTCATATTGTTCTAGCTGTATCATGTTCATCTTTTTCATGCTATGATTGATCTGATAGTATCATGTTAATCCTTGTTAACCTGTAATTGCCATGTTGTTGTTTGTCTTCATTGCTCTTGGTTGCTGTGAGTTTGCAAGTACATTCAATGAACTGACCTGGCGTGTCATGCCAGATTGCAGGCCATGCCGGATTTGATTGCTTGTTTGCCGTGGATTCCTTGTTTGCGATCTAGGATAAGCATTCCAGCTAGAGTCCCTGCGGAGAGGAGTTCATCACCGTCGTTGTTGTTCCGCTGCTAGAGTTATTCCGCTGCATCGTGTTGTTCTGCTGCTTGCATGGAGCAACTGTGGCAGGCGTAGTGTCGTTGTGCCGATGTAATCCCCTTGTACCCATATAGCTTGTAATAAAGAGCTGATTTGTTCTATGCTAAGCAGTGTCGTATTCCAGAAGACTTCTCCTCAATCTTTGGGCTGGAATACGGGGCGTTCCGGTTTCTCTGATCTGGGGTGCCACAGGCTTGGTATCAGAGCAGGCCTGTCTATAGGACGCCCTAGCCCGTGCGAGCATTAGAAAACGGTAGTATAGAGCCCAGCTGGTTTGTTGCACTTGTTTGCTACATTTGTTTGTCGCATATCATGCATATAGATTATTATCTGGTCGCTGATAGTAATCTTGCGTGTGTAGGTGGTATCGGTTTTGATCCACTACCTGCACCATTCCTCTTTGCAAGCCTGCTCTTTGGTGTTTGCCGTCATATCTGTCCCGCGGTACCAGCGTTCCAGACACCATTTGTAGGAGTTATGCTCGGATATCGCGTTGATATCTTTCTGCCATCCTCCCATATCATTTCGGTGATAGACTTGTCTCTATCCCGAATCGTGCCTCCCATCTCGCCCCTTTGGCAACCCTTACTGATCTTGGTTATCAGAAAAGGGCAATGCCAGCAAGCCATGCTTTTCCACCACTATCCTACCCTGTCATCCCATTCTTTGGACGTGTACGGTTCCTTTCCGTACGCTTGATGATGATGAGGTCGTGACCTTGTGTCTCGTTACATGATCACCAAGTCCGTCCCCACCTGTGTATCCGTCTAGATGGAACCAGTGTTCAGCCAGCGCTTGGTGTAGCCTTGATTACACCAACTCCTTCAACACATGGATGCACTTTTCGTGCACACCACCACAGCATATTAGACCGAAATACCGGACTTTCTGTGAGGTTTTGTGTGCTTAGGTATGCATGCATATTATTGTTGTGAGTAGCAGTAATATGTGATGTTGCTTGATTATATTATTATTTGTATGTTTTGTGTGATTTTGTTTTTGTCGTTTCTTTTGCTTCTTTCTTTGGGCTTTCGGTGTTACATATTTTCCCCTATTAAAGTTGCTCATCAACCAACACTGGACCCGAAGAATCAGCAAGGAGTTCAAATATTTGGAAACTCAGCAAAAGCGGAATGGAACTCTCAGCCGACTGAAGTAAAATGGGAAATATCTGATCTTGATGCTGATAATCGAGTTTGCATTAGAGTGCACTCCTCACAACAGTATGGATAATCAAGTCTCCCTCAGTGTGCACTCTTCATAGCAGTAATGATCAAATCAGCAAGAAGATAAATTGTGTGTAAGATCGACAATACATTATCATTCAAAGGTAATCAACGGCAAAAATATTAAGATGGTATGTGGTAATCAGTCCTCATATCACAATGAGAAGCTTCTGGTATAAGCAACCCAGTCTTCCCTCGCAAGCGACCAGAGAAGCTTCTAAGGCAAGATTCATCTATCTTCCACAGTACGATACCTGGATGACTTCCCGTGCAAGATACTCTGTCTTCTTCGGTAAGCAACCGCCAAAGCTTCCGGCTTAAGGTACCGAGTCCTTCCCCACCCAATCTTTAAGGGGGGAAGCTTCTGAAGCAGGATACCCAGTCTTCCTCGGCAAGATACTCTCTATGGCTTCCAACCTAAGCCATCCAATCGTCCTCAGTACGGCATTGGTACAAGAAATTGCACTGTGAATTGACAGCTTATGGCAATGCATCCCAAGAATCAGATCCGCAACAGTTTGGTCAGAAGCAAGAATCATCGAACACGACCGCCTTTGGAAATCAAATTCTCATATATATATATATATATATATATATATATATATATATATATATATATATATATATATATATACATATTATGAAGCATGTTGCCAAGATCTTGCATGTCACTCGAACGAGGATCTGGCAACCACATGAGGATTGTTAAAAGATGGAAGTCAGTTATACACCGCAGTGTGACAAAGAACTATGAAGATTGATGACAACAGTGAGCTCTGCACAAGTACCTGTGAACCTTGAATAAGATCCTGATGAGCCCTTGTCTACTTTTCTCCGGTAATGGCACCACACCTGTGTTCTAAGATGTTTTTGGCCATACGGGGTGGATGCCGACTTTATATTTCTCTATTAAACAACTGTCACGAGTCTTGAGCTACTTTCCGACCGTCTCGTACAACTGTTGAGTTTCTTTTTGTGACAGTGGCCCTTTGCTCTGAGCTGCTTTTCAGCTGTCTTAGGGAACTGCCACGTTCTTCTTATCAACACGGTCTCATGCTCTAAGCTGCTTTTCGGCCGTCTTGAGCCGTGGTTGAGTTATTTCAGTGATGTCCCAAATCTGAGTTGTGACGACGGTTCAGGTGGCTACTGATTTATTTGCCGATTTCTTGCAAGGATTCGTATGATCATTCCCCTACGGTTAAGACTTGAGGGATGATGAACTTGCAATTTAAAGGATGTTACCATGTCAGGAGATGAGGATAAAAGTACTCCTGCCAGAATATTGCACCTGACAGTACCAATGGTCACACAAAGAAGCAATATGACCAAGCTCTTTCAGCAAAGGATCCAGACAAAGGAAGCAATAATGAAGGAGCAAAACTGATAATTGTTGACAGTCTAAGTCAGTATTGATCACCATGAATATTCACCTAAGGGGTCTACTCAATTTTGGTAAGGACCTCATACCAAGGCAACCCGCTCAGTCAACAATATGTGCTCAGATTTGTCAGTATCAAATATCTGGGTCTGTCAAGACAAAACAAAGAATCAACTCAACAGTTGACTCCAGTATCCATGGTAAAGCAGCACACAACCTACTATCCCCATGGACATGCCGACAGAATGAATAATCAGGATGATGAATAATAGTCTTGAGGCATGTGTCCTCACTTATGAGGAGCATCAAAGGATATCCTGTCATGAACAAAAAAAATTCTTCTGCCAGCACCACAGTCAGTCAAGTCTGCGGGTACCATCTTATAAGGTCGTACCCCTTTAAGATGGCCACAACAGATGACAGCCAACTATTTGGTACAAATCTGATACTCAAGACAGTGGAGTCAGTCAAGATGATTCAGAAACTCCTGCGAGAAGTTAGAATCCGTCAGGAGAACGGTTATGAACCACCTCACTATTTTGAACCCGAAGGACCTACAGTTAGTTGAGAAACCTAATGCAAGGAGTAAAAAGATTGGGTGTCCACGAGGAAAGTCTGATCCCCACTTCATGAAAGGTTGTCAGTGCCGGATAGCACATCCATCGAAAAATCACTCTTGGACTTGTGATACGGACATATATTTCAGTCATGGTAATCTCAACTAAGTCAGCAAATACAAAAATAACTGGAGCCAGTATGAGCATGAACATGTAAGGTAAGTTCTGTCAGGATGAGGATACAATGAAGCAAACCACCCCCAGAGCCAGGCAGCCTCGTCATATGAAATTTAGTAGGGAACAATCTATAAAGGAGAAAAGGATACCTGAGTTGGAAATGGTTTCCTTAAGTCAGTCATTCATACTTGTTCCTTGAGCAACCAAATCTCGAGGACGGGATTTCTTTAAGGGGGGAAGGTTTTTCACACCCTGATTTTTGGCCCTTTATTTTTCATTAGATTTCCTGAGGTTTAGCTTGAGTTTTCTTTTTCCATGGCTATGTGGTCTGGAAACGGAAGAAGCTAGCCTCTTCTTCCTCTCCAAAGTGGCTTCTCATCCTCAAATCCATCCCAATACCTTGCCATTTCCATCTTGGACCAACCCCAATATTCTCCTTCTAGGGAATATTCCTTTTCTATTAAAGGAATAACCCAATTTGCCCTAGGTTGTGGAGCAACCTATATTTCCATCACTACTAAAATTCCCAAATAATTCTCATAAATTGTTTGAGTCATATCTTCCTCAAATATGGCAAAATATTTCATTTGCCATGTTCCTCATCATGCTCAATTAATTCCTTTCCTATTTTGTCCTGAATGGCAGTTTGTGAAGCAAGTGCCATTTAGCTTTTCCCAATTGACTCCAAACTTTTTGGACACCTTTTCATGTCCAAATAATTGCCTCATGCCAAAATTCAACTTAATTTCTCTATTAAATATTCCTGAGCAATTTTTCAAAGTTCCTGTCTGAGGGAATTGTTTGTGAAGGAAGTACTAGCTAAGTTAACCCAATTGAGTTGAAATTTTGCATGGTGCTTTATATCATCAAATCAAAGCCCTCCTCAATATTTGAGCTCATGCAATGCATCCATGTGAGCTGAGCATCAATTCTTTGTTTTTCGTCCAAATTTTCAGTTAGTGAAGCAAGTATATTTTATATTGCTCCATTATGGCTGAAAATGTTCCTGAGCCTTCTCCTACCCATATAACCTATCTCCACTAAATTTGGGCACATTTCATTGAGCCATTTTCCCTCAAGAATTTTCCTAAGATTCTGCCCAGAGGGATGCTTTGTGAAGCAAGTACTATTTCGGTGTACCCAAATAGTATGAAACTTTTACAGGAGCTTCATATGCCCAAATGACTCCCCTACACCAAATTTTAGCTCAAGTGGATACACTATGTCAGTGCCCCTTCCTGATCAAGTTTCTGGACCAGATTTGGTAGTACAAAGCAACTATGCTAAACACTTGTCCAAATGGCCCAAAACTTGACAGGATTATAGTCCTTCTTAATCTAAACCTCCAAGACATGAACTCTGTCTCTTATCTCTTATCTGTTCTCGACAGCATCATGCAACAGTTTGCAACAGCAAACTTCAGTGGAGTAATCCCATCGATCTAGAGCTCCTTTCTTTGATCCATCACCTCTCTCGGGCTAAGTGATGCAGGGACTCATCACCAGACATATCACGGCAGCCCCTCTTGTACTCGTCATGCCAGTCTGTGCGGTGACCACCGTTTTGGCATGCATTCTCCGCGTTTAGAGAGTCTTCTTGCTCAGGCCCATCCTCTGCTCAGCGTTCCAGCACGCCCGTGCATGTCCAACGTGTTCCTATCGTCGTTGTCGTTCTCCTGGAGCCATTTCCCCCTTCGTTTGCTTCCTCGGCGAGCCGTCCCAGTCGTGAATAGAGCGCGTCCACGGGCAAGCTATAGCCGACCGTCTCTATTCGTACCGCGGCTTCTTCTTCCCCGTGTCTCTTGGCGTTGCGCCGCCCCGTGAAGCTTTCCTGCTCTTCCTCATCATGTTCCCGCGCCTCCCGATGACCGCTGAGCATTGCCAGAGCGTTGGCCGGATCCCCGCGGCGACACCCGAGCTCGCCCTCCCTCGCCCGATTATATATAGCCATGCCCGGCCTCGCCCGAGCTCAGCATTCTCCTCCCCCTCCTCCCAAAGGCCACCCTAACCACTCTACAGAGCTCCGGAGTCCCCATTTCCCCTCCCTGGCCGCCGTGTCCATCGCCGGCTGCCGCCTAAATCCGCTCAATGTCGAGCTCCTCCCCCTCTCTTTTCCGCTACCAGAGGCCTCCTCCACCACCACAAACCTCCCCGCACCACCAGCTCCTATTCTTCACGACAAGGACGCTGTACCCCAACTTCGACCGAAGACCATCCCGCCGGAGTCCAAGCTGTCGTCGCCTCGGCCCTTCTCGGCGGTCGTGACCCAACCCCTGGATGCGGCTCTTCCCTATGAGCTTATCTGTTGGCGGAGCGCCGCGGAGGTGGCCGAAGCCGCCCGGGAGCCTCGCCGGCATCGCGCGGCCTCGCCCCCTCTCTGTTCTTGGCATGGGGAGAGGAGGGAAGAAGAAGGGAAGGAAGGAGGAGAGAGAAGATAAGGTGGGCCCCACATGGCAGCGAGACAAGCCCCGACCCCGCCACTGCGAGCGTGGATACATAGAAGCACATTCTGGGCTTTACACTTTCCCTGTGGGAAGACGTATTTTGCTGGAGTGCGCGACCCGCCGAGCTGCTAGGGACCCCTTCGTGCATATTTTCTTTGCAAACAAGTCCCTAGCATAAAACCCTTCACCACTTTTTGCTCGTAACTCCGATTGAGGTCAATCCAACGCCCACGTCTTCGTCTCGTCGAGCCCGTTTTGTTCCTATCATTTTCACTATGACTTCACATACTGGAAATGACCATTTTTTCCTTGCCCCTAATCAGCCCCCTTCGGGAGAGAAACCTTTTCGGCGATTCCTTCTACGATCTTTCTGCGCTTCTCCCCGGTGGTTTCTTCATCCCCAGGCAAGCCACGACAACCACTTGCATGATTGCATGCAGTAGCCATGGTTTTCAACTTGAATATTTAATAAATCTCTACTTGTTTGTCTGCAACTATTATCATTGTTTCGT
Source organism: Aegilops longissima (assembly GCA_021605205.1). Classification (NCBI taxonomy): domain Eukaryota; kingdom Viridiplantae; phylum Streptophyta; class Magnoliopsida; order Poales; family Poaceae; genus Aegilops; species Aegilops longissima. The sequence goes on along the minus strand of CM038681.1, from coordinate 428,460,630 downwards.
TACTACTTATAGTTCCATGTTCACCTTCGTGCTTTGATTCGATGCATCTGGTTATCAAGCTAGTATTACTTTCATATGACATGCTTGGTAGCAGTACCTGTTGGTGTTGGTCATGTTCTTCGGTGCATGACTATCGCATATTACCGAGTACCGTGGTTATGCCTGTTTCCTTTGCATCTAGTTGATTAAATGCTTGCATGGTAGTATTATTGATATGTTCTTGCATAGTATTAATTATTGATGCTAGTGGTCAAGTTATGCTATGAGTAGTGTTCTACTTGTGATTTACATGCTCGTCAGTATTCCGTGCTCATTTGGATAAATGTTTTAATGTTGTTGTTATGCTCATTGATTATGTTGCACCCTAATGATTATGTTGATATCATGCTCATGCATTGTAGTTGCATCATGTTATTTTAATATGGCTCAGCTTATTGCATTCAAGTTTAACCGGACTTAAATGAACTTGAACAACTGGTGGCTGAATCATGGTGCCACCAAATCGAGCTAACCAGTGTAGCCACACTTGCCTTATGGGAGGGTCCTAACTGGGTCTATTGTCATGCCTCTCGTCAGTGCCTCCAACAAGGGAAGGTTATGTGCGGGCGCTACCTTGTCTGGGTAGGACGGCACAAGCCTTGTGTGCCCATTGTTGTTGTTAGGTTCCTTGTCCCCGTTTGGGACCATTGTTTGTTTTGCCACGACGGTGGACGTTGATACCTTCTGTAGGCACGGGGCCACCCATGAGTTATCCCAGAGGGAAGTTGGTCGGAGTGGCCGCGAGAGAGTCATGGCAGTAGATCGGTTTTGCCGGAGCGCCGTTGGTCCACCTGAATGGGAGTGCACGGCCATGGGTTCTGTGGTGTGGGTAAAGTGCGCTACCTCTGCAGAGTGTGTGTTTAAATCTATCGATAGTCGCGCCCGCGGATATGGGGCCAGTTCGTAGTCGGTCACACTATGGGTCAATAGTAATATTAATAACTTGACTAATAACAACCCTGGTTCGATGATGAGAAAGAGATTGGTTGTGATCGACAGAGGATCATTGTGGTATCGTGGATATCGAGTTGATGGATATTTGTGATGTTGTGCGAGAATCACGGGTAGAGGTGAAGCTCCTTGTGGTCATCTAATGATTACTACGGTATTGTAATACCAAGCTTGATTGTATCCTGAGATGATCGTGTGACGTCCGTGATGGTAAGCTTTTGCTTGTGATGGTTACGAGGTAACCCGAGCAGAGTAAGTTTGTGCATGATAGTGTTATCATGTTGCATGCTAGTATCATCATGTTCATATGTTCATGCCATGCTCATATTGTTCTAGTTGTATCATGTTCATCTTGTTCATGATATGATTGATCTGATAGTATCATGTTAATCCTTGTTAACCTGTAATTGCCATGCTGTTGTCTGTCTTGATTGATGTGAGCTTGCAGGTACATTCAGTGTACTGACCTGGCGTGTCATGCCAGATTGCAGGTCATGCCGGATTTGACTGCTTGTTTGTCGTGGATTCCTTGTTTGCGATCTAGGATAAGCGTTCCAGCCACAGTCCCTGCGGAGTGAAGTTCATCACCATCATCGTTCTTCCGCTGCTAGAGTTATTTTGCTGCATCGTGTTGTTCTACTTCTTGCATGGATAAACCGTGGCAGGCGCAGTGTCGTTGTGCCGATGTAATCCCCTTGTACCCATACAGCTTGTAATAAATAGTTGATTTTTTTATGCTAAGCAGTGCTGTATTCCAGAAGACTTCTCCTCGATCTCTGGGCTGGAATACGGGGCGTTCCGGTTTCTCTGAGCCAGGGTGCCACATCCATCACATCATTCTCCTAATGATGTGATCCCGTTCATCAAATGACAACACATGTATATGGTTAGGAAATTTAACCATCTTTGATTAACAGGCTAGTCTAGAAGAGGCATTCTAGGGACACTTTGTTTTGTCTATGTATTCACATATGTATCAAGTTTTCGGTTAATACAATTCTAGCATGAATAATAAACATTTATCATGATATAAGGAAATAAAAATAACAACTTTATTATTGCCTCTAGGGCATATTACCTTTAGTATGAAGATACCGACGATCGAATCTTGGGCAAGTAACATACGGATGACAAAGGGATTAACGTATGTTATCATTACAGTATGACTGATAAAGATCTTCGTAGAATATGTGGGAACCAATATGAGCATCCAGGTCCTACTGTTGGTTTTTGACCAAAGAGGTGTCTCGGTCATGTCTACATAGTTCTCGAACCCGTAGCGTCCGCACGCTTAACGTTCAATGACGATTTTGTATTATATGAGTTATGTGATTTGGTGACTGAATGTTGTTCGGAGTCCCAGATAATATCACGGACATGACGAGGAGTCTTTAAATGGGCAAGAGGTAAAGATTCATATATTGGACGATGATATTCGGACACCGGAAGTGTTCCGGGGGTACCGGGTACATATCGGGTCATCGAAAGGGGTTCTGGGCATCCCCCTGGCAACTACATGGGCCTAATGGGCCAAAAAGGGGACATACCAGCCCCTAGGGGCTGGTGCGCCCCATGTAGGCCAAAATAAGGGTGAAGGAAAGAGGGGAAGAGAGAAAGGAAGGGGAGCAATTCGGCCTCCCCCTTCCTGTTAAGGCATATCTCTCTTGATGTGGTTTTGGTGATTGATGACAACATGTTTGCCGACTAATCGTGTGCTTTGAGCATTTCAGAGATTCATCTTTGGCATGAGACGATGTCTTTCCCTCGGAGTGTCATTCAAGACGGTGTAGCTCTTTCATTTATTTTTCGGTGGACTAGTTTCGTAGAGGACACCGTACTATCAAGAGGGGGTCCGCTTTGGTAAGGCTAGGGTGGAATGAACACGTACACATTCCTTTCACACCCTCTGAGCCTTTCCGCTTCAATGGAGAGCTCTTCCCTCCTTCTTTGGGGCTTTGTCTGGTTCCAGCGGTAGTACCGCGGTACCCAGCGGTAGTACCGCTTAGGGGTCACACGCGGCAGTACCGCTCCGCAGCGGTAGTACCGCCGGTGGGTCCTGAGCCGTAGTACCACTGCGGTACCAGGCCCCTACCGCGTCGATTCAAGGGCGTCGATTCTTGTGTCGGATTATGCGGTACTATGCAGCGGCAGTAGAGCGGTAGTACCGCTCATGAGCGGTAGTACCTCCCTACCACCGCGGCAGTACCGCTCGGGTCCCTTTCTCCTCTTCCTTCCAGACTGCGCGGCAGTACCGCCAGGGGGAGCGGTAGTACCGCTGAGCCCAGCGGTAGTACCGCTGCCTCCTGCGGTAGTACCGCCCTCTGTGGGGCTGCTTTGGGGGTAACGGTTGGATTGTTCCCCCCACTATATAAGGGGCTCTTATTCCCCAAAGTTGACTCACCTCTTCCCCCAAAAGCTCCATTGTTGCTCCAAGCTCCATTTTTGCCCGATCTCTCTCCCTAGCCAATCAAACTTGTTGATTTGCTCGCGATTGGTTGAGAAGACCCCGGTCTACACTTCCACCAAGAGAAATTTGATTCCCCCCACTAATCCCTAGCGGATCTTGTTACTCTTGGGTGTCTGAGCACCCTAGACGGTTGAGGTCACCGTGGAGCCATAGTCCATTGTGGTGAAGCTTCGTGGTGTCGTTGGGAGCCTCCAATTAAGTTGTGGAGATTGCCCCAACCTTGTTTGTAAAGGTTCGGTTGCCGCCTTCAAGGGCACCAATACTGGAATCACGACATCTCCCATTGTGTGAGGGCGTGAGGAGAATACGGTGGCCCTAGTGGCTTCTTGGGGAGCATCGTGCCTCCACACTGCTCTAACGGAGACGTACTTCCCCTCAAAAGGAAGGAACTTCGGTAACACATCCTCGTCTCCACCGGCTCCGCTCTTGGTTATCTTATCCCTTTACTTGTGCAAGCCTGTTTGTGGTATATCCTTTGCTTGCTTGTGTGCTTATGGTTGTTGCATCATATAGGTTGTCCACCTAATTGCATATCTAGACAACCTACTTTGATGTAAAGTTTAATTTGGTAAAGAAAAGCTAAAAAAATTTAGTTGTCTATTCACCCCCCCTCTAGTCAACTATATCGATTCTTTCAATTGGTATCAGAGCCTCATCTCTTTATTAAGGAATTTGCCATCCGAAGAGTATGGTTGACACCGTAGACGGAGCGGAGGAGCACTCCGATGTGAATCCAATCTCGTATACGGCCGATGGGGAAACCTCGATCTCTCGTGAGGAATTCAATGTGGCTTTGGACACATTGAAGACCTCCATGATGATCGAGGTAGAAAGAATGTTTAATAAATTCATAGAAGGGCTTAAACTTTCCACCGCATCGTTGAAAGTGGGTGATCCAGCTAACAAGGTGACGGATGCTAACCCCGACAAGTGGGAAGCTACTAGTGAGAAAGCTCCTTCTTCTAGTGGTAAGAATGGCATCGACATCTTTGCCCATGTGGAACCTCCACCCGTTTATGGTGGACCGATTCCTTCTACTCACTTAAATCATGCCGGTCCTCCCCCCAAGATTGATAAAAGGGAGGACTTTGATTCTTGGGTCTATCATTTTAAGCGTCATTTAAATCATGTGAATACTAATCTTTGGAGAATCATTGAAGAAGGGTTTTATCCACACGACCGAAGCAACTTCACTCCTAGAGAAGCCGCGGATAATCAATTCAATGAGAATGCTCTCTTCATCATCCAAGATGCAATTCCACCTGAAGATCTTCCTCGCCTCCGGCCCTACGCCATGGCCAAAGATGCATGGCTCCAAGTTGTGTCCCTCTATCTAGGAAGCGCAAGCATTCAACGCTCCAACTATGAAGTGGTGCAAGATGAAGCCGACGAGTTTGCAATGTAAGAGGATGAAGAACCTCGTGAGCTTTATCGGAGAGTAACCAAACTCGCGGTTTCACTCCGAGATCATGGGAGCAAAGACATGGATGACAATTGGATCAAGCGAAAATTCCTCAAGGCAATGATGCCTTACCACAAGGCCATGTCCTTCGTCATTCGCCAAAGGCCGTATTTCCACACCTTGACCTCAAGTGAGGTGTTGGATGAGTTTGTGGCTATGAGCATATTGGACAAGACCGCCGATAATGCGGTAATTCACTCTCAAAGAGCAAAGAAGCCCAACCTTGCATTGAAGGCCAAGGTTTGTGTTGAAGAAGAGGAAGAATAGGAGAGCAACCCCGAAGATACAAAGTATGACTATCATGAACACATGGCCCTTGCGTCTAGGCAATTTTGGAACAAGAAGAATTCAAGGCCCAACTTCAACAAAAGCAACTCAAGTGGTGCTAAGGTCAAGCAACGTGTGAGAACTTGCTATAATTGTGGCAATGTGAGTCACTTTGTTGCGGAGTGCCCTTATGAGAAGAGGGAAGACAACGGTGGCAAGCTCATCCGAAAGGACAAGGCCAAGTCTTTCCCCAACAAGAGCAACTTCACCAAGAAGACTCCTCACAAGGTGTTGGTGGTACAAGAAGAGTACAATGAAGAAGAAGATGATGATGATGATGGTGGGTCGGTTCCCATGGCCTCCGTTGCCATTGCGATGACTCCACGGGTGTCTCTCTTCGATTCTCCTAATGAGAGCATCATCGCCAAGTGCCTCATGGCTAAGGCCACCAACAAGGTAACCCCCAACATCAAAACTACCTTCATTGTTCATCCCTCTTTGACGGATTGTATTGATGAATATGAGGGGTCTAAGGTGGAGGAGAATGAGTTTGAATCCTTTATGCATAAACTCAAGGGTAAATCCAAGAAGCACTTCGTTGCTCTCTTGCACTACAAAAAAAATACACTTCCGTGATGACACATGTTTGTCACAGTAGGTCGCGTTTTTTGTCATGCATGTACATCCATGACAAATTTATGATGTAATCAAGATAGTCATACTTGTCTTTGTCGAGAAGTGTTCCATGACATTACGAAAATTATCATCACGGAAGTGTCCACTTCCATGACGATAAATCGCGCGTCACAGAAGTGCTTTTGTCAAGGGTGACCGACACGTGGCATCCACCGTAACGGAACGCTGTTAAGCTATCAGGTCGGGTTTTGGATCCGATAACCCGTTAACAGCCCCGACCAATGGGGATTTTCCACGTGTAAAATCATCATTAGCTGGAGGAAACACGTGTCGGCTCACCGCTGGGACAGATGTCATCGACTCATTGGACAGAAGGCGCCTATGATACGTCGACACGTGGCACGACCCAACAAGTTTAATTAGGCCGGCCCAATTAAAGGCCCACAAGTTTTGCGGACCATAATGGGCCGACCCAGCTAAAGCCCCACAAGATTTTGCGGACCATAATGGGCCGGCCCAGCTAAAGGCCCACGCGATTTTGCGGACCATAATGGGCCGGCCCAGGTAAAGGCCCACAAGATTTTGCGGGCCATAATGGGTCGGCCCAGCTAAAGGCCCACAAGATTTTTGTGTGCTATAATGGGTCGGCCCAGGTAAAGGCCCACAAGATTCTTGCCGGTCATAATGGGCCGGCTCAGCTAAAGGCCCCCGAGATTTCGCCTGCATTAATGGGCCGGCCCAGCTGTAGGCCCACAAGATTATGAGGACCCTAGTAGGCCGGACCATTAACTGGCTGCCATGTTTTGGGCCAAATGCCGACCCATATCTGATCCGGTCCATTAATGGCCTGCCACGTTCCGGGCCTAAAAGTGGCCCATATGAGATCCGGCCTGTTATAAGCCTACCATGTTCTGGGCCAAATTACGACCCAGATCAGGTCCGGCCCTTTAAGAGGCTTTGGGCTCAATTATGGCCCATATTAAATTCGGCCCGGCAACTGGACACTATGCTTTTGGGCCCACTTGCTAAAGGCCAACTTAGTAATTCGTCCTGATATTAGTTTTGGCCTGTTAAGGGCTCGTTTAACATTTCGGCCCTATATTAATTTCGGCTGTTAAAAGCCCGTCATATAGTTGGGCCTAACTACGGCCCAATTTGCATCCGGACTGCTCGCAGCCGATATCTGATTGGGCCAAACAAGGACCGAGACAATTTTGGCCTGTTAAAAGCCCGTGATTTGATTCGCACAATCATGGGTCGGGGTTCATTTCGGGCTGCGGCCGGCCTGTGAGTTGTTCGGCACGTTTCAGGCCCAACCTACATCGTGATTGCATGACGGCCCGATTATGCACCGTAATTTTACGGTTTGGCCGGTTTACTGCGAAGACAGGATATATATCTGATAAAATAACTGCAGCATCGTGAATAAGAAAAACCTAGACTATACAATAAATAAATTACGGCATATTACATCCTTTGGGCATCAAAGTTTGCCACTATGAGAATAAAGCACAAGCGGATAGCAGATTACATACTTTGGCATCAAAGATTGCCACCGATTGCAAATAAACACGCCGACAAAATAATATACAAAACCGACAGCACTTCAATAGAGTTCAAGAAAGGTTAGCCTCTTTGGGAGCTGCATAAGCAAGCAGCTGAGCAAGATGATGAGCTGCGCTTGTTCAACAATTATATCTTCCTCACTCTGAAAGATAAACAAGCGCAGCGGATGACAGGTTTTGCACGTAAAAGTATCGGTCTTGACAATTCATCACATTTCTTCTTGATGAATAAAGTGACACGGTTTAAAATTGCATTAACACAGTATGGTATTGTTCAGGTCAAGACATGGCAGGAAATGACATTGTGAAGGAGTTGGCAGCTTCACGACAACACTGTATTACAGATCAAGAACTCATAAGTATCAATGGTTAGTGTGATGTCAATTTATACCATTTCAAATTGGCAAATAAAGAGACGGTTTAAATAATAGTAGAATGATATGACATTGTTCATAGTTAAGACATTGCAGAATATGACATTGTCTTTGTAGTGGGTAGGTTCACCACACCTTTGGATTACGGATGAAGAACGAAGCATACATGCGGTGCAAAAGAAGATCACTTGCTCTGTATAGTTTAATTTACATGGTATGAAGAAGGAACTTGGTTGTACAACTGAAAACTTAAATTGAGGAAGGGCAAACTTTTGTTTATGAACTACATAATAAACTTTAAATAAGCAAGTTGATGCAAACACCAAAAATAAACAGCTGTCGCAGTCATGCCTAACCAAATATATAAAACAAAGTTTGAAGGCTTGAGATGGACAAACTTACATTATTGGTGAAGACAGGCTCTATAAAGGCCTTGTCCATGCTGATGGGAGGGGGCAATTCAAGAAGTTTACCACAGAATCTTCTTCAAAAGCATTGCCTTTATTCTACATTTTGTTAAGAGTAAATATAGATGTGATAATATACGAAAAAATGGAGAATATTTAAGATAAGATGAAGAGTGATGCTACATAACCAAGTAGCTATAAATGTAAGTGCAGCGATACAGGCAAAAGGTACAGCCAAGAGCAATGCATAGCTAAACTTCTTCAGTACCAACCTTATGGTAAGAGTAAATATAGATCTGATGTGTAGAAAATGGAGGGCAAAGGAAAATAAGCTGCAGAGTGATGGTACATGAACAACTACCTGTCATTGTAAGTACACTGATAAAGAACAACATGTACTTACAAGAACAATACAGAGCTAAAAAAATTGGCATTGGATATATTCTACACTAATGTAACCATTCATACAAATCAGATAATTTGGAGCGAACAATTGATAAGCAAGCTATCATGCATACTGCTGTCACATAATGAACCAGGTATGTATGCAAGTACAGTGATACATGACAACAGGTACTAACAAGAGCAAAGCAGCGGGCAACATATTTGCGATATCCTGTCGTTCTTTTCAAACCAGAATTCTTCTTTGAGCAGATTTCCTGCAAAAAAGACCCGTAAGGCACATGCGAAAAAGTAGAAGTTCAAATTGTCATGTGATTTCATAGACAGTACCTCATCCTGGGTACGAGACCAGTGCATAACAAGGTTTTTCCATTCAATGTCTTCTAAATTTAGCACAGGAGACTTCACCAGAAATTCGTTTATAGACTTGCCACCAAAGTGTGATTTCCTCAGGTAACACCGATACTGCTGCAATGCTTCCTTGAAAAGCACAAGCAAGCTTTGCTCGTCATGACTATCCAGATTGACCCTCGCCTAGTTACAACAATGTAATGTAAATCATTGATGTGTTCAATCAACAGAAAACAGGAAAATAATAACCATGAATAATACTCCTTCCGTTCCTAAATAGTTGTCTTTCTAGAGATTACAACAAGTGACTACATACGGAACAAAATGAGTGAATCTACACTTTAAAACATGTCTACATAAATCTGTATGTTGTAGTCCATTTGAGATGGCTAGAAAGACAAATATTTGGGAACGGAGGGAGTAGCACTTACACGTAAGTTGGACAGGAAGATGTGAAAATGGTGTTTGTCTTCACAATAATCTTCCCATTATGGGAATATATGCACGTAGTCCCTAACAACATTGAAAGCATTGTCTTTTAAACCGGGAATAAATGGAATGGGGTTCCAATCTGTAGGAATTGGTCGTCTCTGCAGTTGGGATAAGTCTTGACGGTGGACTTCTGTTGTACTTTTTTTTGAGTGGGATTTTTACGTGGTACAGCTGGTGCTATGGCAAATGAAATCGGTATACCTTTTGCTGGAGTGCAAGTCCTGTGTGGTGGGGCTAGTGGTGTGGCCAGTGAAGTATGGGTACAGTCTGCTAGAGTCGGTCCTACGTTTTGTGTCACTGGTTGTACAACCAATATAAGTGGGGTGCTGTTTGATTTCTCCAGCACCACCATGTTTTTCAAGGACTTTGCTGGTGCTCCTTCAGGTTCGGCAATCACCCTCTTCCTTTTTGATGTCTGATGCACACGAACAACATTTGAGTGGAAAAACATGGTATGATGACAGATGGAATATGTATTGATAATGGATGGGCATGACATCTCAATAATATATGATGAGTAAACTAAGAAGATGGCGGTGCAACAAAGTAGAAGAAATGCAAGACAACATATGCAAGATACCCGCAATCAATAAAACATTGCCAAATTAGAACAGGCACCTTGATGGGTGAACAGGACAGGCCATCTGCCTTTGACTCCTCGAGGTTATAATAGTCATTAGGATCATATTCTGAACAAGAGTCAACAGGTGGGGACCGTATGAGTTTCATTGCATCCAGAATGGCACTCAATGCCTTGGTGCCAATTTTGTAAGTCATTGCAGTGTTTAGCTTCAAGAGTGGACTGCTGCTAGTGCGACACAAAGCAGCTACACAGATCATAGTGTAGATACCACGAAAAACCTTAAGCATCAGAGTAAAATCAGCAAAGTGGAACTTGCTGGAATATATGTGCTAGTATTGCGGATGCGGCTAGAAAGGCTTCGGATACCAGCTCTCTTCAAGTGAAGGTGCGGTCTGTTAATATCATGTAACTCTCAAAGGCGACACAGCTCCGCGCATTTCCTTGCTATTCTTATAGGATTCAAGTGGGCAGGCCACTACAAATCATATTCCTATGTTTACAAGTTCCCGCGAATCAAAGAGGCTCAAAGTGTCCATCACAATCGACCGTATAGACCTCTACCTTTGCAAATGTCCTGCTCATCTTGATTACAAGGAACATACTGTACTACTAGCATACTCCCACCGTTCCAAAATATAAGTCTTGGTAGAGATTTCCACTATGGATCACATACAGATGTATCCAGATACATTCTAGAGTGTAGATTCACTCATTTTATTCCATATGTAGTCCATGGTGGAATCTATACAAAGACTTGTATTTAGGAACGGAGAGAGTACATATTAAAGAAGAACGGAAGAGGAACATGGTAAAGAAGAGCAAGCAGATTTTGGATAATAAAATGTTGGTTGCGCAGTGCCCACACAAGATGAACCAAAGCGCATTAAGAATGCAACTCCCAGCTGTCTCTCGACCATTTCAGGCAGTTGGATGAAGATCCTACGTCTCCTAACCCTTCTTCTTCCTCGTCTCTTAATTCTTCCCATACATAACACCAAGACGGACATGGGCGGACCACCGACCCCATAGCCTGTGTTCCTCCGCCACCCCCACCCCCACCCGTGTCGAGTTTTCTTTGTTCAGCGAGGCCCCCAACCACCCGAGCCCTTGGATCGCACCGCGAACTCCGTGAGCTCTAAAAATCGTGACCCAATTTTGAAATTTAGTCTCTGTGATTTAACTAGTGTGGAATATAAAGGGAAAACCATAAGCATTGGGAGTATAGTGTTGAGCATGCCATGGCGGATCTGAAGGTGCAAACCGGACAAAGGCAACTTCGCAACCAAGACAAGAAATCAGAGTAAAGCAGTGGCGATCTATTTTCTTGCTGCGATAAATAAGTTGAGCAGATAAGAAAGAGCATATGCTGAGAATGTGACGGTGCTGCGGTAGCGATGGCTGTCGGCAGCGTGGAAGCAGATCTAGGAGGGTAGACGGTGGCGGCGGGGCACGATGGACGAGACGGTCGTAGGAGCGGCACCGGCAAGGTGGACGACGGCGGGGATTAAGCGAGAGGACGGGATGCAAGGATCCCGGTTCGAAGGTGTGGATGAGAGAGGTTGATTTCTTGTAATGGACGACGGCGTCGGGGTATCAGCTCCGGCATGGTGGAGGAGGACGGCGGTGGATGGGGTGGCAGACGGCAGCAGACAGAGGAGGGTGGGGTGGAGAGGGTGTTTTGGCGCTGACGGAGTACGAATGGTGAAAAGCGAGGTAGAGAGAAAGGGGGGAACCATGTATTCAGGGCGCGCTTGTCTCAAATGCAAGGAAATTTACAAACTTAGCCCCCATTTCAAATTTCTACTACATCACAGCAACATTAGTCGGTTGGGGATAGGACGGTAATCTCGCATACACCGAATATTTGCCGATGAGAGTTTGTTTTTGGCGCCCACCGTGTATGGATATGAATTGGGGAGGGAGTCGATTTCGGCCGAGGGCACACTGTGTTTTGGCGCCCACCGTGTATGAATCCGGGTGAGAGGCGGTTACGTCACGTTTGGGTGAAATTACAAACCTACCCTATCAAAACCTATAGAAATCCAGCAGATAGGCTTTGCGTGGCAGGGATAGGCAGTAGTGATTTCCATCTCGCAGATTTTGGTTTCAAGCGGGTTTCTGCGACTTTCCCGCTTCGTTCAAATTTTGCAAGGTGCGTTTACCGTGCCAACTCAATTCGAATCCCGTTTGTATTCTACTATTTATTCGGGCGGGATCCATTTTCAATTGGAATTACATTCTATATACATCAATTTTTATATATACTTTCAAAAGCACAACAAAGAATTCTGCTCCTTTATATGTATAATATGATTTACAAATACAACGATCTCGAAATCTTAAGATTGAATTCGAAAAAATTTAACCAAATTATGTTCTACTAAAATGTATGGATCAGTAATATCTACATGTTAAATAACATAGATGTGCGTGAATTCATATGAGTATGCATGTTTGATAGATCAATTTTGGTTCGAGTATGGATTACATGTATCATCATCTTGAATTCAAATATTTGAATCCCTTTTTGTTCCTCCTTTCACGCCCATCTCTCTCGCATGCATGCTCCTTGAGGTAGCTATCACTCTCTTTTCTCCAGCTCACCCAGACGCTCACTTCATGTTTCTCCTATCCTCGCAAACATGGTCTCTCGGCGTCTCCTTGAGAAGTGTCACACTCTCCCTATCATTATACATTACACGGTTTTCATTATCTCTCACGTCTCTCTTGTTCTCTGGTATCACTCGGTACCTAAGCTTTCTTTTTCACCGCCACAAACACAGTCTCCACTTGTCTTTCACTTTGTCTTTCTCTCTATGGGATTCTCTCACACACCCTATATGTCTCTACATATGACTCATACCACTAAAATTACTCGCTCTCTCTCTCTCTCTCTCCTGTAGACACAACATTTGTTTAGGTCTCCTTTTCGTCTCCATCCCAGACTGACATTATTCATTTGTTTATCGATCAGACAACCCCGACTACCATCTCCTCTCTCTCTCTCTCTCTCACAGACACACACACACACACAACTCCTGCTTCCACTCCCCTTCCCGACTACCGTCTCTCTCTCTCACACACAAAACTCTCGCTTTCGCACCCCGACTCGTATTTCTCTCACAAACATTTATCGACTGGCTAGCCTCTAGATAGGTTTATACACCCGCACACTCGTGCTTCCACCGTCGCATACATGTCTCTCTCCCGCTCCTTGTATCTATGTAGCTTTTTCTTCCCTTCTTGAGACACACCCTCTCGATCGTGCACACACACACTATCGCCTCATTTTAAGCTGATACCTATCGCACACACACTACTTGTGTCTTTGTCACACATGCACTCCGTCCTCGTCCACTCTCCCTCTCTCTCACACACACATGGGCTTTTAGCAACAACTAGCAAGATGCCCATGCGTTGCACGGAACATCAAGATGCATTTGTATGAGTAGTTTATCTTGTGGGGGAAAAGGATGAACGAGGGAAGGCCTTATTTGCAAATGTGGAGAGGGGTGTGGGTATCTTTTTGAAAAATTGCGATAGTTTCCTTCCTATCCGTCAGATATAGATCGGACGGCCTATATTGCAGGATGGCAGGCACACGATCATCACCGACAATGCTTTTTATAAGAGTATGGGATAAAAAATAGAGTTGGTGATGATGGTGGGCCTGCCATCCTGCAATGTAGGTCGTCCGATTTATATCTGACGGATAGGAAGGAAAATATGCCATTTACCCGCACTCTTCACCACATTCGCAGATAAGGCCTTCCCTCGTTCATCCTTTTCTCCCACAAGATCTTGATGTTCCGTGCAACGCACGGGCATCTTGCTAGTAAAGTAGAAATTAGACATATACCACTTCTCGAATCTTGAAACCAACAACATTCCTCCCTTATCTCATCAAAACCGCCAAAGGAATATATTTTGAGTGAAACATAACATATTTTTAGTGATATCGTATTTCAAAACTAGACTTTTTTTCTATCAAATCGGTGAATATGTATTAATCTACTTTGATCGTGTGGCAATGCATTGGCACATTGCTAGTAGTTATTATAATTTTTTGGACACCAGACAAACGGTGGAGTACATATACGAAGAGAGGAGGCGCACGCACACAGTCGGCCTCTCGCTGTCTCGCACACATGAGTGTTACGTAAAGGCGATGTTAACAAATAAACCCTAAAACCCTAGGCGCACGATTGATGCATTCGCGGGTACCGGGTACGTGGTGGAGCACCTTTGTAGGAGTTGATGGTCGGGACCACAGGTGAACGACTTGGAGCGCGGTGGCTCGCCAGTTGCCACAGATTGAGTAGCCACGTTTAAAATATCATTTTTTAGCGGGGTTAAGAGTTCCGATTTTCAATGGCACGTTATAAGTAGTAAGTAGTTTTTAGAATGATTGGTATGGAGCGAAAATGGAATTCATAGTACTACGTACCTCCTTGGCGTATGGTTGTATGGGTTTATGTTGCGAGATGTTGAACCTGGTAGTTCTAGGGAAAATACTATGGTTTAGATTTAGATGCTGGTTTTCAGTAATCGGAAGGGGAAACCCTTCTTTGATTAAAAAACTACTACCTCCATTCTGGTTTACTAGTCCCCATCGTACTTTGGGTCAAAGTTTGTCCACGAATTTTACTTGTAAAATGTGAATGGAAAACGAGATTTTGTTATACCCAAACAAAAAAGGACTGGAGGGAGTGATTGCTCTGACACGGACGTGACCAAGAGGGCCACACTTGCTGCAGGCCGGGCTGAGCACGCCTCCTCGCCGCGTGCAACCAGCTTAAGACTGCCCCGCCTGCCTTCATTGAATCCGCGCGTGTGCCGGCAACACGTCCTTCCGCGAGCCGGCGGGCATTTTAGAACAGAAAACATGACTAAAATATACTCCCTCCGTCTCATAATGTAAGACGTTTTTTGACACTATATAGTGTCAAAAAGCGTCTTATATTATGGGACGGAGGGAGTAATTAATTTACGCATGGTCTTGACTTGTTGTGCTCGCACTGGTAGCAGGAACTAGTAGAGGTTTTTCTTTATTTATAACTCTCCTCACATTTTTTTTGGCTTTGAAGTGAATCATGGTTGTGGACATTATGTATGAATGTGCAGATATCTGTGAACATGAGTTTGATGTGGAAGTTGAACTTGGAATGTCGGGCTTGCGCGTGAACTATACCATGTCCAATGCTTAAATCATTATTGTTTGGAAAGTAATTGCTGTTATTACATGACCGAAAAAAACATTTTGTGCCACATCGGTAGATGCACGAGACATCACAACAGCATCTTGTTGGATAAACATTTGAACCTAGCTATTATGAAGGAAATTTTGTATTGACAACAGTTTTAGATAGCAGAAGACGCCTAGCCTGCTCTGCCTCTGCTAGCTTATTTCTGGCTTCTTCCATCTCTTCTTTGGCTTGGGTGAAGAGAGCATCGATTGCTCTTTTTCGCTTCTTCAGAACTCAGCTACATTCTCAAGGGCTGCTGCATGCTTTCTTTCAGCCTTTACTAATGCCACGAGGACATGAACAATGGCGACTCCACGGCTTGTGTGTAATCCAGCATCATCAGGAATTTGCACCTTGTGTCTAATCCAGCATCATTAGGGGCGGCACCTTGTGTGTAATCCAGCCTCATTTTGGAAACATGATCTCGAGGTTGACCATACTTCCCTCCTCGCAGAACTGCATCGACATGAAGTTACTTCTTTTTAGATCAATACTCGGAGAAACCTAGATCCATTTAGTAGAAGCCAGATAAACATAACTCGGAGAAGTGAATTCAAAAGGAAAAGAAATATAAAAACAGACTACAAGGTGAGAACACCCACTTCCTACATCAACTTAAAAACGAAAGCATTAGGATGATTAAGACTCTTCTTATTACACATTCAAGAACACCACGCTTAAGAGAAACAGAAACTACAACATATACACATCGAAGAACACGAGGCTAAACGAAAGTAATTGAAAGGGTCTTACTTACCAAAGCTCGTTTTACAGGTTCAGTGCAGCTCCTCTTTAACTTGCCACGCTCCTTGAAGATGTCCCGAATATCCAGTGTTTGGTCTTCATTGCTCCTCTGCATGTTCACACTCATGGTTTTAAAATCTCAACATGGCAAGAAAAATACTACTAGTAATACTTGCACATCTTGTGGGCAACATTAAAGCACTCGTCTGCCATGTTAGAGCATCTCCAACAGAATCGCAACACGCGGTGCTTTAAAAAAGCGTTTACAGTGCTGAGATCGAGAAGTAGATACTAGAGAGTAAAGGATAGTTCTCAGCATAGATAGATAAAAAAAGATAATTCAACTACTCCTCCTCGTCCGACTCCTCCTCGGTGATGTCCTCCTCCGACGTCTGACTATAGGCGTGAAGATACCAATCATCGTCGGATTCCCAGGGCGACACTACTCCTAGCCTCATGTTGAATTGAGCGTCCGCTTTTCGCCTACGCTTGTCCTCGTGATAGGCGGCTCGCTCCGCCCTCCTCTTATCCCTCTCCGCCCTCCTTTGCGCGTAGAACTCACGCTCGTTGATGATATCCCGCGGGAAGTGTTGGCGCCACAGCGCCATGGCTTCCTCGTCCATCTCGGCGATGCCGAGACGGTGCTCCCGCCTCCGGTTGTCGTGACGATCCTCGTCGGTGCTAAGCTGCGGCAGAGGCGCGAGCTCCTGCGCCCGCTCCCGCGTCGGCACGTTGGGGAAGTTCAATGTTCTATGAGGCCACCGGAGGCGCCACGCCGCCGCGTCGTACGCGCAGGCGGCCTCGTTGGCGGTGTCGAAATTGCCGAGACCGAGGCGCATCCCGCGGAACCGGATCTTGGCGGAGAAGCCGCCAGAGGGACGCGCGCGGACGCCGCGGTATCCCCAAGTTTCCCGGTGACGCGGCGGCATGGTGGCGCGGTGGCGGCGAGGCGAAAAAGAGCGAGGAGAGAGCGGTGGCGAGGCACAGAGCGGTGGGAGGGTGTTGGATTTATAAAAGCGCGGACGCGCGCGCCAAAACTAGCGACGCCTTGGCCGCTTTTTCCCCAGCAGCGCGATCCTTTCCGACGCGTCTGCTATCTCTACTCTCTTATCTACGGTTATATTTATTTTATATTTTATATTTAATATTTATCTCTACTTCCTTTACTGTCTACTTTTTTCTCTATACTTTTTTCTTGCAATATAGGCCGTCGGATTTATATCTGATAGATAGGAAGGAAACAAATGGGAATTTTGCAGAAAGATACCCATACCCCTCTCGAGATTTGCAAATAAGGCCTTCCCTCGTTCATCCTTTTCTCCCACAAGATAAACTACTCATACAAATGCATCTTGATGCGTGCAACGCATGGGCATCTTGCTAGTTCTAAAAACCTTTCCATCATTTGCCACACTATAGGTTGCAGATGAAAAACCTACCCAAGCACAACGCGATACAGGAGCGACGCACAATTACCAGCTGATATTCTGTTGGACAATGGAGGCTATAACCAATTACTTTTACGGGAACAATAGCACCCAGGAAAATTGAAGGGTAGGTATGAACAAAATTGGAACTGCACATGTACTGCTAAGTGATTCAATACACACATTACCAATCGAGGAGGAGAACGATGGTCGCGGCGGCCTCTGTGAGTCATGGTCGGCAACGGGAGTCAGTTCATTGTCCACGACGGTGGTACTTCTGCGCTTGGCGTCGGCTTCCGGGAAGCAGATCCGAGACCGTGGAAGATGATGCCGGGGAAGAGGCTCCGTCTACGACGACAACGGTGGACCGGCTCCAGTGTGGCGTACGAGGTCGTCGATGAGGCAGATGTGCTGCGGTGGACGAGTGCGCCGATGTAAAGGGGAGGAGCACGAAGGCTGCGGTGTTGTGGAGAAGTCTATTTTGCGGTGGGGATAGAAAATGGGGAGTATTCAGGTGTACTACTCTGGGTGCCGGGGTGGGGTTGGCTGGGTAGGGTGAACCTGAAGTTACGAAAAGAGCCCCCTACCAAGTGTCGTCCGTAGGCCTATTCGAAGGCTATGATGGTAACTTCCTTTGCTTTCGAATTAGGGTCACGGAGATTTTCCGCCGACCTCAAAATTTTGTGACTTGGACTCCCGTGTGGCGTGTTGAGTGATTCGGCTAAGCAACTAGCGAGTAGTAGTAGTAAACTCTGCATATTAGGTTTGACCGAAGTCAAACTTCCTAAAGTTTGACCAAGTTTATATAAAAATATAAACATTTACCATAACAAATATGTATGATGTGGAAGTACATTCAATAATGAATCTAATGGTATTTATTTGTTATTGTATATGTTAATATTTTTTGTTATAAGCTTTCTGAGAGTTTACAAAACTTGACTTTGACCAATGCTAATACGCGGACTTAAATAAAAATGGAGGGAGTACACATTTGTTTTCTTAGTTTGTAGTGAACTAATCATTTGTTGAAATTGTGAAATAAATATATTAGGCTATTGACTTCGAATGTAATGGTCTATACAATTCAATAGTTACAATCATTGTCGAATCCCAAGATGTATACAAGGTCTATAGTACTTCACAACATGCTCAAACTCACATAATCCCAGTCAAATGAGAATCTAAATGCATTTCATAGTTATTACTTTGTAGGATGCAACAAAAACAACCAAAACTCTACATCAGCCATTATAGAAGCAACATTTTGACATATCCCATTGTGTGAATGAAACATGCAGAGAGAGCTTTTGAAGATGGAGCAGATAGGGCGGGAAAGATTGTATGTATGTGGACGAGAGAGTAGGAGACAAACCTAACGAGACAGAGAGGGAGAGAGAGAAAGAGAGAGGAAGAAGTTAAGTCCGTGAGAAAGATGGAGAAATGTAATATACGTGAGATGCGTGTGCATCCGGATTCTATATACGTGGAAGGAGAAGAGACAACATGTTTGATGAGAGAGCTGGAAAAACATGGACGAGAGGGAAGGATCTCATGGGTTGAGGGATTGACAATTTTGTGCGGGGGAGAGAGGGATTGGTAATTTTGTGCAAGAGAGAGAGAGAGAGAGAGAGGGTGGGGAGGAGTCAGTCAGCCATCGTCACATCACCCTGCTTCCAAATGACCCCGCATTCTCTAGCGCGGTGTGGTCGCCGTCTTCGATCTGCTCGATGCCCTCTTTGAAGATTGAGGTGTTGTGCATGTTGGGGTGCAAAGAAGCACAAGCGAGAGTGGTCGCCGTATAACCTTGGATGGGGATGAATTGTGTGCTCGGGGGAGTGTGTGTGTGTGTGTGTGCACGCGCACGCGCGCGCGCGTGTGTGTGTCATATATTGAGCGAAAACAAACCTAAGGAGAGAAATGGGTATTCACGAAGAGATTGTGCGGGCCTTGAGGTGGGCAGGGGCCGAGTGAGGGTGTCAAAATGTGCGCGTTGATGCATGTGTTGCATGCGATCGTGCGAGGGACGGATGAATCGAGAGAGATGGTTGTTGTGTTACGGATGCTCTCTCTCTCTCTCTCTCTCACACACACACACACAAGTAAACTAGAAGACCGTTCTCTCATGTATACACA
This sequence comes from Aegilops longissima, assembly GCA_021605205.1. Classification (NCBI taxonomy): domain Eukaryota; kingdom Viridiplantae; phylum Streptophyta; class Magnoliopsida; order Poales; family Poaceae; genus Aegilops; species Aegilops longissima. The sequence goes on along the minus strand of CM038681.1, from coordinate 428,441,081 downwards.
ACGTATCGGCATCTGTCTATGTCTCACTCATGCATGATCATTTGCACATTCACACCTCTCTATGTCTGTATCACACGCACACCGTCTCCACATTGCCCTTCCGCCACAACACACATATGGACACATACACACGTTCTCTCTCAGTCACACACACAAAATAAGTATTAAAAAAACTAGGGTGCACCTAAAACGTCCAAATCCAAATAAACACAAACTGGAGCTAAATTCAAATATATGGAAATATTGCAGCGTCAAGAACTTTCCCAGGAAAAAAACTTGAGTAATATTCGAGGATTGTTTTCACACACACAAAAAGGTTCGGTGGATGTCCTTCGAGCGCGACACGGTTACGCACCGTTCGATCGACCACGCGGCCGCGGTTCACGCGCTTGCACAGGATTCCGTATCGTGGTTGTGGTACTAACTTCAATTTTTTTTAATAAAAGCGCTGCCTAAGTCTAATGTTTACGTGTACTAGTACGGTTTTCTTTTAAGTTTGACCAACCTTATATAAAACTAAAGTAAGCTCCCATACGCGCACTCATCAATATGCCGCCGCCGCCGTTGCGCATGCCGGCGCCTGCCTGCTCCGGCCAACAATTTCTCGCCCATCACCACCGTGTCGCCGCCATCCCTGTGCCATGATGTCGAAGGCTCGCCCGCTCACGTCGTCTGCAGTCCCTCCTCGCCATGCCGCCGCGCTGCCAAGCATGCGAGCAGCTGGTGGAGCCGCGTCTATGCATGCAGCGTACGAAGAGGAGGACGAGCGCGTGCTCCAGCACGCCGACGAGGAGGAACTAGCATGTCATTGTCGTCTCCGCCCGCGCGGAGGAGGCACGCATGGTGGCTGTCGCAGCGGAAGCCGGTCGCGTGCGCGTCGAGCCCGCAAACCAGGTGCGGACACGGAATCTACCTTCGTGACCTTGAATGCCACGTGGATCCTGCAATCTGAAGGAGCAATTTGGGTCAGTCGACTCATGTGAGCCGTTTGATGCAACATGGATGGCTAGAAGGGCTTCTTCCACCTCTTCTGTCGTCTTCTTCCTTCGCTCATTGAACTTCTTTCACAAATCGACTGACCCAAATTATACTACTAGTACGAACGTATTAAGTATAGTAGGAACACGAAGATACGAGCAGTAGTACCAACTGCAAGAAGAACAGTAGTAAGACATAGTACTAGTACTACTCTACGTACTAATGAGTTCAAATAACGAGAAAGAACATAAACATAGTTCTGCTGGGGCCTCAGCACAACACACCCTTGAAAATAAACTAAGAAACTAGTCCGCTTGACACGGCAGTAGAACCAGCATGAGCGACGGCACTGCCACCTACTCGGAGTCCGACTCCACGTCCTCGACTTCGTCCTCGTCCCTCTTCCTCTTCCTCTTCGCCGACGTTTCTTTTCTTGAACCGGACACTGGGCTCTGCTTCTTCATCCAACCCATGTAGATATTTAAACAAAGGTAGGCATCCATTGCTGCATACAGGATGTGATCTTCATCTAATGTCTTCGACTCCCATGCATGATGAAACCCATGATGAGGTTTCTTCAGTTTAGCGTATGAAGGATCAATCATGGCTACTGCCAGGGTCAGCATTGAAGGTTGAGAGGAGGACCCCAGGCTTGCCTTCTGGAGATCGAAGGGCTGGCCTACAACGAGACCTATCTGACGCAGGACATCTCTGTCGTTCTTAAAGCCTACAGTAACAAATTTCACTCTTTTGTCCTTGAGGAAGTTCTTAAAATCCTGGCACTCAACGTCGGCATGGCATATGTGGTAGACCAAGCAAATGTTATGTAGGAAAACTTGGATCACGGCGGGCTTCTTCCTCTCTTCGTCCTTTAGATCCTTCTCTCGTCCCAGGATTATGGTGTACTCAACATCTAGCCGAGCGACCCACTCATCCGTTGAACTGTTGAACATGCTTAGGAAGCGAGCAAGCCATGCTTTTACCGTCGCGGATCCATGTGTGTAGATGACGATGGACTGATCGCCCGTGATGGCTCTAACCTGGTACTCAGCGGCGACCATGGAGATTTGGGAGGCCATGGATTTTGGAGGAGGGTTAGGAGAAGTTGAACTGTTGTACCCATAAAAGCGGGAGCGAACTAATGTGAAAGGACGGGACGACTGGGAGCGAATTGTTGTGAGGTAGAAGACGGGGACGAGTAGGGCGTGCAAACGGCGTGGGGTTGCTGGCTTGCCCGGTGGATAAACGGCTGCAAGCCCCCAAAGAGTTCTCGAGAACTATGTGGGACCCACTAGATGTCATGTCTACTAGACCCATATCATAGGCCTGACGGTATAGCTTCTGCCTGTTCGCACGCCATGCCGACGCATGGATGTAACTTCACTTAATTCCGTCAACTGTCGCGCCTCCCACGAACTTCGCCTCCCTCGCGTGGTCGCGCCCTTTGAGACTTCGACCGGCTATAAATGAGCAACTTTTTTTGCCTGCTCCGCATGCATGATACTCCCTCTGGTCCTTTTTACTCCCGTCAACCGTTTGCAAAGTGTTTGACCAAATATATATTTTTTTTGAACACCACCTTATACTAATTAACCAGCCACACCAGTACACTCATTCGATACAATATTCACCACCCAGGGTGGTACGTTATTTACAAGAATACCATCTAATCTATTGTCAAAGCTATACTTAGCGATTAAGTGTGCCACCTTATTGGCCGAACGGCTAATCTTTGACAATTGAAGATTGTTGATCAACTTCGAGATGCTCAATGCTTTCATCTTCAGGTCACGCATAGCATACCTGTCATAGTCCCCCGATGCAAGAGACGCTACCACAAAAGCGCAACAAGTCTCTAAAATTACAGGATTATGAAGAGAAATACCTATGTAGAGACCGGCAATACAAGCCCTAAGCTCCAGTTCCTCCATGCTTTGACAGGCATCAATTAAATCCCACGACCAAATTTATATTAAAAATATCAATATCTACAATACTGATTATAATGAGTATAAGAACTACGTTTTATATTGAGTGTAAAAATATTGATTTGACATTGTAAATGTTGATACTCCCTTTGTCTAGGTGAGTAAGTCATCTTATGCTGTGCACCGTGACCAAGGAGGAGGGGAAAACGAGAGACATTAATGTTTATTTGCTAATTAAATAGTATTGCATGCAATGAACTAACCACTGCATGTCATGTTTGATAGTCTCAGGTCATTAAAAGCATGCACACCCTCATCTCTTATTGGTTGATATGTCAAGAAACAAGAAACGAGGTAGAAGTTAATGCACCGCGCCTACGTGTTTTGGGATTATTTGATTTTCGTAAGATGAATTACACACCTAGCTATTAGAGTACCACTACCTCCCTTCTAGTTTAATGGGCTCGACTCAAAAATTTCACCTACTCTTAGCAAGATAGTAGAGGCAATGGAATAGTTTTTGAATTCTGCAAAAGTACTCAACTAATGTTGTCGCTCTTCACAAAAAAAATGTGTTTACCAATGCATGCATGAACACTAGTTACTCTAACCCCCCTCTCTTCTTTAATTCTTTGCCACATCATCATGTTTGCTATTCCCGTGTGCATGATACCAGCTAAGATACCACCATTATGGCCAGCCTTAATCATCGCATGCAATAATTTAGTGCACCTTGAAATATGAACATGTGGGGCGTGTATGTTTTTAATGACTTGAGACTATACCTAGCCCGGCATGCAAGATGACTTATTATGCACCGTTCCACATACCTGCAAGAAGCCCGTTCGTCTCCAAATCTTTTCCTCTCCATGTGTGGAAACAATATGCCTGCCAAACTCTCCTTCTCCCTCTGGCGGTCCCACCACTCCACCCCGTGTGAAAAAATCTGCATGCATGACCCTCCTCCCCCCACCCTCGTCCAATTCATTGTGACCAACAATATTTCCACCCCTTCGCTCCCCCATAATTTACTCCAACAAATATGCCCACGTAGCTTTTACTTAACTTCAGGTGCATTGGGTCACTGACATACGGGCCCAGCAATGTACTGGCCCACATGTCAGTGACGCAACTGGACCTGCAGTTAAGTCAGTGCATCTCAGTCCATATCTTACGTAGGTGTGCCATTGCTCGCTATAAATACTATGCCTCCCACGAAATCGCTATCTCCTCCCCCTCACATTCATGTTCATCACTATCTCCTCCCCCTCCCTCTCACGTCGACCACCATGGCATCGCCCCTCCCAAGCCCTAGGAGCCCCTCGCTGCACCGCGCAGATGGTCATGCGTCGCTGTTCCGTTCCTCGCCGCCACTAGTCGAGGAGGACGCGTCGGCGTTGCGCTCCTCGCCGCTACGCGACGCGTCGTCGTTCCGTTCCTCGCCGCCACTAGTCGAGGAGGACGCGTCGGTGTTCCGCTCCTCGCCACGACGTGTCGAGGTGGACACATCGGCGTTCCAATCTCCCCAGCACGCGCGTCGGGGATGCGTCGGCTCCCCGCTACGAGGAGAACGCCGTGCCGCCCGCCGAGCCCCCCAGCCTTGAGGAGCTTTGGCAAGAAATGGATGTCGCCTTGTGGGAGGCTTTGCCTCCAGCAGAGCGCGCCAAAATAGAGGCGGAGAAGAAGGCCGAGGAAGAGAAGCGCACCACGCAACAAGCTTTCTGGGAGATCTATGTCGCATCCGAGAGAGTCAAGCAATTGGTTCTTTGGCAGAAGGCCCATGCGAGGGTCGTGAGGGTGGCGGAGGACGCCCATGCCGACGCCCTGAGTGCAGTCGGGCCCAAGCGCCTCATCTATGCTTGGCGGTACATGGACCGGGTGCACGCTTCCAGCCAGGAGGAGTACCTGTTGGCGCTGGATCACCACACCGGTGAGATCGCGCTCGCCCGCCGGCAAGCCGCCAATCAGCAGCTCGCGAGTTGTGAGGCTGAGGAAGAGGCGTTGTGTCGGCGCGCTGGGAAATGGCCGCACACCAGGGCACTCGTGGCGCGCCGCAAGCGCTCCTGCGAGCGCCATGGCTTTTAGGAGGAGTATAATTTTTGTTTCGTAAGGCGATCTCATTAGTTTTGAGACGCAAATGATAAATCCCGAACATTCAGGAATTTTTAGCATACTTAATTAAGTATGTAAAAGGGAAAGTTTGGAAACATTTTGTATTATTACGCATTTTGCAAGTACGTGCATATAGCACAAACTTTACTATATACTATTGGACTACACGTCTCTCTCGATATATGCTTGCAGACTTTTCTACTCCCTCCGTCCAGGTCAATAAGTCATCTTTGGTTGTGCACGATGACCAAGAAGGAGGGAAGATTTGTACACCTAGACGGAGAGAGTACTAATATTACTTATGTATGTGCAAATGCACGTTTTAACATTACGATGCGGTTTTTGTAAAACTAGAAAAACAGCACTAGTCAAGCTTGTGAAACGATTCCAACGTGAGTACTACTAGTAGTAGGAGTACCAGGGGCCAGTTCTTTTAGGCTTCTAGATTAGTAATCCCATAACTACTACCTCCGTCCTGGTTTATTGGTCCCCATTGTAATCTGTGTCAAATTTTGATCATAAATTTAACTAATGAAATGTTAGTGCATGTCACATGCACTACTCCGTCCGTCTAGGTGAGTAAGTCATCTTAGGCTGTGCACCGTGACCAAGGAGGAGGAGAAAACGAGAAACGTTAATGTTTATTTGCTAATTAATAGTATTGCATGCAATGAACTAACCACTGCATGTCGTGTTTGATATCTCAAGTCATTAAAAGCATGCACACTCTTTATCTCTTATTTGTTGATATGTCAAGAAACAAGAAACGAGGTAGAAGTTAATGCACCGCGCCTAAGTGTTTTGGGATTATTTGGTTTTCTAAGATGACTTACACACCTAGATGCACCGCGCCTAAGTGTTTTGAGTAACATTTTATCAGTTAATTCTTTGGTCAAAATTTAGCACAAATTACAATGGTGAGGAATGAACCAGGACGGAGTAGTAGTTTAGAAGCCCAAATAAATGAGTGAGGCGCCTTATTGTTACTCTCCACTGTGACTAGTCTTGTGGGAAAAGCTGGGGAAGCCGCCAAAGGAACTGGCCCTGGGAGTAGTAGCTAGGGATCGAGTGTGGGAGATGAACCGGAGAAAGTAAATGCAGAGAGATGAAATGCAAAAAAGACGGAGGGATGTGATGGTTGCTTGTCCGTTTATTTTACTGAGGCCACTTATTCTTGGGAGTGGTTGGGTTTTGTGATATGACGGCTTTCTTTGTCGCGCCACAGTGAGAGGTGAGACTCCGTGCAGCGCCGCCCTCTACACTTGTACTACATAGGTCGTGGTTTATTAGTCCCCCATTGAATTTGACTGAAGATTTAACTGACAAAATGTTAGTGCATGTCAACAAAAACTATATCGTTGGATTCGTATTTGAACATAGTTTTGAATGATATAATTTTAGGTGACATGCATCAGTATTTATCGTACTATATATAATGTTAGTTAAATTTTTGGTCGTACTAATCTTGTAACATCCCAAATTTTCAATTTGGCATGTTATACATAGGTCATCCATGCATATCATATTTACTTGCATTCTCGTTGCCATCCTCGAAAATCCTAAGCAACTCAAGGACCCTCGGAGAGAGTTGGGGATTTTTCAATTTTCATATTTGATTTTATCAAATAGTGAAGACGAGGATATTGGATTTTAATTATTTTCTCTCGGAAAATATTTCATTTTAAATAAATAAATGAGGGAGATAATATGACTTCTCCAAAATAATTGAAATAATGGAGGAAAAATGTTAAAATCATTATTTGATTTTTATTTGATTTTATTTGGAATTTTAATTGCCCTAGAAAAATTTGCACGCTTTAAAAGTTGCATTTTAGGGGCCAAGAAAAGTTCATCTCATTCTAAATATTTTATTTAGGCGGAGAAAACTTGTTTTGGAATTTTTAGATTTTATTTATTTTTCTAGGTTTTTTTATTTTAGTGGAATAAATTAAAAAAATGGACCATACCGACCGGGCCAAAGGCCCACCGAGTCAGCCCGACCCGCTCGCGCCGCCGCCTTCCCCCACGCCATTGCAGGCGAGGCCTGACGCCGAGGCAAGTCCGAGCGGACTCCACCCCGGCGCCCCTTCCCAAGCCGAGCCGCCCGCCCCTATAAATGCCGCCGCCCCGCCGCCACACCACCACCCGCCACCACCCAGTGCCGCCGAACCTGCCGGAGTTCCAAGCCCGAGCCGCCCAGAGCCCGATCCGCCGTCGCCGCCGCCCGCGCCTTCGCCGCGCCCTCTCGCCAAGTCGCCGCCACCCTCGCCGACCCGCCCCACCTCGAACCCGCCGAGCCGCCCGCCCGCCGGAGGCTCTCGCCACGGAGGTACCGACCCGCCGCCGTTTTTTAAGAAAACCCTTGGTTTTTAAAAACCCTGGATCGTTTTTATAGATCGGTTTATTTTCGTCGGTTTATTTACTTAGAGAACGTCCGTTCGTCCGTTCATTCTAACGAACGCGTTCACTGTTTAGGTTCTGTTAACGAACGTTCGTTCGTTTAGCAGTTCGTCGCTTTTCTTTTATCGATTTATTCGCGGTTATTACGATCGTGATTTACGAACCGCTTTTCAAACCTGTTTATCTTTTAAGCTCGTTTATCGGAATCAGTCGATTCAAGCGCTGGAGTTTCATCTCGAAACCCTCTTTCCGAATAATCAACTTAAACCAGTTTTTATCATTGTAAAAATTTGACCCTAGTTCAGATTAGTAAACGGACCCTATTTCTTTCGCCGTTTGAGTTTCGTTGTTCCGTTTGGTTTGATTCTTTTTGCAAACCGGAGTTCTTAAGTTGAACTCTCCGGTCAACCCCCTTTCAGTTGAAGTTTCGTTTGTTCATCTTTGTTTGTTTACTTATGTATGTATTGTTTGCTTGCGATAGAATTCCCGGAGTGCGAAGCGTGTTACTACGAGTCTCTAGGATTCACGGATCGTCAGCAAGGCAAGTAACACATGATCATATCTTTTCATACCCAGTTTCTATGCATTAGTTTCAACCCTCCAACATTGCATGATTAGGATGGCATTAATGTGTGGGTTGGGAAGTAGATGATGAGGTAGGAACCTATTGCCCTGTTACTATCAAACCCTTGGGAGTTACTTCTACGTTATGCTTATATTGCCATGCTATGCTCAGAGGCGTGGTTTGGGTTTGAGAGATATTCACGACAGATGTGAGATTATTAATTAATGGTTTACTTTAAGGTGGCAACTTAAATACACATCTGGGTGGATTGAGGCACTGGGAACCCAATGTTGTCTGTTTTTTTGGAAATCCGGGGTACCGTGTGATCTTCCTATGGACCGCCACCAGGCTCAAAGGAACTGAGATTATTCATGCTAGAAACTTCCGTGTGCAGCCACAAGCTATTATGGGCTCTAGCATAGTTGAGTAAGTTCGTGAAGCTCTCGAAGAGGTAGGTCAGCAGGTAGTGGGTTTTATAGGTTTGGTATGATCTATCCGGAGTAGAGAGTTAATGTTTACGAAAGCGTGTCTCGGTCATCCGTCTCTCAAACACCATGCAGTCACGAGAAACCAGCGGAGGCGATCGAGTCTTGTGGGGAAAAGTCATAAACCTCTGCAGAGTGTACAATCTAATCATGGTTAGCCGTGTCCCGGTTATGGACAATTCGAGTATCTAGTACTTGAGTATTCACATGTATCTCATCACTCTAAATTAATCTTGTTGGGTTGTTAATCACTTTAATTGGGATTGAGTTGGGGTTATACCTTCTCAATGATGTTTAAACCACCATGATAGTTAAAATAAAATTTATTCCTTTGAGGTAGGGAAAAATTGGCTTTTCGCAAAACTGTAAACATAGAGCTTTCCACCAGCCATATATGCATGTAGTATAGCTTATTCTTTCATTACCCTATGTGTTACATTGCGGCATATTCCATGTCTGACCCGTTCTCGGGCTGCAACGTATTATGTTGCAGACTTTTCGACGAGGAGTAAGGATTGTAGGTCGTTGCCGTGCAGCTCGGTTATGCCGTTGGAGTTGATGGACTCACTTTATCTTCCAAGCCTTCGCTGTTATCGCATTAGATGGCCTTAAGCCATATTATTGTAATAAGTTCTCTTTTGAGACATTCGATGTAATAAGTGTGTGATTGCTACTCTGTTATAAATCCTTGATAATCGTGTGTGTCGGCATTACCGATCCGGGGATGACACAGAAGCACAGAGACTTGACCATCTGAGGTCGGGTCGCTACAAGATGGTATCAGAGCACACGCTGAGTGTAGGACACGACCACTAAGATAAACCATAGGTCACTCTTCTCTACTCATTTCTGACCTCTCTCCATTTTTCCACTCTCTAGGATGCGGAGATGAAGTACAAGTTTGCCCAACCGGATGAAGACACACCTTTCGGACGCCACTTGAAGGAAGTCACTAGGTACCTGAATATTGGAATACCAAGCTTCACCGGGACGTACAACTCCACCTTACCAGAAGAAGAATGCTGGAAGATTCAAGCCTTAGTTCCCGGAAGGACGTTTGCACCAAGCACGGAGCCCATAGTATATGTTTTCAATGCACCAACATGGAGTTCAGGAAAGAGTATGGCAGCTCACATTACCATGGGACGCATTGGAGAAGTCTACAACAAAGAGCTTAAAGACACCATATACCAAATATGTGGGCGCCGAGACGAGCAATGGGAAGTAATTAGCACCAAGAAGGATAGATCCATTGCAGCTTACATCCAGGAACTAAACCAGCACATTCGACGTCATGAGAACCAGATGTGCGCAGACATGCTGGATTTGAAGAAGGCAAAAACTAAGATCATCGAATTGGAGGAAGAACTCAAGTCTACACGCGATCGATATGAGGAAGAAATCAAGATACTACTGGAGAAGAACGAAGACCTAGTCAAGAAGATTGGAGTTTTCATGGGAGGACCAGCACCCAAGGAAGAGGAGCAAGAAGAGGAAGAAGACCCCGCTTGTCCAGACAACTACATCATCATCGACGACACCGACTCAGATCCAAGTGATGATGACTATGAAGACGAAGCTGGAGCAGACATCATGGAGTCTTCCACCGATCAAAATTCCTAGATGACCACCAAATATTAGTAGTATTTTTCCCCATGTAACTAGCAGTAGTTGAGCACGTATGCGATAGTCCTAGATCGTTTTGTATGCCATGCTTGCTTGATTGAATGAATGTGTGTTTTGCCTCATGTGCATATGGGTAGTCTTTTCTCACTAGACCTCTTTCTATTTCTAATCTCTCCCCTCTAAACCCTCAGATGCCTCAGAGACGTGACCCCGGTTTTGCTTTCCCACCGGAGCTCACTCAGTTGATCCAACAGCAGAATGCCTTGATGCAATTACTAGTTCAGAACCAGGGCAATGCCAACAACAACAACAACAAAAACCCGCCGCCAGTGGACAATTTAGCCCGTTTTCCGAGGTTACAACCGCCGGTGTTTTCCAGTAGCACCGAGCCAATAGTTGCAGATGACTGGTTACGCCGTATTGGAAGGGAGTTAACCACTGCAGGATGCACGGATGTTGAAAGAGTGCGCTTTGCCGCACATCAATTGGATGGACCAGCAGCCGCCTAGTGGGAGAATTACGGCTACTTTTCCTATAGCCGATGTCACTTGGGACCAGTTCAACAAGCTTTTCGCACGGCCCATGTTTCAAGCTGGAGCCATGCAGATAAAAAAGCGTGAGTTCCGCAACTTACGCCCGGGGAACCGTCTTGTGGCCCGATCGTGGATGAGTTTAGCAAGTTATCACGCTATGCCCCGATGATGTGGCCACGGATGCCGCGAAGCAAGAGAAGTTCATGGAAGGGCTGAATGATGAGATGAGTATGCAGTTGATGGTGGCAACTTTCAACAACTACCGGAGTTGGTAGATAAGGCCCTAATGATTGAAGGAAAGCAGTAGCAAATTGAGAGTCGTAAGAGGAAGTATGGACAAGGAAGTATAACTCGAGGAGCTCACGAAACCTCGCTAAACCCGAACTCGAGAGGACTAGTTCATAACCATGGAGGACATAACCATCTTTGGAGGAGGATCGCATAATGGTGCGAAGAATGGGAATGGAAATGCAGCCAACAATAATCGAATCGCTCTAACCCAGCTACACCCGCTAAGAGGACTTGAGCCAAGTTATTTGCTTTAAGTGCGGGAAGGCAGGGCACTATGCCAATGACTGCCACGAAGGAAAGAATGGAAAGCGGAAATGGAGCGCTGGGAAGAAGCCCAATCCATTCAACAAAGGACAAGTGAACCACGTTGACGCGGAGGAAGTTGAAGAGCAGCCGGATGCGGTAATAGGTAAGTTTTTGGTTCATTCATTTACCGCTATTGTTCTTTTCGATACTGGTGCATCGCATTCATATATATCAAGGGGATTTGTGGATAAGTTAAAGTTACCAACCCAGACCCTTAGAACCCCTCTTTTAGTGAGCTCGCCTGGAGCAGAGTATATGGCTAGCAGATGGTGCACCCAGATACCCCTAATCATTGGCACACATGTTTTTCCGTTTGACCTAATTATCTTGGAGTCGCAAGGATTGGATGTGATATTAGGTATGGATTGGATGTCAAAGTTTGGAGGAAGTATTGACTGTGCTAGCAAGTCAATTTATCTTACCACCCCAGAGGGAAAAAGGATTAAGTATGTATCTAGGCATGTGCCTAGGAGGAGCCATGTGAATACCCTCACGGAAGTTGTACAAGAGGAAGTACCGGTAGTGAAGGATTATCCAGATGTTTTTCCGGAAAAGTTACCAGGCATGCCACCGGATCGAGACATCGAGTTTACGATAGAGCTAATGCAGTGCAGGGCCAATATCAAAGAGACCCTATCGGATGCCCGCAAATGATCTGGAGGAAATTAAGAAGCAGATCAAGGAGCTATTGGAGAAAGGTTACATTAAGTAGAAGTTCATCACCTTAGGGAGCTCCGGTACTTTTGGTGGAGAAGAAGGATAAATCCCTAAGGATGGTTGTTGATTACCGAGCTCTGAATGAAGTAACGATAAAGAACAAGTATCCCTTACCGATGATTAATGATCTGTTTGATCAGTTGCAAGGAGCTAAGGTGTTTTCTAAGATTGATCTACGATCAGGATACCATCAGTTGAAGATCCGAGAGAAGGATATACCAAAGACAGCATTCACCACTCGATATGGATTATATGAGTATACGGTCATGTCGTTTGGACTGACTAACGCCCCTGCCTATTTTATGAGTATGATGAACAAAGTGTTCATGGAGTATTTGGACAAGTTTGTTGTGGTGTTTATCGATGATATTATGGTTTACTCGAAGAACGAAGAGGAGCACGCAGAACACCTACGTTTGGTTCTTGAGAAACTCAGGGAACACCAGTTATATGCCAAATTCAGCAAGTGCGAGTTTTGGTTGAAGGAAGTTGGATTTCTTGGGCATGTTATATCAGGAGAGGGTATAGCAGTAGATCCCAGTAAAATTCAGTCGATCCTTTGAATGGTTGGCACCCACTTGATCGGCGAGATTCGCGATTTCCTTGGGTGGCGAGGTATTATCGGAGATTCATTGAGAATTTTTCCATGATTGCTAAACCAATGACAGAATTACTAAAGAAGGATACCAAGTTCAAATGGACAGAGAATTGTGAGACAAGCTTCCAAGAGTTCAAGAAACGGTTGACTACAGCCCAGTCTTGACATTGCGGATATACATAAGGAGTTTCAAGTGTATTGTGATGCCTCTCGCTTGGGACTTGGATGTGTTCTTATGCAGGAAGGAAAAGTTGTTTCGTATGCCTCACGACAACTGAAGCCTCATGAGTTGAACTATGCCACACATGATTTGGAGTTAGCAGCTGTAGTACATGCGTTGAAGACCTGGAGACATTATCTCATGGGGAACCGTTGTGATGTGTACACGGATCAAAAGAGTTTGAAGTACATTTTCACACAGAAGGAGTTAAACCTCAGACAGAGGAGATGGCTGGAACTTATAAAGGATTACTACATGAAGCTACACTATCATCCAGGAAAAGCCAACGCTGTAGCAGACGCTTTGAGTCGGAAGAGTTATGCCAATATCCTTAAAGGTAGAGGACTGCCAAAGGAGTTAGCAGAGGATGTTATGGAACTTCAGTTGGAGATTGTTCCAAGAGGTTTTCTTGTAACAATGGAGGTTCAGTCGACCTTGTTAGACAAGATTCGAGACGCTCAAAAGGAGGATAAAGAGATTGCTGAGATAAGAGAGAAGATGGGCAAAGGAAAAGCCAAAGGTTTTCGCGAGGATGAGCACGATACCTTGTGGTTTGAGGATCGGATCTATGTGCCCAACAATTTGGAGATCAGGAAGTTAATACTTGAAGAGGCTCATGACTCACCATACTCGATTCACCCCGGGAACACCAAGATGTATTTGGACTTGAAGGAACGTTTCTGGTGGACTGGTATGAAAAAGGATATTGCCGAGTATGTAGCTGTTTGTGATGTATGCGGAGAGTGAAGGCAGAGCATCAAAAGCCAGCAGGACTGTTGCAGCCTATGCCAATACCCGAATGGAAGTGGGACAAACTTGGCATGGATTTTATCACCGGATTACCCAGAACCAAAGCAGGATATGATTCAATATGGGTAGTAGTGGATCGGTTGACCAAAGTAGCTCACTTTATTCCAGTGAAAACAACTTATACAAGTGCCAAGTTGGCCAAGATATATATGACCAGGATCGTATGTTTGCATGGAGTTCGAGGAGTATCGTGTCGATAGAGGAACACAGTTTACTTCAAACTTTTGGCATCAGCTACACGGACTTTGGGTACCAGATTGGAGTTTAGTACCGCGTTCCACCCACAGACGGATGGACAGACAGAGAGAGTCAATCAGATTTTGGAGGACATGTTGAGAGCATGTGCGCTAGATTATGGATCTAGTTGGGATGACAATTTGCCGTACGCAGAATTCTCATACAACAACAGCTACCAGGCCAGTTTGAAGATGGCACCGTTCGAAGCTCTGTATGGAAGCAGATGTAGAACACCATTGATGTGGGATGAGGTTGGAGACCGTCGGTTTTTGGACCAGATTTGATCAAAGACTCGAGAGAAGGTTTAACTGATCGAGAGGCAGGCTAAAAATCGCTCGATCTAGATGAGAAGAGCTACGCAGATTCAAAAGCGCAAGGAAGTAACCTATGAAATCGGAGATGAGTATATCTGCGAGTATCACCCCGAGGGGAGTGAAACGTTTTGGAGTAAAGGAAAGTTAGCCCCAAGATTTGTAGGACCGTATCGTGTTTTGGAGCGAATGGGAGAAGTTGCCTACAAACTGGAGTTACGAAGGATTGTCGAGTGCATGATGTGTTTCACGTATCTGGCGAAGAAGTGCCACGCTGAGATGGCCGACATACCGCTAAATGATCTGATACCCGGAGGCGATACAATTGGATAATAACTTGACTTATGAGGAGAAGCCGGTAAAGATTTTGGATTTGATAGCGAGTCACTCGCAACAAGGTGATCAAGTTTTGTAAAGTTCAATGGAGCCACCATACCGAGGAGGAAGCCACACGGGAGCGAGAAGAGGATATTCGCAAGGACCATCCGCACCTATTTTCTAGCCAACCCGAATCTCGAGTGAGATTCATCTTAAGGGGTAGGTTTGTAACATCCCAAATTTTCAATTTGGCATGTTATACATAGGTCATCCATGCATATCATATTTATTTGCATTCTCGTTGCCATCCTCGAAAATCCTAAGCAACTCAAGGATCCTCGGAGAGAGTTGGGGGTTTTTCAATTTTCATATTTGATTTTATCAAATAGTGAAGACGAGGATATTGGATTTTAATTATTTTTCTCTCCGGAAAATATTTCATTTTAAATAAATAAATGAGGGGAGATAATATGACTTCTCCAAAATAATTGAAATAACGGAGGAAAAATGTTAAAATCATTATTTGGTTTTTATTTGATTTTATTTGGAATTTTAATTGCCCTAGAAAAATTTGCACGCTTTAAAAAGTTGCATTTTAGGGGCCAAGAAAAGTTCATCTCATTCTAAATATTTTATTTAGACGGAGAAAACTTGTTTTGGAATTTTTAGATTTTTATTTATTTTTCTAGGTTTTTTTATTTATTTTCAGCGGAATAAATTTTTTTTTAAAAAAAAAATGGACCCCTTGCCTGGCCGGGCAAAGGCCCAGCTGAGCCGAGCCGACCCGCTCATGCCGCCTCTTCTTCATGTGCCCGCCGTCTGAGGCATGGACGCCGAGGCGAGTCCGAGCGGACTCCACCCCGGCGCCCCTTCCCAAGCCGAGCCGCCCGCCCCTATAAATGCCGCCGCCCGCTGCCACACCACCACCCGCCACCACAGAGCCGCCTGGCCGCCGGAACCGCCGGAGTTCAAGCCCGAGCCGCCCGAGCCCGATCCGCCGCCGCCGCCCGCGCCGTCGCTGACCCCGCCCACCCGGAACCCACGGAGCCGCCCGCCCGCCGGACGCGCCTCGGAGGTACCAACCCGCCGCCGTTTTTTAAGAAAACCCTTGGTTTTTAAAACCTAGATCGTTTTTGTAGATCGGTTTATTTTCGTCGGTTTATTTACTTAGCGAACGTCCGTTCGTTCTAACGAACACGTTCACTATTTAGGTTTTGTTAACGAACATTCGTTCGTTTAGCAGTTCGTCGCTTTTCTTTTATCAGATTTATTCCGCGGTTATTCTGATCGTGATTTCTGAACCGTTTTTCAAACCTGTTTATCTTTTCGCTCGTTTATCGGAATCAGGCGATTCAAGCGCCTGGAGTTTCATCTCGAAACCCTCTTTCCGAATAATCAACTTAAATCAGTTTTTGACCCTAGTTCAGATTAGTAAATGGACCCTATTTCTTTCGCCGTTTGAGTTTCGTTGTTCCGTTTGGTTTGATTCTTTTTGCAAACCGGAGTTCTTAAGTTGAACTCTCCGGTCAACCCCCTTTCAGTTGAAGTTTCGTTTGTGCATCTTTGTTTGTTTACTTATGTATGTATTGTTTGCTTGCGATAGAATTCCCGGAGTGCGAAGCGTGTTACTACGAGTCTCTAGGATTCACGGATCGTCAGCAAGGCAAGTAACACTTGATCATATCTTTTCATACCCAGTTTCTATGCATTAGTTTCAACCCTCCAACATTGCATGATTAGGATGGCATTAATGTGTGGGTTGGGAAGTAGATGATGAGGTAGGAACCTATTGCCCTGTTACTATCAAACCCTTGGGAGTTACTTCTACGTTATGCTTATATTGCCATGCTATGCTCGTAAACGTGGTTTGGGTTTGAGAGATATTCACGACAGATGTGAGATTATTAATTAATGGTTTACTTTAAGGTGGCAACTTAAATACACATATGGGTGGATTGAGGCACCTGGGGAACCTAGTGTTGTATGTTTTTTTGGAAATCCCGGGGTACCCGTGTGATCTTCCTATGGACCGCCACCCAGGCTCAAAGGGAACTGAGATTATTCATGCTAGAAACTTCCGTGTGCAGCCACAAGCTATTATGGGCTCTAGCATAGTTGAGTAAGTTACGTGAAGCTCTCGAAGAGGTAGGTCAGCGGGTAGTGGGTTTTATAGGTTTGGTATGATCTATCCGGAGTAGAGAGTTAATGTTTCTGAAAGACTGTGTCTCGGTCATCCGTCTCTCAAACACCATGCAGTGCGAGAAACCAACGGAGGCGATCGAGTCTTGTGGGGAAAAGTGCGCAAACCTCTACAGAGTGTACAATCTAATCATGGTTAGCCGTGTCCCCGGTTATGGACAATTCTGAGTATCTAGTTCTTGAGTATTCACATGTATCTCATCACTCTAAATTAATACTGTTGGGTTGTTAATCACTTTAATTGGGATTGAGTTGGGGTTATACCTTCTCAATGATGTTTCAACCACCATGATAGTTAAAATAAAATTTATTCCTTTGAGGTAGGAAAAAATTGGCTTTTCGCAAAACTGTAAACATAGAGCTTTCCACCAGCCATATATGCATGTAGTATAGCTTATTCTTTCATTACCCTATGTGTTACATTGCGGCATATTCCATGTCTGACCCGTTCTCGGGCTGCAACGTATTATGTTGCAGACTTTTGAACGAGGAGTAAGGATTGTAGGTCGTTGCCGTGCAGCTCAGTTATGCTGTTGGAGTTGATGGACTCACTTTATCTTCCAAGCCTTCCGCTGTTATCGCATTAGATGGCCTTAAGCCATATTATTGTAATAAGTTCTCTTTTGAGACATTCGATGTAATAAGTGTGTGATTGCTACTCTGTTATAAATCCTTTGAGTACTGTGTGTGTCAGCATTACCGATCTAGGGATGACACAGAAGCACAGAGACTTGACCATCTGAGGTCGGGTCGCTACAAATCTATAGTAGTAAGGTGCCCGTGCGTTGCACCGAAGAGTGAAATGCACTGATCGGGGAGTTATTTATTTTGACAAAGGATGTGGGGGTCATCTCATGTGTAACGAGTATCGGTAGGTTTCTTTGGATATCTTTTGCAAACATCCAGGTGAAATAGATAAAAAGGTATCTTTTGCAAACAAAAGCGTTCAACTGTTCAACCTGCATCCAAAACTTGTGAAGAAATAACACTTATTGTGCTTTGCAAGAAATGATCTTTAAGAATTAGTTTTTGAGTATCGATTGTTATACATGTTGGGTACAGATGACATGTCACTTTCTTATAGTCAACAGTTGGCTATACTATTAAGTAATATTAACCATGCCCTTATACACCTAGACGGAGGGATTAAATCAGGATGACTTGCAAGGGGGCAGAGGAGATGTAAGAAATGGTTCATCATAAGTCTTTTACCAGTACTGTAGTAAAAATTCATACATGGAAGATTCTATACTAAACCATACACAGATACACTTTTATTCATGCGCGATACTCCAATAGAGCAAGATCCTGCATGGAAGTCTCCACATGCTTAGACAGCGGATTACATTGAGCGAAGACTAATGATCAACATTTAACTTGATAATGCATATATTTTTTAGAATAACAGGGAGGCTCCTCCCCGGTTCCAATATCAAATGAAACCCAAAGTGTCTTACATCATCTCACTGAGAGGAGCAGTTCAAAGGAAGGACTGCGGCGAAAGCCACTCAAGTTTAATGACAAGCTTACAGAATCAAAAGCGGCAAAGACACGGGCCATAAGCGCCCACACACACACTACATGTTCTCTAAGTGCGCTTGATAATGTGTATGTCCAGGTGAACCTCCTTGGAGTCCCCGTGCACTGAGTCAGTGCGTAAAGGATGGAACGAATGCCATGGGGTTTCCAAGTCCACATTTGCGGGATAGTCCCAGCTCCTCAGAGTCCAAGTCTGTCCGATGAGGCCGGTTTTGCTGCCCACGTGACCCGGAGGGGTAGTAACATTGACCACGCACCCGTACATCTGCCTCGTGTCAGTGTCAGCATCAGCGGCGACGCCCCTGACGCACGTTACAAAGACGGGGCGGCGGCCTGCGCGGGCCTCGCCGGTGCCCACGATCAAGAGGAAGACGCTACCGTCCTCCTCCGAGACTAGCAGGCGGCGGTGATCCTCCAGCGACTCCGGCATGGTGAACCGGTAGCACGTGTCGTACTTGATGTTCTCCGCCAAGGGCCAGCAGTGACCGCTGCACGCATCCGTGAGGTGATGCACCATGTCCGCCGGCGAGCCACAAACCGCCATTGGGCACTCATAGCAGTGGACGAAGGGCTCCTTGGAGGCATCGACCAGGCCGTCCATGAAACGGGATTGGCTGTAGGGGACGTTGAGCCAGTTGAATATGTGAGCAAGTTACTACGAGATTTAATCCGAATAAGCACAAAATAAATCATGACGGCTATAACAGAGATGAAACTAATCATGTGGACTAGCGTAGTAGTAGGATACAGAGTAGAAACATGAATTCTACCACGATTTTGAACAAGAAGGACAGAAACACATATGGTGCAACGGGAGCAGCACCGTCGGCGTTGAGGTTATCGCCCATGTCGTTGAGGAAGAGGTTGCCGAGGTCAGGGAAGAAGTCGTCGTCGGTGAAGTCGTGGCTGCCAGCAGTCGCGAGAGGGCGCTCCCCAGATTTCAACAGCGCCCACCGAATGGAGCGCAGGAGGGAGTGGTTGTAGGGACGTTGCGGCCGCCGAATGGAGCGCATGAGTGGCACACGAAGCAGTAGATGGTGTCCTTACTAGTACTCCCTAGTCTCTATCTATCTATATCTATATATATCTACTCTTATAGAAAACCGAGTTGGTGATGATGGTATGCCTGTCATCTTGTAATATAGACCGTCCGATCTATATCTGACGGATAGAAAGCCAACTATGACAATTTTATGAAAGATACCCGCACCTCTCTCCACATTTACAGATAAGGCCTTGCCTCGTTCATTCTTATCTCCCACAACCTCGTGCTCCTCCCTATGTCTCTATCTCTACTAATTTTTTATAACAAATCGAATAGTGTTGCACCGTCCGCTGCACGCCCGGCTGAACACGCCTCCTCGCCTCCATCATCACCAATTGAGTCTTTTATAGGAGTAAGAGTAGAGAAAAAAACCGAGTTGGTGATGATGGTGTGCCGTGCAATGCACGGGCATCTTGCTATTTTTTTGCATATAAGTCCAAACACCACGTAGACACGGTCTTTGAGCATGGTTTGTAGTCGTTCCACGCTCGGGCATTGAAGTTTGTAACTATTTTAGATTAGAATATACTACTCCTCCGGTGCTAGTAGTAGAGCAGAGTCCTACTCTACTACTCTACTCTAGCAAGCTAGGGCATAATCTTGTAGTAGGTCTTGTAGGGAGTACCGATCTTGTGATCACTCAAGCAAGTTGTCCGCATCGATATGACCCTCGCTGCTGGTATGTGTCTAAATAAGTCAAGCGGCGTTGTAGTCATCATCACTGTCCACTTCCCCGGCACATATTTGCTTCTCCATCTTTGTCCGCACATAATCTCGCCCAAGCTTCCATCCCGCTAAAGGCGCCTCCCCCTCGTTCAAACCAAGCACTAACAATGGCAGAACCGAGCAGCGTCTGCCGAAAGAGGGGCTGGAATTTGCTCCCCATAGAGGTAATCAAGCTCATTGTTTTGCGTGTGGACAATCTCAGTACCATGCCGCTCGCCGCGTGCTCATCGGGGCTGTACCGTTTACTCAAAGCCCTCAGGACGGAGCTTTTTAAGCCAGCTCCTTGCTTGCTGATGCCGCCTGATCTTTAGAAACAGCATGTCATGCAGCATAACGATCGTAGGGTGGCGAGCATCAACCCCCTTCACTGCGATCCGATCCCCGTCAGCCTCAGCTACATTAACGGTATGTACTGGGTCGGCATGAACACGTCTTGGATGGTGCTCGTCGACGGTCGCGGCAGCTGGATGCTCGTGGAGGTCTACACCCGGCGATTGATCCCCCTTCCTTCGATTAACACTGCACTGATTTGGCACCACGGCCCAGAATACTCGGAATCTTACAGTAGCCAACATGATACCAAGTTTGATTTGCTGAAGGTTGTAATCTGCCAAGTGCCCACAAGATCTGCGAATTATAAAGATTTCAGGCTAATTGCATTCTTCAACCGCGGTCTCGCCTATCTGACAGGTCACTGCGGTAAGTGGATAAATCTGCACTTCCATCGCAGGATCATACATCCTCCATGGTTCTCTGAAGCCGTTGAACACAAGGGCTTCATTTACGTTGTCGACTCCTTCTATGGTTGGACGTATTGCTGGCCAACTCCAGTCATCGCTACAAACGGCTGTTACAGCAGTATGTTACTTTTCTATGATATCATGATGGCTTGCTTATATTACTGTCAACATTTACTGAAAAAATATTCATGCTCATAACATGTTGTGCTTAAGATTGACTAAATCAAGAGCCCTTTTTATTTGACTCAACTTAATATGATGTTGTAGGCGCTGGTGTGCCTACCCTTCCTAATCCAGAACCTTTCAAAGAAAAGTGGCATGGCGATTGCAGGTGGTTCTGGCTCGATCGACGACGGCGAAAGATGATGATCGTTCGCACGCATCGGACGTGTTGTTTCGAGAATACAATCACGATCCTTCGCAAGGTCTTTGAGCGGGATCCCAGCTTCTCTCGGGCCTTGAGGAATTTTTTTGGAGGCTGGTAAGTAGCCTTGGTACACGCTCTCCGTTTGTCGGACTGAATTATCCGATTAACGAGGAGATAACCGACGGCAAGGATCATGATGGCAGCGGTTTCGTTCATCGTAAAACTGTGTACACATCGTACCATGCGTCTCTGCATGCACCATACCCGATATGTGCCGCCATGCTCGCAGCCCAAAGTAGGAGAGAGGGTCGCAAGTATCGGACTTCCACCGCTTGGTGGAGTTTCCCCGTCGAGCACCCATCTGGTTCAAGCCGTTAGCCAATCTCCACAGCTTAATAAATAGTAACGTCTAACCGAGCCGTTAGTTAGATCGTACACTTGGTGTAGTAGGATCTTTATTTAGTTTGATGCATACACTTGTTCTTTTTGGTAGCCCTTTTGTAATGATGGCTTATGTTTGGTTTGGAAGAGAGAGCTGCGTCTTCACTCTTTCGGCCTGCTTCTTTATACATTGCACCCCAGCCCTGGTTCTTGCTTGCTGCTATTTTCAATGTACAATCAGTAGTATATTTAAATCATTGGTTGAATAAATGTGTTGTTTTGGAAGTCGTTGCGGTTCGATCCTTTAGTGCCCGTGCATCGTATGTAGCTCATACTATTCTTCAGATGGAACACATTTTCCACTTGTTGATAACATGCAGCCCACTGATGAAGGCCCAATAGAGAAGCCCATAATTAACTGGAAGGGAGGCTCTCACATGAATCCAGCCCAGGTACATGCTCATAGCCCAGTATTTCTTTTTGAAGAATACCCAAGCTAGGCCTATTTGTTTTCTCCGAATTACTGGGCTGCAAATCTTTCAAGACGAGGAGCGATGCATTCCGTCCTGGCCAAAGAGTATGGTCAATGTCTGTTAAAAGTAATATCAAAAGGGGTTGAAAATTCCAAAAAATTTATAGCAAATGGGATATTAGTTTTTTTTTGAATTTTGTTCTTCACTGATATATTATACGTATTTCATTGGATTTAACATAACATAGCACTAATTTATTTTTAAATTTGTTTTAGTATGGCTATTAATTTTTGGATTAAGAATGTTTCGTTCCCAAGCAAAAATTTGCGAATTTTCAAAATTTACCACATATTTAGTTAATTTTTGACCACAGTCTCGACGAGAAAATGGCTAGCAATTCTAAAAATGGAAAACGGGATGCAATAAATTCCATAAGAATTAGAAAATGAGTAAAAATTATAAAAATAATAGCAAATGGGTTGTACACGCCACAAATTTTGAGGCTGACTTGTTTACGCAAGGCTTTGTCAGTGAACACACGATTCTAGCAGCAGTGACTATTGGATGTCCATCCAACGGCCGACGTGCTTCTTCAATATCTGATCTTCTGCTCCACCGCCTAAACTAGCAATCGCTGGACTGCTCGCTCCCTCCTCTTGTGGCCGTTGTGATACTGCTGAGGCTTCCCGCCCACCCTACTCCTGCGCTGCCTGGCGCATGCAATCAACTGCCTCCTTATTACGAAAAAAATGATTCCTCCCATCGACATCTGGGCGCACGGTTGGGAGGCTGACACGTGGGCCTACTACGTTGACGCGACGCAGAGCTTGTCAACTTAGTCAACAAGCGATTCTAGCAGCAGTAACTGTTGGATTTGAATCAAACGGTCATGCTGCTTCTTCAATCGCTGCTCTTCTTGCACCAGCCGCCCAAACCAGCGCCGGGGAGACCGCCTGCTCCTGCCTCCAATGGCCGGTTGTGCTGCCATTGAGGCCTCATCGCCCCCTACTACTCCCGCCGCTAGCCAGGCCCTGCGGCGACGGCGGCCTCACACCGCAGCCAAACCAGTGAACCCTCGTACTCCTCTATGCGTGGGCATCCACTGCCGCGTCTTCCCTGGCTCCATGTCGTCCATTTCCTAGGCCTCGCCATCGTCCACCGCCTTGGTGCTCTCGGTGCGGTGTGGTCAATGTGGTCAACGACATTCCATCGGAAGAGTACTGTACGTGGAGAGGCTGACAGCTGGGTCCACGGCCACAACCCAGTTTTTTTGTGATTTGCCATGTAAGTAGCTTTGTCAGGCCTGTTGGGCTGCAAATCTTTCAAGACGAGGAGAGCTTTCATCTGGGTGGCGAGAAATGGCCCATCAATAATGAGAAATGGGTTGTACATTTTAAAACACATCAAACCGCAATTAGTTTCAAATATCTTTTTTTATTTGAGATTTTAAATTACATTAATTTTTATGCGTGGAGAATTTGTTGGATTTTATATTGATATACATTTATTTTTAAAATCAGTTTGAATGTGAGTCGAAATTTCGGGATTAAAAACAGTTTGGACCACACCGAAATATGCAAAATTTCGTATAATTTTTTAATCGTGGCCACAGTATGGGCTGTAATGCTAACAAAAAGAATATGGGCTCCAAAAAAACCTTAAGAATTAGCAAATGGGCTGTAAATTATTAGAAATAATGGCAGATGGGATGTATGCTATTTTCCACAGATTTGAGGCTTTCCTAAAAAAAGGTTGACGCACAAGCAGTGACTTTTGGATGTCCATCCAATGGCCGTCGTGCTTCTTCAATCTCTGCTCTTCCTGCTCCAGCCGCCTAAACAAGCGCCGGCGGGACTGCCTGCTCCCTCCTCCCTGCGGTCGGCTGTGCTGCCGCGCAGGCCTCACCGCCCCATCGTACTCCCATCGCTGGCCTAGCCATCCCTCTACTCACTCACACCTGCTGTTATTCTCCGGCGATGGTAGACGAACGGTAGAACCTCAGTCGTACAGATTCTCCGCGTGGGAAACAAGCTGCGAGTCTTCTCGCCTCCGTGTCGTTCCTTCCTAGGCCTCGCCGTCGTCCACCGCCTTGGTGCTCTCGGCGCTGCCTGGTCAACGTGGTCAACGATCGACATGCATCTGAAGTGGATCTGACGTGGAGAGGCCGGATACTGGGTCCACGGCCGCACGCAAGGAAATGCCTCCTTATTACGCGCAAAAAAATGATTCCTCCAGCTGACATCAGGGACCCACCAAAAGTGCCTCTGTATTTCACGAAAAAAACGTTACCTCCGCTGACAGCTCGGACCCATCAGCTATATCTTCGTACGCAAGGAAGTGCCTTCTTATTACGCACAAAAAAAATGAATACTCCCCCTGTTAGCTGGGACCCAGTATAGTGGTAGGCTGACTTGTGGGCCTACTAAGTTGACGAGGACGGAGGGCGTTGTCAACTTAGTCAATATGCACGATTCTAGCTCCAGTGACCGTACGATGTCCATCCAACGGCCATAGTGCTTTTTCAACCTCTGGTCTTCTTGCTCCAGCCGCCCAAACCAGCGCCGGTCGTGCCTCGTGCTCCTGCCTCCCGTGGCCGGCTGCGATGCGGCGGAGGCCTCACTGCCCCCTACTACTCCCACCGCTGGCCAGGCCATCCCTCTACTCACTCACACCCCCGTTATTCTCTGCGGCAAGCAGCCTCACACCGATGAACGGTGAACCTCGTACTCCTCTACGCGTGGGCATCCACTACCGCGTCTTCGTCGGCTCCGTGTCGTCCCCTTCCTAGGCCTCGCCGTCGTCCACCGCCCTGGTGCTCTCGGCACGGCGTGGTCAACGTGGTCAAGGAACGGCTTCCATCGGACATGGACTGTACGTGGAGAGGCTGACAGCTGGGTCCACGGCCGCAGCAAGGAACTACCTCCTTATTACGCGCAAAATAATTATTCCTCCACCTGACAGCGGGGACCCACCGGACGGGCCACCATATTTCATGAAAAAAACGTTTTCCCCCTGCCTGCTGGGACCCACCAGCTACACCTTCGCACGCAAGGAAGTGCGTCCGGGCAAAAAAAAAAACAAAACGATTCGCCCCCCCTGACTGCTGGGACCCACCGGCTACATCTTCGCACGCAAGGAAGTGCGTCCGGGCAAAAACGATTCGCCCCACATTGCTGGGACCCACCGGCTACATCTTCGCAGCAAGGAAGTGCGGCGGTCGGGACCCACCTGGTCGAAGCGTACGTAGCGTTGTCATTCTGGTCGCGAACGTGTATGTATATATATGCTGGTGGATGTAGAGGTGCGCACGTGTCGTAGTAGAGGCGCGCACGTAGCATGTACACGTACGTACAGCGGTGAGGGTGCAAGAAAGAAAATACGGCCACGTACGTACATACGGGCAGGGTCTCGAACGCCTACTCGTGCATACGTACATGGCTGGGTCGGAACGGAGAAACAGCGTCGTCGTCATGTTCATGGGGAGGCAACGGAATGCGTCGTGTTCATGGGGAGGCAACGGAATGTGTCGTGTTCATCGGGAGGCAACGGAACGCGTGGGAGGCAACTGGCTAGGTCGGAACGGAATGCGTGGTCGTGTTCATCGGGAGGGCTTGGACGGAACAGGCGATGGAAACGAGGCCTGGCATACCGCACAACGGAGGAAACAGCCTTGTGTTCAACCGCCACGTTAAAACAGGATCCTGTTCGCCGGGAGGGTGCAGTGTACCGCAAAAGCGGAGGAAGCGGACCTCCTACGGTCGAAGCGGGGTCCTGTTGATCGGGAGGGTGTGGCGCATCGCAAAAGCGGATTTAAAGCGGACTTGTGTTGGGCGCCACGGTCAAACGGGGTCCTGTTCATCGGGAGGGGTGTGGCGTACCGCAAAACGGGACTCCACGGGATACTGTTCATCTCCACCATCGACCTCCTCCAGCCTCCACGGGCTCCTGTTCATCCAGCCAAGGTTGTCAGAATCGCGATTTTGAATCGGATCGGAGCTCCTATGGTAGGATCGCAAATCGTAGAATCTTTACTATCTGGATCGTAAAAACATAGATTCTATGAACTAAAATCGTAGAATCAGAGTGATTTGTTTGGATCGTAAACTCGTAGAATTGTATAACAGAATCGTGATTCTGACAACCTTGCATCCAGCCTCCACCGCGCGCTACTCCACCGGCTACTGTTCAACCACCCCTCCACGGGCACCCCTCCACCGTCTACTGTTCATCCATCCCTCCACACCACGGGGTCCTGTTCAACCACCCCTCCACCGTCTACTGTTCATCCAGCCCTCCACACCACGGGTCCTGCTCATCCGGAGGCAACGCCACCGCTCATTATTCATCCCAACCCTCCCCGCAACACTCACTGTTCATCCAATCGATCGGCTTGATTAGCAGCGATGAGCGAAGAATCGCTCCATCGGGTTCGATTAACAGCCATCGATCGATTGCTCGGTTCAAGAACGCGTAGCCTCGTGCAGTGCAATCGCCGGGTTGATTAGAGCCCACGCCTCGCTTCGGGTTCGATTAGAGCCAACGCCGCACGCGTGTACGAGAAAAGCGCATCGCTTCGGCCCCGACCTCCCACCGTAACCGGCAACTCCCAAAATTTTCCTCCCCTTGCTTCTACCACGGTTTTTTCCATCATGGACGGCCCAAAGAATGTCATGCAGCTGCGTCTCCGCCCGCCTGTGACGAAAAGCCCATTTTCGTCATGATTTTTGTCATAGAAGTAGGAGCCCACCACATCTATGATGATACCGGGTTTTGTCACAATTATCGTCATAGAAGTGTCATATGTATGACAGAAAAAAAATTCGTTCGGCCCAAAATGTCACGGATGTGTCATTTTTTGTAGTGTTGGAACAACTTGGTGAAGCCAATGACATGATCGAGGCTCACGAAGATACCATCTCTAAGATGGAGGGGCATAGTCGAGACTATGCCGATGAGATTTCGGATCTTTCCAATGCTCTTGAGGAAGAGTGTGGTCTTCTTTTGGCTCTTGAGGAGTCACACAACGATGATAATGCTAAATTAAAGAAAGATCTTGATCATGCTCTTGTTGTTTCTCGTGTGCTAAATTCCGAGAAGGCCAAACTTGGGGTTGATCTTGCTAGACTCAAGGAGGAGTTTGATATACTTGACAAGGCTCACAAGGCCTTGAAAGGTACTCATGCTAGCCTCAAGGAGTCTCATGATCAACTCCAAGTGAAGCTAACTAAGGAGAAAGCCACTTTTCCTCATATGGTTTTAATTGATAATGCAAATGCTACTAACCCATGTTGTGAGCATGTGCATATTATTGAGGAAAATGCTAAGTTGAAGAAGCAACTTGAGAAAGGCCTTGTGTCATGCATACAAGGTGAGAAAAACCTCAACGACCTTTTGAGCAATCAAAAGGAAGTTGTGGCCAAAGAGGAGATTGGGTTCGCACCCAAGCCCAAGAACAAGAAGAAGAATGACAAGACCAAATGACCTCCTCCTCTCAAGCAAACCTTTGTGAAAGAGGGAGAGGGTTCTTCCAAGGAGAAGAAGAACAATGCGAAGGGTGATAGTGTCAAGAAGGGAAATGCCATTCTTCCCAACAAAGTCGGCGACTTTAACCCTTCTTATGTGTTGTGCCGTGCTAGTGATGGGCATGTTTATGCCAAATTTGTTGGTTCTCCTTATGAGTACATTGAATGGTCTATTTGGGTTCCTAAGACCCTTGTCACTAACATCAAAGAACCCATTAAAAAATGGGTACCTAAAACCAAGCATTGATCTCTTGTAGGTGTTTGCTTCCGGTGGGGGATCATGGTTGCTCGATAGTGGAGCTACAAATCACATGACCGGAAGCAAGGACTTGGTGGTGGACGTACTCAAGACTCCATCTATGCCCACCAATGTTGAGTGGGGTGATGCCTCATCTTCTAAGGTATTGGGACTCGGCAAGGTTGTCATTTCTCATGATCTCACGATCGAGAAGGTCATGCTCGTTGAGTCCCTTGCATACAATTTACTTTCCGTTCGTCAACTTGCAATCATGGGCTTTGCCACTTTCTTTGATATCGATACCGTGGCCCTCTTGTGGAGCAAGACTCTTAAAGTAGCCTTTGTTGGGCATGTCGAGAATGGTCTGTATGTGATTAACTTTTCAAACCGACCCACTAAGGCCGCGACATGCCTAATGGCTAAAGTTGACGTGGGATGGCTTTGGCATCGCCGCCTAGCCCATGTCAATATGAGATCTTTGCAAAGTCTTCTCAAGGGGGACCATGTCCGTGGACTAACGAATGTTAGTTTTGCTAAAGATCGTGCTTGCAGTGCTTGTATCGAAGGAAAGCTAAATGAGAAGGCTCACCCTCCCACGATTATCATTTAATCGAAGAGGAATTTGGAGCTCCTCCATCCTTTGATAGTATTGGGGGGAGGAAGTATTGCTTGGTGATTGTGGATGATTATTCAAGATACACTTGGGTGTATTTCTTCAAGAGGAAGAGCGAGACCCAACAAACCATCATTGACTTTGCAAATGAAGCCCAACGTCAACACAATGCAAAGATCTTGACAATAAGAAGTGACAACGGCACCGAGTTCAAGAACTACACCTTGGATGAGTTTCCTAGTGATGAGGGGATCAAGCATTAATATTCCGCACCTTACACTCCTCAACAAAATGGTGTTGCGGAGAGGAAGAACCGGACGATGATGGATGCGGAAAGGACCATGATGGCGGAGTTCAAGTCTCCCTACAACTTTTGGGCCGAAGCCATCAACACCGCGTGTCATGCTTCAAACCGGCTCTATCTCCGCAAAGGCTTGAACAAGACTCCATATGAGATACTCACCTGTAACAAGCCCAAACTCAAGTACTTTCGGGTGTTCGGGTAAGTGTGTCATCCTCAAGAAAGGTGTCCGTTTGTCTAAATTTGAGGCTAGAGCTTATGAGGGCATATTCGTTGGTTATGCTACAAACTCTCATGCTTACCGTGTTCTCAATAAGTCCACGGGACTTATTGAGGAAACGTGTAACGTGGAGTTTGATGAAAATAACGGCTCCCAAGTGGAGCAAAGTGGTACTTGTGATGTAGGTGATGAAATTCCTCCCCAAGCAATAAGAAGAATGGGTGTTGGCTTTATCCTACCCATTGAGGAACCCCTTGTGGCCGAAGGAGAAGGACAATGTTCCACTCAAGTGGAACCATCACCAACTCAAGACCAACACGCTTCCGAAGAAAAAAGTGAAGGCCCTCAACCAAATGAATAAGACCAAGGGCAAGATCTCTCTCAAGATGGTGGTGAACCACCACATGATGCCCAAGGTCAAGTTCTCTCCTCCGAGCAAGTTCAAGATCAAGAGCAAGCTCAAGATCAAGAACAAGCTCATGACGGCGCTCAAGATGATCAAGTTTACTCTCCTCATCTCACTTCCGAGGAGGAATTGGAGCGTCGTGCCGCCAAGATTGCTTCCAAGCTCACCACCAAAGGGCACGTCATGGAGAATGTGCTTGGAAGCTTAAGTTAGGGGGTAAGCACTCATAGACAATTAGAAAACTATTGTGAACATCATGCGTTTGTCTCTTGTGTGGAACCCCAAAAGGTTTCAAGGATCCAGATTGGCTAAATGCGATGCATGAAGAACTCAACAACTTCGAGCACAACAAGGTGTGGAGATTGGTGCGAAGGCCAACCGGGAACCATAATGTCATTGGAACCAAGTGGATATTCAAGAACAAGCAAGATGCTCATGGAACTATCATTCGCAACAAGGCTCGTTTGGTAGCACAAGGCTACTCCCAAGTCGAGGGTATCGACTACGGTGAAACCTTTGCTCCTGTTGCACGCCTTGAGTCCATTAGCATGTTAATTGCCTAAGCTTCTCATCACAACTTTAAGTTGCAACAAATGGATGTGAAGAGTGCTTTTCTTAATGGTCCCATTAATGAGCTGGTCTACGTCAAACAACCCCCCGGGTTTGAGGATCCCTACTTTCCCGATCATGTGTATCAACTTGATAAGGCACTCTATGGCCTTAAACCAGCCCCACGTGCATGGTATGACCACCTTACCGAGTTGTTACAAGATCGTGGATTTGAAGTTGGGCTAATCGACCCCACTCTTTTTACTAAGAAGTTCAAAGGGGAGTTGTTTGTGTGCCAACTATATACTGATGATATTATGTTTGGTTCCCCTAACAAAGCTTTCAATGAGGAATTTGCCAATCTCATGACCTCAAAGTTCAAGATGTCTTCCATGGGAGAGTTGAAGTTCTTCCTCGGATTCGAAGTGAAGCAAAGAAGAGAAGGAACCTTCATCAACCAAGCCAAATACACTCAAGACATGCTCAAGAGATTCAAGCTAAGCGATGTCAAGCCTGCTTCCACTCCAATGCCCAACAAGTGCCAACTTGACATTGATCCCAATGGTAAAGCGGTGGATCAAAAGGTATATCACTCCATGATTCGCTCCTTGCTTTACCTTTGTGCATCTAGACCGGATATCTTGTTGAGTGTGGGAATTTGTGCACGGTTTGAAGTCGCACCTAAGGAAAGCCACTATGTGGCGGTCAAGCGAATCTTTCGATATTTGGCTCATACCCCAAACTTTGGCTTATGGTACCCAAGAGGAGCAAACTTCAAGCTTGTAGGATACTCGGACTTCGATTGGGCGCGAGACAAAGTGGATAGGAAGTCCACTTCCGGAGGGTGCCAATTCCTTGGTTGCTCTTTGGTGAGTTGGTCTTCCAAGAAGCAAAGTTGTGTGTCTCTCTCGTCCACCGAAGCGGAGTATGTGGCGGACGGTAGTTGTTGTGCACAACTCTTATGGATGAGGCAAACTTTAAAGGATTACGGTGTAATTTGTGACAAAGTGCCTCTTTGGTGTGAAAATGAAAGTGCCATCAAGATTTCTCTCAACAAGGTGCAACACTTCAAGACGAAGCATATTGAGATTCGGTATCACTTCATCCAGAATCACATTAGGCGAGGGGAGATCGAGCTCAACTATGTCAACACTCATGATAACCTTGCAGATATCTTCACGAAGCCTTTGGATGAAGCAAGATTTCGTGAGTTAAGGCATGAGCTAAATATCATTGATTCGAGCAATGTTGCTTGAACCCTTGCACACCCCACCATACTCAACTTGTTATCTGGTTTAGGTGTAGGCATGGATATAGGGGGAGTGGTGTTCTCTCAATGAACTCTCCCTCCCCCATTATGCATAAATTGATCAACTCTTTCACATTAGCCATTTTTATGGTACTTGTTCTTCAAAGACGAGTTTTGGTCATGGGCCCAAGGATAATTCTTCGCGGTGCCATACCAATTGACTCAAACATAGGTGGCCTCGTCCACCGCCCTCTCTTGGAGAGGTGTGTATTTCTCGCTCTCTTTGTTGGTTTTGTGTGTGTGTGTGTGTGTGTTCCCGTTTTTCGTCTTGAGCTAAGCCCTTTTTGGCCTAGTTCTTCTTGCGGCTGAGCGGTACTACCGCTGGGGGCGCGGTATTACCGCTTATGAGGGTCAAGCGGTACTACCGCCCTCACCAGTGGTACTACCGATGTGGGGCGGGCGATGGGGGTTATATCGGGGCAGGGGGAGTTATTTTCTTCCCCATACCCATTCGCCCCCACTCGCTCGTCTTCCTTGTCGCTCCAGCGACGCCACGCTGCGGGAGGGCTCCGACCGGCCACCATTTTCGGGCCGTTCCTCTCCATTTCCTCCGGTGGAGTCGTTCCCCACCACGTCCTCTAGCCATGGATGCCGGTATTGCCCTCGTTCCCGTTTTTCTCTTTGCCTAGATCTTGCATCTAGTTCTTAGGGGCAATAGGCATTGTTTTCTCGTTTTTGTCTATGAAGAGGCTTGAGTAGGATGGAGATAGCTTCTAGGCCCTTTGGATTGATGTTTGGTAGGATTAATTTTTGAATTTGGCATCCCGGTAGTGCCGGATCTGTCCACGGCAGTAGGGAACCACCGTTCCCCGTCTTGAGCGGTACTACCGCTCGTGTTGAGCGGTACTACTGCACGAGCGGTACTACCGCAGGTGGGTCGCGGTACTACCGCCGGATCCCCAGTTCCATCATTTCCTACTACACCTTGATCCATGTTGCTTCGTTTGGTGGCTTATGCTCTTTCTTTCGTGGTGTTTTTGTTGCTCGTGTGTTTGGTTCCAGGTGATGATCTTCCTGAGCAGCAGGCCCGCCGTATCAACCCCGGTCGTGCTTCATCAAAGCGCTACCGCACTTCTGAGTCAGCAGGTGGTTCCTCCAGTGCTCCACCACCGCCTACGGGTGCTTCCTCCAGTGCACCACCTCCGCTTCAACTCCATAAGAAACCTCCCAACAAGCGGAAGCCAAGGGGCAAGACTGTGACTGAGATGACTGCCAAGGAGTTCTGGGAAAAGCGTCGCCGTAACCCCTATGAGGAAGCCCAAGAACCCAATTTGGTCAACCGCCCGTTCTGGAACCGCTTTCAGTTTGCCATCTTCTTTGATGTGATCAAAGCCAAGAAGAATCTCTATGTTGATGTTCGCTCCATCGACACGGATGCCATGGAAAAGGATCCTGAGTACTTTGGTGAAGCTCTTCAGATGTGTTCTCAGCTGAACATTCTAAGGATCATGCAATTCAACAAGGATTTCGATGCTGATTTGGTGGCTCAATTCTATGCCACTGTCCATCTTGGGACTGATGCAGAAAGGACTCTGACTTGGATGACAAATGGCAAGTTGCTTTCTGTCAAGTGGAAGGCTTTCATGGAGTTACTTGAGGTGGAAGATCACGGGCTTGAGACTCATGTCGGCTTCCGCCCTCACCGCAATGCAAACTCCACTCACAAGCAAGCCCTCTGGCCCTACTGTTCTGTGAAGGTTAACCCTGTGGCTCAGAAGGAAACCTATGAGCTATCTACCTTTCTGGACATTCTTCATCGTGTCTTTCGAGAGACCCTCTTCCCTCGCATCGGGAATCTGGATATGGTCCACTCCTATCTCGTGGACATGCTTCTCTTCTGCCAGCATGAGAAGGAAGCAAACACTGTCGAGTCCCTGGACATTTCTCATGTTATGTGGTATGAGCTTCTTACTGCCATTTCAGAGCGCAAGTGCCCGACCTATGGTCCGTTCATCATGCTACTCATTGAGAAGGCTTGGGCACGTGTCTATCCCAAGGTTGTGCTGGAAACTGGAGATTTGGTTTCTCATGAGATCAAGCGTCTGAGGAAGAAGGACAATTGGGGCCCCCCTGCTCCTAAATCCAGGGGTCCATCTATTGCTGCTTTCATGGAGACCGAGGGCGGGGCTGAGGCTGATGATGACGATGAGGACTATAAGCCTTCTGGGATAGAGCCCTCTTGGGCAAAGAAGCTCAAGCACAAGATGAAGAGACTCTTCTGCATGGAGTCTCATGGTCAATACATGACTCATGTGGCAGAGAAGAAGGCCAGGGGCGTCACAAGGAGCTCATGCGTCAGCTGGGCGCGACCGTTGTTAGTGGGTCGGAGGGTCAGATCACTGAGGAAGAGGAGAAGATTCAGTAGCATTGCCCATGGACCGATTCAGACGCCGAGAAGTTCCCGACTGATGACGGCGGTGCAGACGGTCCCGCAAGGATGTGATGCTCGTGATCCTCAGCTTGCTATCACCTGGAGCCGTAGCATCGCTCTTTGCCCTTTTGGTGTCTCGATGCCAAAGGGGGAGAGAGTTTTAGGGATTTGGGTTTTGTGTCGTTGCCGTGTTGTGAGAGTGTCTTTGTGTTTTGTGTTCGCCG
Source organism: Aegilops longissima (assembly GCA_021605205.1). Lineage (NCBI taxonomy): Eukaryota > Viridiplantae > Streptophyta > Magnoliopsida > Poales > Poaceae > Aegilops > Aegilops longissima. Next base: position 428,407,423 of record CM038681.1, on the reverse strand, counting down.
TTTGCTTTGCTTTTTTTTGGTTTTATGCCTGTGAGACCTAAGTTCTAGACATATGGTGTGAGACATTTGCTACCTTATCATTATCTTATCTATGTCTATCTAGTACTTTGATATCTTATGAGTTGCATGCTTATCTTGTTATACTTACCCAGCTCTCATATATCCTTTGCTTAGATTGTTGGACTATAAAATATAGGGGGAGTGTTGATCCTAATGTGTGTGTCGTGCTTTCCAAAGCCTCTCCTTTCTAGGTGCACACATTCAGGGGGAGCCCGTATATATTTTGTAGTCCTAAGTATCTTTACTTTCATGTCTTATCCTTGTGCAAATCCCTGGTTGTCATCAATCCACCAAAAAGGGGGAGATTGTTAAGGCATATCTCTCTCGATGTGGTTTTGGTGATTGATGACAACATGTTTGCGGACTAATCGTGTGCTTTGAGCATTTCAGAGATTCATCTTTGGCATGAGACGATGTCTTTCCCTCGTAGTGTCATTCAAAACAGTGTAGCTCTTTCGTTTCTTTTTCGGTGGACTAGTTTCGTAGAGGACACCGTACTATCAAGAGGGGGTCCGCTTTGGTAAGGCTAGGGTGGAATCAACACGTACACATCCGTTTTACACCCTCTGAGCCTTTCCGCTTCAATGGAGAGCTCTTCCCTCCTTCTTTGGGGCTTTGTCTGGTTCCAGCTGTAGTACCGCTTAGGGGTCCTGGCGGCGATGCCGCTCATAGCAGTAGTACCTGGTGGGTCTTCAGCCGTTGTACCGCTGCGGTACCAGGCCCCTACCGCTTCGATTCGAGGGCGTCGATTCTTGTGTCGGATTGTGCGGTACTATGCAGTGGCAGTAGAGCAGGAGTACCGCTCATGAGCGGTAGTACCGCCCTACCACCGCGGCAGTATCGCTCGGGTCCCTTTCCCCTCTGCCTTCCAGACTGCACGGCAGTACCATCAGGGCGAGAGGTAGTACTGCTGAGCCCAGTGGTAGTACCGCTGCCTCCTGCGGTAGTACCGCCCTCTGCGGGGCTGCTTTAGGGGGTAAAGGTTGGATTGTTCCCCCCAATATATAAGGGGGTCATCTTCCCCAAAGTTGACTCACCTCTTCCCCCAAAAGCTCCATTGTTGCTCCAAGCTCCATTTTCGCCCGATCTCTCTCCCTAGCCAATCAAACTTGTTGATTTGCTCGGGATTGGTTGAGAAGGCCCCGATCTACACTTCCACCAAGAGAAATTTGATTCCCCCCACTAATCCCTAGCAGATCTTGTTACTCTTGGGTGTTTGAGCACCCTAGACTGTTGAGGTCACCGTGGAGCCATAGTCCATTGTGGTGAAGCTTCGTGGTGTCGCCGGGAGCCTCCAATTAAGTTGTGGAGATTGCCCCAACCTTGTTTGTAAAGGTTCGGTTGCCGCCTTCAAGGGCACCAATAGTGGAATCACGGCATCTCGCATTGTGTGAGGGTGTGAGGAGAATACGGTGGCCCTAGTGGCTTCTTGGGGAACATTGTGCCTCCACACCGCTCTAACAGAGACGTACTTCCCCTCAAAAGGAAGGAACTTAGGTAACACATCCTCGTCTCCACCAGCTCCGCTCTTGGTTATCTTATCCCTTTACTTGTGAAAGCCTATTTGTGTTATATCCTTTGCTTTCTTGTGTGCTTATGGTTGTTGCATCATATAGGTTGGCCACCTAGTTGCATATCTAGACAACCTACTTTGATGCAAAGTTTAATTTGGTAAAGAAAAGCTAAAAATTGTTAGTTGTCTATTCACCCCCCCCCTCTAGTCAACTATATCGATCCTTTCACTTCCTTCTCTCCTCCCTCCTCCTTCCTTCCCCCTCTGGATGAATATGGAAGGGGGGAAGCTGAATTGGGAGGCGCCCAAGTAGGATTCCTCCTACTTGGGGCCCCACCTTGGCTACCTCTCCTCCCCTCCAACCTATATATGTGGGGGGGTGGGCACCGCTAGAACACACAACAATGATTGTTAGCCGTGTGCGGTGATGAAGCTATGTACCTAGGGTAGGGTCATGGACCTGTCCAAGATACCCTCCCCAAGGACATCCCTAGAAGAATCACCTTTCAATCGACTCAGAAGTGTTCCATTCGACAGACTTGAAGACACTCGACCATGAAGCCAACCACTCGACAGCCAGGAGATCTAAAGTCACTCTGCACGCTAACAGTCGGTCATTAAGTAGCTTTTATGGTCATCATAGCACTTTATTTGTGGCGTTACCAGTAATGCTCGACAGACTTGAAGACACTCGACCATGAAGCCAACCACTCGACAGCCAGGAGATCTAAAGTCACTCTGCACGCTAACAGTCGGTCATTAAGTAGCTTTTATGGTCATCATAGCACTTTATTTGTGGCGTTACCAGTAATGCCCGACCTTAGTGTACCTTAAACCCTGCATAACTGAGGGCCGGAGGGGTCTGGCAAACTCTATATAAGCCACCCCCTCCTAAGTGTCAAGGGTTCGCACCCCTGTAATTCATACACGCATAATCCAATGACCGCCTCGGGCCCGAGATGTAGGGCTATTACTTCCTCCAAGAAGGGCTCGAACTCGTAAAACTTCGATGCGTATACAACTACTCCATAGCTAGGATCTTGCCTCTCATTCCTACCCCCTACATTACATCACGACTTAGAACCACGACGGTTGGCGCCCACTTTGGGCCGGTGTCTTAGCGACTTATTGGAGAAGTTGCGATTTTTCCGATCCCCTTCATCATGGTTTCACCGGAGTTTTGGTTGAGGGCATGAGATCCATCTCGGCGCCACGCTCATCGCCGGCGACTCCGCTTGGCTTCGTGGAGGCTCCGCCGACATCGATGCGCTCTCGTCTGCGAAGGCGATGCACTGCAGCGCGTCCATGGCGTCCTCATGCGGAAACCGTCGACCCAAGATTAGTCGGCCCTCGTGTCGCCCTCCTCCTCATTTCCCGCCGGCGCAAGTGCTCCGCTTCGGTCGAGACTTGATGCAGGGTGAGGCACGCGGTGGCTCGCCAATCAGCCACCCCAAGTCGCGCGATCGAGCCCGACGAATCTCTCTACGGCCTGTTTGGTGGTTCGCAGAGATCGTGATCCGAGTGCGACAAAGAATGATCCAGCGGCGGAGGTTCTGATGGTCGATGGACCACGCAGTCCTCCCGGCTTTCCCCGCACCGGCGGAGGTGACGACGGAGGCGATCCGTCGCATGCCCATGAAGAGTATCTCCCCGAGCCCCTCACTTCGCTGCAGAGGGAAGAACTTCGCCGCTGGAACATGGATGCGCTGCACACTCCTATTGTTGGATAAACCCCCGAGGCTCGTGATTTAGAGGACGCACGCTTGGCCAACTTGGCTGAGCGCACTCGACTGCAGAACCTCCGCGAGTACTCGACGAGCGTGCGCGACAACGGGTTCCAGAATCCAGTCGACGTCAACTCTTTCCACCACCGACTCAGGTATATCAATTCGATTCAAAATTTAGCAACTGCAGCCCGTATAGCGTAGTCGATTCAGCCTTCCTAGTCCGAGGCTGGCAGAGGCTTGTTGCGAATCGAGCATTACTCCGAGCAGCAGGAGACCAGAATTCAGGCGTATCACGATCCACGGAATAGAATCCACAGCAAATCCGTTGTTGCAGAATCTCATTCGATCGGCTCAGCCCAAGATCGCCCTCGAGGCGTGAGGGGCGCGGAGACCGGCGAGATCAGTATAGGAACCGTGAGCAGTATGATCACCAACTCGATCGTGATGATCGACGTCGGGTGCCCACCCCTCCCCCAAGGAGTGGGTCATATGTGCCTCGACAGCAGGATGACAGATGCCCTCACAAAGGCTGGCGAAGGTTCGGTCGACCCTGTGAGAACCAGGCTTTGATGCGAGATCCATTCTCGTTCAGGGTTTGGTCGACAGAAACAGGGCTCACCGAGGAGGTCATGACAGGGATGTACCCACCAGCACCAGAGTGCACGTCTCAGGACCAGAGAGCTTCAGCAGAGCCATCAGGGCCGCAGCGATTCCTCCCAACTTCAGGTTGGCGACTGGAGTCAGTAAGTTCACTGGTGAGTCCAAGCCTGATACTTGGCTAGAGGACTACCGAGTGGCTGTTCAGATTGGCGGCGGCAATGATGAAGTGGCCATGATACACCTGCCTCTTATGTTGGAGGGCTCAGCCAGAGCGTGGTTGAACCAGTTAGCACCAGCAGCATTTACACTTGGGAAGATCTTTCCCGAGTGTTTGTCAGAACATTTGAAGGGACCTGCAAGCGACCAGCAGGGTTGACAGAATTGCAGTCTTGTGTGCAGAAGACAAATGAAACCTTGAGGGATTATATCCAGAGATGGATTTGCATCACATGGTAGAGAATGTATCTGATCACCAGGCAGTCTGTGCCTTCAAGGAAAGTACAGAGAGCTAAACCTGAAATTTGGTTGAACCAGAGACATGTCTTTGAGTCGAATGATGGAGATTGCCACCAAGTATGCCAATGGTGAAGAAGAGGATCGGCTCTGGAGTGGCAAGCACAAGTCAGACGCCCACGAAACCGGAGGTGGGAACTCCAGTCGGAAGCAGAAGCGGAAAGCCGAGCCAGCTGCTCCTGGAGAAGCCTTGGCCGTGACTCAAGGAAAGCTTAAGGGGAAGCCCAAAGGGCCTTGGAACCGCAAGAAAGTGAAGGATCAAGATAGAAATGATGTATTAGACCTGCCATGCCACATTCACACAAATAAAGATGAAGAGGGTAAACTCATTTACCCAAAGCATACCACTCGACAGTGTCGGCTCTTGATCCAAAGTTAGCCTGTGGGAAACAACCCAAAGATAAGGAAAAGGAGTCGGACAAAGTTGAGAACAAGGAAGATAGTGATGATGGGTACCCCCAGGTCAATTCCACCCTGATGATTTTTGCTGACGTTGAAAGCAAAAGTCGATTGAAAGTTATCAACCGAGAGGTGAATATGGTCGCTCCGGCGACACCCAATGTCGGTGTACTAGAGTAGGGGTACCCTAGTATCCCGAACTTCGCACGAAGACGATTGCAGCGCCCAGCATGCAGGGCTGGCCTAGTGACCGCCAAGGTCCTCCGCTGACTCCTTTGGGGCCATTCAAGAACAAAGTATTCAAGGCCCGGCAAGAGGAGCTTGCCGGAAGGCCACTCAAGGCACGAAGGAAACAAGACCCCGCAAGAGGAGCTTGCCGAAGGCTGGTGAGCGATAAGCTCCAGCGCGACAAGGATTCGCCGCTGCAAGGTGCTTGCCGCGGCAAACTTCTCTTCATCTCTGCTCCATCTCATCTACCAGCGTGTCGCCATGGGACCATTCCAGCGCGTGTCAAGAGGTCTGTGCAGCCAGCGGGAGCAGCGATAAGCGGCGCCGACAAGCTTACCATCGTGGAAAGCGGTGGTGCACTTGACGGTCCTGTTGCAGATCGTTCGGCGGCGTGGCGGGCATTTATTGATCTTGTCCCTTGCCGTCGAGTTAGGTATAATGCATTGTACAATCGTACAAGTTGGTGTACCAACTACTGTTTTTCCATTTGTACCCTCATCTGCGCTGCCACTGTGGTGACCCCTTGAGCCTATAAAAGGAGGCCCATGTGCAACGCAGAAAGGGTTCGGCTCTGTTTGGTTCATTCGACTCATTCGAGACCACACTCACTCAGGCTAGGTTTGGTAGCTCTCATTGCTCCCTAGCAAGAACACAATACAATCAACCAAGCAGCAGAGGAGTGTTATCTCCGGAGAGCTCGAAGCTGGGTAAATCTGCTCGTGTTAACCGCCTCGATCCGCTCTTTGTGCAATCTCCGCCCCCACCGAACCACAAGGGACTCGGTCCGCCAGTCCCATAGGTGTTCGTGGGCCACGATCAACTTCCCGACATCTTTGGCGCGCTGTAGGCGTCGAGGCTGTGTGAACCCGATCCGGCGTTCACACGAGCAACTTCTTTATCATCTTCGTCAACATGCCACCAAGAAGAAGGCTTGGCGGCAGCAGAGCCGTCGCGTCAAACCCACCACCACCGGAGCTCGACGAGTGGTGGGGAAGACGGGCGGAGGACCGGGCCGCCGAGGAGCCCACGATGCTGCCAAGTCTAAGGACAAGGCGGCGCAGGCTTCGGCATCTGAATACGTACCGCGTCCATCTCAGGAGACGCGGGACCGACAGTGTCATGGTGCTCGTGGCGCCATACGCTCGTTGGATCAAGGCCAAGCTGGAGGATCCCGAGGCCTCGAGACCGTGATGCACGCCAAAGATGTTGGTACGAAGCGAGTATCGATCGCTTGGACGGGATGCTGCTCCTCCTAACTTGGTTAGAAGTCCGAGCACATCCCGTTCCTCGCACCGTACGCCATTGCCACCCACCACTCCAGCAGAAGCCTTGGTGAGAGCCCAACTGCTTCTAGACTACCCTCCAACGGCCGACAAGGTCGACGAATGGAGGGCCACCATCCAGAGTCTCATCGGCTTTGCCAACGGCGACGTCCCGCGGCAACCAAGCACGTCACAGCCGCGGCACGACGACAAGGCACGAGCCGGTGGCGACAAGACCTGCGGGGGTGCAACCACCATGCACTCCCCTTCCCGAAGGCCAAGATCACCAGCTCCTCGGATCCACCTCGACAGCGACTCTACCGCGTCGTCGGATCCACGAGCTCGCCGCGATCAGCGCCAAGTTCTTCAAGAACGGCAACAAGAAGGCGCTTCGAACCCGCATCGGCGGCCAAGAGAAGCGGCGTCAATCCGACCAGCGCGCTGGGCCTGCTGTTGACATGCATGCGCCAGGGGAACCAGGTGACTTGCCGTACGCGGTAGGTTGCCCTGCGTTCACTCGTGAGCTGCGGCAAGTCCAGTGGCCCGACCAGAAAAACTTCAAGCCAGATGTGCCAGAGAAGTATGATGGCAGGACGCACCCATCGGAGTTCCTCAGCATCTACACCATCGCGGTGCAGGCTGCGGGGGGACGAGACGACAAGATCCTCGCCAACTACTTCCCGGCGGTACTCAAGCCAAATGTCGGATCTTGGCTCATGCACTTGCCGGACAGCTCCATATCTTCTTGGGCAGATCTGTGCCATCGGTTTGTCGGCGCCTTCACGGTGACCACAAGCCTCATGGACAAGAGAGTGACCTTCACCTGCTCGCCTGAAGGAGGAGAGTCCTGCGCAAGTTCATCCGAGAGATTGATCGTGTGCATTACAACATCCCGGTGTCCACCCCGCGGCGGTGATCGGTGCATTTCATCGAGAATGTGCGGAACCGCGAGGATGAGGAGGAGATGGCGATGTGCAAAGTCAGGGCGTTAGTGAGCTATATGCCTTGGCCGACAAGTGTGCGTCTCTGAGGAGGGAAGAAGACTCCGGAGAGAATGTTGAAGCTGGATCGGCGGTGAGGAGACCGCCCGGCAAAGAA